>CM044902.1:38542838-38948980 GCA_024500145.1 Gentiana dahurica var. dahurica | reverse complement strand
AAAAAAAAAAAATCTTATGTATGGAAATTATAATCAATTTTCGGTTCGGAAAAACATGGACGTGAAGACAAAAAGAATAAAATCACGACTGAATAAAATCTTCCTAAAATTATGATGTATGATATGTATACGCTTCAAATACAACGTTGACCCTCTAAAAATAAATAAATACAAGATTTTATTGCCTTTACTTTTTGATATTTTAGATTCCTACCCCCAATTTTTTTTTTTTTTTTTGGTTGACGTTTGGATATTTATTTTCAACCTTTTTGTGCCCTGCAGAAACTGTAAGTGAAAAAAAAAAACATTTCTTATCAACAATTATAGTATAACTAGTGGGGGCCACCGTGCGATGCACGGTGTGTCCTCACTTTTTTTATGCACCGATTATAGTTTTTATGTCTGCAATAAATTTACTTTAGCAAAAATAAAGAAGATATCAACCTACTTCAATGCTTAGAAAAGCATTTAAACCATCATCTAGATGTGACAATATGCCTGCGTGTTGCAGCAAGAAAGGTTACATGTGGGGAAAAAATCCAGAAGATCAAAATGCACCTTCGTGCAAAAAAAAGTCAAACCAGAGTTTCTGTGAACCAATGAAAGTTGTATCTCGTTTTTATTTTTTTTTTTATTTTTTATGTATCATAGATCGAATGAATATTCCCATTCCTCATTCCTTGTCTAATTTTTACAATATTTTATTTTCTAGTAGTTTTTGTGGCACCGTACCAAATCATACGATTTTGTTTTACTTAACCAAAAAATTCTGAAGATCGAAATGCACCTTCGTGCACAAAAAGTCAAACCAGAGTTTCAGTGTACCAATAGAAACTACATAATAACACAATTAAAATTTTTGAAACTCGAATCAAAGAATTAAATGCTTCAAATAAAAACCCTAGTGATAAACACGTTGATGTGATAACACCGTACCAAATCATACGACTTCGTTTTACCTAAAAAAAAAAGAAAGAAAAAAGGGGAAAAGACAAAAATTTTGGTATAGTGACGACCAAAACGTCGCAAAAAGCGTACTACCAAAGATGCAACTTTAATATATATATATATATATATATATATATATATATATATATATATATATATATATATATAAATGAGTTCATATACATACCTATTGATCCATGCTTACCGTACATACTACTAAAATAGTGCATCGATCACTATTTTAGTGCACTGATTATTGTTTGAGTGCACCTAGTTAATGAAGCGAGTGAAATCTGCTATTAGGTAATACTAGAAACCTAACTAGAAACCTGTTCCTCAATTTGTAGTTACACTGAAACAATAACCAGGTGCACTAAAATAGTGATCAGATACACTATTTTAGTAGTATGTACGGTAAGCATGGATAGTATGGTATGTAGAACAACCCTATATATATATATATATATATATATATATATATATATATATATATATATATATATATATATATATATATAACTAATATGATATATGTCGTTTACCTTTAACAAAGAAAAACGTGATAAAATAACGTGAGAAAGGTTGGCTAACGATGGAACCAAAAATTGATGCTTGGGTGGCTTAATGGATTGTATTTCTCATAAAAAGTATATATTAACTTGGAATTTCTCATAAAAAATAAATTTAAAACTAACCTCGCTTGAAAAGTGGAGTTAAAAATAAAATAAATTAAAGGGTCGTAATCATTCAAGTGTATACTACATCCGTTTCATAAAAAATATTCATATTTAAGAAGAAAAAAAATGTCCTATAAAAATTCAATTTAGAAAACCAATACATTATTTAATATTTTTTTTCCAAAGATACCCCTTGCCTAACATTTAATGTTGTATGTTTATTTCATATTCCAAAACAAGTATTAATATATGTCTATTACTACTATCTCCAGTCCAAAATATAAATTATCGTAGGTGTGATATCCCACATCGGTAAATTAAGTGAATGCTCACCCCCATATAAGTGTGAGACATAAAGGTCTTGTCAACTCAGGTTAGCCCTTTTAGACCAAGCGAGGACGGCGGTCTAAGCAGTTGACCGGACATTTATGACTCATTTAGCGCTACAGGCCCGGGGTCTGGGGGCGTTACAGTAGGTGTTTTCATACAGATTAAGAAAGTGCTTGAATGTCATAAATTTGAAGGTTAATGTCTAAAATATCCATTGACTATCATTAATACAGTAATTGTTAACTAATAAAAAATGGTTGTATTGATAATAAATTAGGATTAAGATAGAGAAAAGAATAATAAATATTGCATTGGTGATGTAAAATGACTTATATTATGAGATAAATCTAAAAGTGTAGGATGACTTATATTTTGGACCGGAAGTAATACTAAAACACAACACATTAATTAAGTTTCTTAATATGTGTGAATAGTAAAATGTGAACATTTTTTATAGTACGGATGTAGTATATATATATATATATATATATATATATATATATATATATATATATATATAATATAGAAATGGGTTCTTATACATACCTATTGATCCATGCTTACCGTACTTACTACTAATTAAAACCCTCAATTTACGAAGTTTCCAATTTTCAGAACTGTTATCCATGATTTCCTCCATCTCAAACAGAACCCACGCAATTTCCTCTTCCTTCCTCCGGTTCTCCAACTTCCGAAGTCTACATCGCTCCAACACCCTTCCTCCTTCCTCCTTGCACTCCGGCGACGACGAGTTCAGAACAACGACATTGCGATTGTTGTCTCATCAAATTCTCTCGAGACGTTTTCCTTTCACCTCGTTGATCTAAAGGTACTGATTCGACCAGTTATTTCAAGCTACTTACCGTGTTTTTATTCATTTCTTTTTCAATTGTGAAGATAGTCGATGGATTGCGATGTTTTGATGGCTTAATTTTACGATTTTTATACTCTGGTTTGATTGTTTGAATCCGATTTTAAATCTTGATTTTTAGGGGTTTTTGTTTGAATGCAGCTTGTGACAAATGAAGAGGAAGGAGATTGTGAAGTTAGGGAATGCCAAAAAAATTTCGAAGAAGATGAAGCACCATAACAACAATTCACCTTCGACAAGCAAAGCCATTACTTTAAAAACCAGGATGTCTCCTTGTGCCATCACAAAATTTATTGAAAGTTGTCCAAGTGATGAGCAAATACGGGACATTGAGGCCATTGGTTTTGGTGGTCTATTGAAGTTGAAAACGGACACAGTTCCTACTGCCTTAGTACGCTGGTTGTTGTCAGACTTTAACACTAGTGCGTGTTCACTGATGAACAATCAACTTCAAATAAAAGACACGGACATTCATATTGCGACTGGGTTACCAATGGGTTCCATTGAGTTGTATGAAGCCACGTCGAGTGAAAAATCAGAAGATTTTTAGAGGAAAAAAAGAAATGGTTGCTACAGTTTGGTTGTATTCCTAAAGTTTTGAAGAGATCATTGTTGGACAAATTAATTTCACAGCGAGCGGGAGGTGTGGAATTCAAGAGAAATTTTATAGTTTATATCGCATCTACACTTTTGATGGGCGTTAAGGGGGACACAGTATCGCTTACTGTTTTGAAATTCTTAGGCGGAGATCTGGCAAATGCATCGAATTTCAATTGGTGTTCATTTACTAGAAGGCAGCTGGTTACCTCTATTTGTAATTGGCAAAAGATGGTTGGCAAAGGTAATACTGAAGCTAGTTCTACGTTGGTGTATAAGGGTCCGATAATGGTTTTGGTCTTTATATATCTTGACAGAGTTGTTTTTAGATGGAGGACTGTTGAACGTATCTTCCCAACGCTTGCAAATTGGGGCAATGATGAAATTAGAAGGAGGATGAAGGAAGAAAAAGATGTTGGTTTTGGAAAGGGCTGTGTAGAAGGTCCTATAGTTATGGACGAGATGGATAAAAAGCAAGAGACAATGGAGGATAAGGAGGATAAAAAAGATGAGCAGGAGGAGAAGAACGATGCTAAAGAAGATCAGAACGATAATTCTTCGGTTAAGTTGTTGGCTCAGGCGGCCTTGGAGTTTGCCAAGGCGTATGATAACTTTTCTTTCCAGTTGAGGAAAGCAATTGAGAAAAACTCTGATTCTGATTTTGTTAAGCAGATGGCTTCTCTGGCAGAAGCAGTTTGTGATGGGTATATTGCTACCAGACAGGAAGGCAATGTGGAGGCTAGGCAGAAGGAGGAAAAGTTAGACAGACAGGAAGTTGAAAGAGATGAGAAAAATGATGAAAAGGCATATTGCTATTCTCTATCTTCTTATTTATCATTATTGTCATCATCCTTCTTATTCTGAGGTATGTTATCAAATTTTTACTCCCTTTACAGGTTCAAAATGCTGATCTTTTTGGCGAAATAACTGACGAAGCCATACTGGAGGTGTTCCTCAAGCTTGAGAAAACTTTAGGAAAGCGTCCAATGCAAGAGGGAGAGGTAAAGAAGAAGAAGGTTCATTTTGTCGACCCTACGGTGCCATCTTTCGATCTTTTGGGTTCTGATTTTGACTCCACCCAAGAGACCACCCAAGGGAGCCAGCAGTGTCCCCCTGAAACAGCCACTCCTTTGAGTTGTCTTAGGCGTTCATCACGAATTGCACTTGCAAGTGGAAGTGGCACACATAGTGGAAATGGTGCATATAACGCATCACCTGTAGCCTTTGATGTTGCTCTCAATGAAGAAGACTCATTTTCTAGTCAGCCATCACCAGCACCAATTGCAAGTGGAAGTGGTACAAAGGACACCTCCCCTCAGGAAGTTGAGCATGAGGAAAATTTGAAAACGAAACGGAACGTTGTTCGTTCTAATGTTTATCGATCACCGTTTTTGCAGAGGAACATTGACATCTTCTCTCATTTGACTAAGCTTGAGAAGTATGTGATTGATTATGCTCTCTTAGACAACTCTGATGAGAGGTTTGTTTTTTGTTGTATCACTGTCATATGCATTACTATTTACTTTATTTTCGTGAAACTGCATCTGCTCTTAGTGTTATTATTTAGCCAAATGTACCATAATTCAAATTGAGTCTGTGTTCGATAATTCAAATTGACCTCTTAAAAAGGTGATGTTTAGAGTCGTAATGTGGAGGTTGGTCTTCTAATTTTACAATTATTTTTATTCTAACATATCAGGTTCACATTTTGAACTACTATATGTATTTTCTTCTGTGATATGTGCACTTTTCGGAGTGCTAATGTTTTTGTGCACTGTTAAGTAGTTTTGGTGCACTGGTTATTGTTTTAGATGTCTCTTGGTGTGTTTGAGAAACTTGTGCTAGTAGATGGATGCACTTTTTCAAGTACTAGATGCATTGTTTATTATATTAGATGCATTAGAATATATTCTTTTTCCTACCTTATGCATTATCTACCATGTTGTTTTTGTGTAGGGAAATTCTCTTCAGCAGTGGCAAACATGAATTGACCCGCTCAGATTTGAAATCTTTAGTCGTTGGAGATAATGTTTCTCCTTCAGTTATATATGTCTGGTGTGACATTTTAAACAAGGGAGAGTATAACAAGTCTAGTGATTCCCCCCTACGTTTGTTTCTCTACTTGTCATCATCCGTTGATGTAAGCTCTTATATGCTATGTTTTTTTTAAATTTAAAAACAACGTCAATTTTATGCTTATATTTTCTAACAAACATTGTATTTTTTTCAGCCCACTGATGGTGTGGAGATCAATTTCAATGATGTAGACCTGGTAAATAGATTGTAAAGCATATGCTTTTTATTTAAAATTTATTTTCGTTTTTTGACGTCATGTCCACTTTTGTACCTACTGATTTTTGTGCCCCACCTTACCCACGTCGATCCCAATCCTATTCTCTTCTGTGCAAACTTGGGAAAATCAAAGCTTGAAGTTATTCATGCTATGAAACCAAAGTCGGTCAAATATGGTACCTATGTAAAACATGTGGTATGTGTTTCAACTTTTTTGTACCCATTATCTAATAAGTTTTTTTTTATTATAATATGTTCTTTTTTATTCGCATTTGACACAGTTGGCTTTCATGGGTGAGATATTGAAAGGAAAGCAAAAGCTTGTGAAAACCTCTTTAGGTTTGATGTTCAGGAGTTCGTGCGAAACCTCATATTGTTGATGGTGTAGATTCGGGTGTTTACATGATGCGGTTCATGGACACCTACAAAGGCATGAAGCAAGGATACACTCCATGCTTTAAAGATGTAAGAACTAGTTTTAAAATTACTTTGTTTTACAATATTCATTTCAATCAAAAAAATTCACTAGGAAGGAACCTGTTATATTGTTCAGAGTGCTCAATTGAAGAAGTTTAGCTGTAGAGCATGCTATCGGATCCTGACTTCTGACCAAAACATCCTGAATTTTAAAATCAAACAATTTGCTCACTCTATGACTTGCGGATTACGGTAATTTGAACCATTTTCATAACATGTGTTCTTAGACTTTTATGTACTAGTTTACTCCGTCTTTTCTAATATAAGACACTTATTTCCATGTAATAGTCAGCCAGCACCCTCAAATCGTATAGAATACACGGATGCACATCTTACTGAATTTGTTCATAAAGGCGACAATGCATCAATGTAAGAAATTTTTTATTTATGTGTTTATGTTGCTTATTAGGTTATTTGTCAATATGTAATCGTCTTACTTATATTTTTAGTCTTGTCGATACCGAGTGGATGCAAGTCACTCGAAAAGGGATGATGAGTTTAAAGCCATGCCAGTGGATAACGTATAGTGTAAGTTTACTTGCATTTGCAAACTTTTTTTAGTTTAATTCTAAAGCTTTACTACGTTTATTCTCATTATATATTCTGACATCCTTTAATCAATACATTATAAGCATAAAAAAACTAGTAATCAGCTGCACTCAAACAATAACCAGGTGCAGTCAAACAGCTCTTCATTTCATTCTCATTATATATTCTAACAATTATCGTATTTTAGGTGATTGATATTGTTGGAATTAAATGTTCTCTTTCGAATCCAGAGTTTCTCTTTATGCCTACAATTGTTAAGGTAAAATTTTAAACACAAACAGATTTGTATAGTTTCTTGAGAATGTTTTATTCTCCGAATTTAACTTGCATTTTCTACCATTCAGGATTTGAAGCCAGATGGAAGAAAAAAACTTCACAATGCATATATAAAGTTGCATTACATGCCTAATGATGGAAAAGACATCAAAAAAGTAAAAAAAAAAAACTATGTATAATGTTTATGCATCAAACAAGAGTTTGTAACGTTATACCGTACCATTTTGTTCATTTGTTTTCTTTTTCTTCACCACTGCACAGGTGTTTATTCCTCTATTAAACGATGACCATTGGTTTTGCTGTGTTTGCGATTTGGAGAAGAAGACAACATTCATCTTAGACTCACTAATGCATAAAAGGAAAATGGTTGCAAAGAATCACTTTGCCAGTGAAGTGGTAAGTTTTTTTTCTTGTCTAAAACATACATATAAGTTTTAAGTATTACGCTAATGATTTACTCATGGCTGTAATTATTTTCAAAAGTGTGATTGTTGATGCACTAGTAGATGCATTGTTAGGTGGGCTAGATGTATTGTTAGTTGTGTTAGATGCACTATTGTTAACCTTGACATATCATGCTATTGTATTAAGGTAAATCTGAGAATGTTGGTTGGAGTGTATTTAGAGCCTAAAATGTACCTGGGTAAATATTTGGATGTTCTTTGTTGTTGTTTTGTTATGTGTCTCGGAAGTGTCTTGGGTACACAAAGCAAAACAGGTATCTTGCTGCTCTGCACCCTTTCTGTGCTCCATCTACTCTGCTTCTGTTATTCGCATGCTAACTGCTGCGTAACTGCATTGGTTCCTAGATGTGTCGATGGAAATGAGGTTTTGTTTTTGATTTGATGTCTGAGTTTATCGTGTTACTTTTGCAAGGTTTATAATGTTGAGCTGGCTATCGATGAAAACTTTGTTGGTTATGATAAGTTAAAAGGGATGAACATGTTTGAAGTGGTGAATGTTAAGGTGCCCCAACAAAAGAATGGGTACTTCAGTTTATATATAATTTCCTATGTTTCTTATTCTACATAGGCATGAAACAAGTTTGTTAAAAAAAATTGCATGCTTGTTTTCTATGCTCAATTTGTAAGGTATGATTGTGGAGTGTATGTACTGAAATTTTTGAAAGCTACAACTGATGAAACGTTATGGACCAACACAAATTATTTCAAGGTATGCATAGTCAACTTGATTTAATGATTTATTTAATTATGATAATTTTGTATCATAATATTATCTATGATTCTTTGTGCAGAAGTTGGATGAATACCGTTCTCGCACAATGCTCGATCTACTCAGATGGGATATGAATTTTCGAAAGGTAACAAATTTTATGTCTTTTAATATTATACATCTAAATCCCGAGAGCAATATTTTAAAAGACCTTTTTAAATTTTTTTAACATTTTAATAAACACTTTTCTTTATGAATTTAGTAGTTACATTAAAAAATGCATTAGGTACATTAAAATTTCTATCGGATGCACTCAGGTTGCACTTTGTAGGATTTATGATTTTTTTTTTGTTTTTTGTTTTTTTTGCAGGTGTTTGATTTTAGTCAGTGTTATTAAAAGGGTTTGTAGTCTGAATTAGTTGGAACAAGGTCTTCAGTACTTAAGGATGAAGATAGTCTTGAACAAAGTGAATTGTAAATGTATGCATGTATGTATTTGGAAACAAAGTGGATGTCAATATTTTTATGAGATTGCGTTAGGGATCATATTCTCTAGTTTATATTTCTGCACTTGTTCAATAAATTACACTAATATTTACTCTTTCTGATCATTTAAAAAGATACTAACATTTGGTGCACCAAAATAGTAAGGAGACGCATTAAAACATCTATCAGGTGCACTCAAACAATAATCAGGTGCACTAAAATAGTAATCAGATGCACTAAAATCATTAAAAGTGAAATGAGTCTAAATTGAATCTACATATGCACAAATTCAACCAACCCATCAAATAATTCATGCAATTAGGATTTATTCCATGATTATTCTTTCTTCTTTATTTCCTTTCGAGACGGTTATCCATAGAGATTAGAAGATTAAAGGTAAAAGAAAATCGGACCAAAAGTAATCAGGTGCACTGAAACAATAACTAGGTGTACTCAAACAATAACTAGGTGCACTAAAATAGCGATCAGATGCACTAAAATCATTAAAAGTGAAATGAGTCTAAATTGAATCTACATATGCACACATTCAACCAACCCATCAAATAATTCATGCAATTAGGATTTATTCCATGATTATTCTTTTTTCTTTCTTTCCTTTCGAGACGGTTATCCATAGAGATTAGAAGATTAAAGGTAAAAGAAAATCGAACCAAAAGTAATCAGGTGCACTGAAACAATAACTAGGTGCACTCAAACAATAACCAGGTGCACTAAAATAGTGATCAGATGCACTAAAATTATCAAAAGCAGCAGAATCGGAAATATAAAAAAACAGCCACTGTTCCGTATGATTTATACAACGCATACAGGCAAAACATCGTTACCTTACAAAAGTCTGGTTGCTTGCAACCCCCACAAGCAGCTGAATCGGAAAACAACACACGCAAAGCAAAAGCTAACAATAAACAGAATCAAAAGCAAAAGATCATGAGCTAATAGGGGATCCAAATTCATCCATAGTAAGAAGGCAAACATAACAAAGTTACAACTGCATCAAAATCAACTATAGAAACCAAATAGATAACCAGTACTAGGTTGCAACCCAAAAGAGAACAGTCACCATACAAAATATTCTATCTTAGGAAAAGTAACAACTACTTGACAACTAGGACATATATAATCATGACAGTAAACACCCCCTGCTGCTCTGGAACTACTCCTAGTTGCTTGATAGAGCAGTATCGATCATCTCGTATATCTTCCCACCAATGTCTGTGTTTTTAGGCTGCAAAAACAAATATACTATTATAAGCACTTTAAATATAATGACCCTCTAATTTCTGATGTTCAAATAACCTAATACAAATGCAAATGTGGAATGTTCAACAACACCTTTTATGTACATGTTTCCTTCGTTGTGGCATCTTTCTGTAGGAGACGTGTGGGGCAATTTCTGTAGTCATGGTATGACATTTTACCACAATAGTTGCACTTTCTTGGGTCCTCTTCTGCTCTTCGATAGCTTTTTCCTTTTCCGAAATAATCCTTCTTCCTGATCTTCCAGACCCCTTGGTTTTTGACTGTTTTGGAGGAAGTATAGTAACTTCTTTTGGAAGTTTTGTTCCTAGCAATTTCTCAATCTCATCATCTTTGTTGACTTTTTTTTTCTTTCGATTTTCACAACAATCTTTAACGTCTGTGACATTCTCTCTAAAGTCACGAAGTAGTTTCAACAACTCATCTACCTTTCCTTCATTGTCTTCAACCATAGATACACATGCAAATGCTTCAGTATACAACTCTCCAATCTTTTTGTTTTTAGTGTCTAATGTTGAACAATCAACAAGTAACGTTCCATCTACACTAAAAACCGGCTGACAAGTTGCGTTTTTCATCCACCTATACAACAAGTAATCTTTCGGAACTTCATCGAAACCCTTATCTTTCAACACACAAATCGCGTGGCGACATAAGAAACCTTCTCTGGTGAACTTCTTGCAAGAGCATACCAATTTATATTCAGAGATAACAAATTGGACTATGTAATCCTTATTCATGTCCCGGTCTGTGATGATAATAGTATCTACCACACCATCTGTAGTGCTATTCGTAAACCCACATCTAAAACAAGCAGCCTTTACCTCCTGCTGAAACTCGTAAAATATAACAGGGGTGTATATTTTAGAAGCATGCTCCTCCATTTCAAGCGGGGTAATAAGTTGAGGCGATGAATTTTTGGAATCTGCTACCAACTTGGAGTGTTTCCATCGTTGAGAATCCATTGCGCTCTCGTATCTCATGTAAAATTCAACCAAGGATAAATTGGGGAACTGTTTTCAGATTCCGATCTTGAGGTCGTCCTCATAAGCCCTCCTGAGAACAAATCCCTTGAATAGGCAGGGATCCAATAGGCACATAATTTCTTCATGCTATCCAACCATTCATTATCCTTTAATTTGTAACTCGAAATCATCGATGCCCATTTTTGCTCAAACTCCTGTACCTCAATGTCATCGCCCCACACACAAGCATTAATGTCTTTTAGAAAGTTGGTTTCTTTACATGTAGCCGACCCTACTTTCTCTGTCACTTTTTTCATGATATGCCACACACAAAACTTGTGTTGCGTTTTATCTCCAAAGACCCTTTCTATTCCTGCCTTGATCGCCGGATCTTGATCCGTTATTATGAAGTTTGGATAACGCCCACCCATGGCCTTCAAAAAGTTTTCAAAAAGCCAAACAAATGACTCTGTGGTCTCATTTGATAACAGACCAGCTCCAAAGACCACACATCTCTTATGGTTATCCACACCCGTAAATGGACCAAACACCATTTTATATTGGTTCTTATTAAAAGTTGTATCAAACGAAAGCGGATCACCAAAGAGCATGTAGTTTTTTATAGCAATAGGATCAACCCAGAATATTCTGCTCAAATTCCCATCCTTGTCCACATCAAAATCAAAGTAGAATGCAGTACACATTGCTTTTTTTTGCATAAACTTTTCAATTAACATCTGTGCATCATACTCTTTGATAAATTTCTTGACATCTCTGGAGAAGTTCTTAAAATCTTCTAATGACGCACCAATATTACGGAAACCGCTTACATGTTCCTTGAACATCTTAAATGACTTGGTCGCCCCAAAATTTACCTTTGCATTGTCAATTATTATTTTCTTATGCACGATGTTTATATCTCTAGCTTGCTTCAAATGGACCATGGTATTTGGAGTATTATGATGGTGTGAGTGGCCTTCTATAAAATTAGCAACCATGTATTTCACTGTTTTCTCTTCCTCTACACCATCTTCTATTATTTTGAAAACTATTTTAGCCTGACAACCAACCCTAGTTATTGGAACCCTTCTTAGTTTCCATGTCGGCTTGCTTATCCCCGCCTTATTACATACGCAACGCTTGTATATAATATTTCTGTTAGGTCCTTTACCATGTTTTTCTATATCCAACCTGATGTTAAACCCGGCGACTTCACTATACTTCCTATAAAAACGTATTCCACTATTTAGGTCATCAAACAACATCCCTACAACCGGCTTTAAATTCTCTAGAACATAGGGTATTTGGTTGATAGGGTCTCTAGTGACGACAGGAGTAGCTTCATAAAAACATTAAAATTTAATATCAGATGCACATTAAAAGTGACTAGATGCACTAAAATACTAATAAGATGCAATTGAACGTAAAAACAGAGCATAAATAACTATAACCTATAGTACCATCTTGTTCGACTACCTCTTCTGCTAAAGTTGACTCATAGTTGATTCCTTCCACACTATCTGCATTATTTGAATGATAAATTAAACACACCGTTCATTTATTTTACATGATATTCTATCAAAAATATGGAAGAAGAAGTAAAATTATAAGAAAATTCACCTACTGTACTTATGTCAGGTACTACGTCAGCTACCGCCATACTTGTCAAACTAGAAGTGTTGATTTCTTCACTTAATTCTGTAGTTTCTGTAATAGAGTGAAAAGGTTATGATAACGAAATTTAAAATCACCAACTAGATCCACTAAATCAACAACCACATGCACTAAATCACCAACTAGTATTGTATGTTTTAACAAACAATTTGCCAAAACAATTTGAGTGAAAAATTACCTGCTTGATAAGGTGTATTTTGTACTCTTTCATCCAAAATACAATCTGTGTACAAAACAATTTGAGTATTCTCCATCGCCGGATTTCCATCATCATATTCCGATTCGAATCCATTGCTATGCTACGCAAAAAAACAATAATCAAAACTAGTTATTGTTCGCCGTCGTCGGATTCCCAAGTAGCGCAGTCGTATAACCAAGTAGCGCCGTCGCCGGATTTGAAGAAGGAAGGCTGTGGCAGAATCGAAGGAGGAAGGCTGAATAGAAGGAGGAAGGGTAGGAAGGGTAATTCGAAGCTTATGTTTCTGATTGGTTTGGGTTATTAATTTAAGTGGCATGTAGGTATGTATGGATAGTATGGTATGTAGGGGAACCCAACCCTATATATATATATATATTATATATATATATATATATATATATATATATATATATATAGTCGATCAAAATTATTCATTACTACGTACTACATCTGTCCTACAAAAATTGTCCACTTTTTATGATACACAGAGATTAAAAAACAATTAATGAGTTGTATTTTAATTATTAATGGACACATATACCCCAAATTTATAATAAATATTTGTTTTGGAATATGAAAGGTGCATACATAAATATTAAATGGTGCTTGAGGTATGTTTAGAAAATATGCATTAAATGATGCATTGTTATTCCAAATTGATATTTTTTATTAGATTATTTGATTTCAAAATTAGACAGTTTTTATGAGACGGATGTAGTACTCAATAAGAAATCATTCAACTGAGAAAATCAAGGGTCGTAATCATTCAAGTGTGAAAATCAATTAACGGTCGATAGAATTACGCACCTCATCATGGTAATTCCTTGAAAAACTCATTCCCTCCGTATTCAACGCCCTTTCTTTTTTTTTATTTACCGTGTCTTTTATGAATAAATTTTTGGGCCAATTATTTAAAAGGACTGATTTTCAACTTCTTAGGGGTAATAGGACACTCTGAAATCTTATTTAGTTATAAGGACATTCTAATTTCAAGTGGATAAAGAGGAAGAAGGAAAAAAAAGGAAACAAAGGAAAAAAAAAAGCGCTCAAAAGGGGGGAAAAATTATAAAAAAAAATAAAAAATCCAATCCAACGTTCACGCAGGTTTTTTTTATTTTTTTTTATTTTTTTTTAAATTCACCATATTCTAAATGTCATATATTTTGATCTAAAACTCGGATCATCATAATTTTTTCACTAAAATTCATATTTTTTCGTCTTCTTTATTCTAAAATCAAATTTGATATTTTTCCGAATAAATTTCATAAAATCAATTTTTTCTTCATAGAAATCGACGTGACGTATTGATCACCGTCATGTATTGACCACCTACCCGGATGTATTGGCCACCAGGATCCATTAACCACCCCGATGCATTGACCGCCGCGATTCATTGGCTACCATGATGTATTGACCGCCGCGATCCATTGACAACATTGGTCAGTGACATCTCATTGTAGCGATTTATGCAATAACGTCTCATTGTAGCGATTTATGCAGTGACTTCTTATTGTAGCGATCTATGCAGTGATGTCGTATTGTATCGAATTATGCACTGACGTATTATTGTAACGATTTATACAGTGACGTGTTATTGTAAAATTTATGCATACCTTTGGTTGTAAAAATATGCATTTAAAGAAAAAAAAACAAAAGAAATACAGTTATTTTACAAAGTTATCGAAAATTTAAACCAACACTAATCAAATAAACCAACATCAATCAAGTATTTAAAGAAAACAAAGAAATAAAGTTACTTTACAAAGTTATCAGACGTGTGTATCAAGTTTTATATGCGGTGACATCAATATCATTGCATCAATTATCTAATTGTAAATACAGTCATCAATGTCTCTGCTTCAGACATCAATGTCACTGCAAAAGTCATCAATGTCACTGCATCAGACATCAATGTCACTGCAAAAGTCATCAATGTCACTGCATCAGACATCAATGTCACTGCATAAGTCGTCAATGTCACTGCATAAAACCTAACAATTGCATCAGTCAGCTCTGCTCTTATTTTGCATTTCTCCAAATGTGGAGCTTTTAATATGGATAGAATTACTAGTTTGGTGAAACTACAAAGACTCTTCACTATGACTCTTGTAATGGCCACACGTTGTTTGTGTCCTCCTGATAATTGGATTCATTGTGGAATCCCTCAATTCTTTAACACGATCTTGAATCATTTGACGATCTTGTTTAGCTTAATGTCCCTGTATCATTCATCAATGTCACTGCATCGGACATCAATGTCCCTACATGAGACATCAATGTCCATGCATCAAACATCAATGTCACCGCATAAGTCATCAATGTCCTTGTATCAGACATCAATGTCACTGCATAAGTCATCAATGTCACTGCATAAGTCATCAATGTCACTGCTTCAGACATCAATGTCACTGCTAAAATCATCAATGTCACTGCTTCAGACATCAATGTCACTGCATCTTTAAAAAAAAAAAAAAAAGACAAACAAACATCAACTCCAGCGCTTCATCTTTTTTTTTTTTTTCCTTCCCAGCGTTTTTTTTTCTTTTCCTAGCGCTTCATCTTTTTTTTTTTTCTTCCTTCCTTTTTCTTCTTTATCCACTTGAAATTAGAATGTCCTTATAACTAAATAAGTTTCCTTCTTAAAATTAGAATGTACTTATAACTAAATAAGATTTCGGAGTGTCCTAAATGATCATTAATTCTCTAACGACGGCCTTATAACTAATTTGCACTAAGTTTTTTAGTAGTAATAGTTTTTGAATCTTATAAATGGAAAATGATATTCAATTTTCGGTTGGGAAAAACTTGGACGTGAAGACAAAAGAATAAAATCAAGACTAAATAAAAACTTACTAAAATTATGATTTATGATTTGTATACGCTTGAAATGCAACGTTGACTCTCAAAAAAATTATTTAAAAAAGTATAACGTTGACATATATATCCACATGATTTTCTTACCTTTACTTTTCAATATTCACAACTAGCCAAATGTACATCCCATAATGCTAGCCCATTACGAAGACTTATTTTGCAACCCGAAGCGATGAGAATGACGTCTTTATGCCGCCCCGGACCCCAGTAGCGCTAAATGAGTCATAAATGTCCGTCAACTGCTAGATGCCGTCCTCGCTTGGTCTAAAAGGTCTAACCCAAGTTGACAAGACATTTATGTCTCACACTTATCTAGGGATGAGCATTCTACTCTTTTTCCAATGTGGGACATTATATTCTCCCCCCTTATAAGGGATTGACGTCCTCGCTAAGACGGCCAAGACTATTCTGGATCGTCCTTACCAGAGGTAACTAGAGGCCATCCTTACACCGTCTTCTTGTATGGTGCAGTGCATAGTTCCGTCTGATAGTCGGCTCTAAATACCATTCTGTAACGCCCCCAGACCCCGGGCGTGGTAGCGCTAAATGAGTCATAAATGTCCGGTCAACTGCTTAGACCTCCGTCCTCGCTTGGTCTAAAAGGGCTAACCCGAGTTGACAAGACATTTATGTCTCACACTTATCTGGGGATGAGCATTCTACTACTTTTCCAATGTGGGACATTACACGTACCCATAGTCCCCATCTATGAGTGACATTGCGATGTAAAATGGTACCTTACCAATGGTCTATATATGTCCCTTATTGGTCTACTACTTAGTGTAATCTACTCACATACATTATCTTAAACCATACTAGTCATACATATAAAGACCAACTATAATCACCTTACTCCATCTTATCTCCAAACTACAATTATGCAGGATGCAGAAGGCCAAAATGATCAGTAACATAAAAATTAACGTTATACATCATACCGAATGAGCCCGAACTAAACTGGCTAATCCCAGTAACATTGCTTACATGAAACATTTTTCCAGAAACACTTTTCAAGAATTATAAAAAATATAAATAAAGACCATTTGAATAAAAATAATTGCATTAATTAATCGAAGAACCTCCTTACCACATAGCTAAGGTGTCAAACGCAGTAAATCTCCAGAATCGAAGTTCCAATGTCAATATACGAATTCACCTACAAAGTACACAATTTGGCATCCTGAACGTACAAGACTACTATATAATTACGTAAGGTCATCATAAACCCTAACCCTGGGGCTTATGAGAATTTCATAATCAAAATGATGAGAATAAATACCTCGAATTGCTATGAAACAAATTAGATGGAAGGATGTTCCTTTTCACCAGAAATGTTTGATTACTTGGTTCAGCAAAACGGATCACCGGAGATGATCAAGAGAGAAATATTTCTCTTTTTTTTTTTCTTGCTAACTTCGATGGGGTTGGGGAGGGGTTTTGCTTTATTCTATTTCGTAGTACTAGGATAATTGTACGTATAATGTCTAGGTTGAAAGGTTTAAATATATGTCATTACTATTATTTTAAGATAAAGAAATTGCTTAAATTAAATAAATAGTCCTTTCTTTTATTCTTAAAATAATAGAATAAATATACGGAAAATTACTAGGGTTTCAATAACTGTTGAAAATGACCTTAATAAAATTACCGGGTTTTACATTCCTCCGCCCACAGAAAAGTTTCGTCCTCGAAACTTATTGCACCTTACGTCTCTTCATCATTCGTCCTTCTATGTGCCATAGTATCAACTTATTCCACAAACCTTATGTGCGTACACTTGAAACTTAGGTATTTAGAGGACAAACCATTCCTTGTTCCCTTAGTAACTATTGATCCGGCTCAACACTTAAATCATACTCACTACACTCGTGGGTATCCTGACCTAGCATCATTAGCTAGCATAATCCAGTGCCTCATTTCATTCTTCCTTCGCTCATGGGTCACTATTACATTTCCTTTATGTCTACTTTTATATACCATCTCATGTGCTTCCACCAACAGTACAACTCGTTATCATATGTATATGGTGGTGACCTACGATAGCATACACATCTTCTAGTGGCATATACATCCCTAGTGTACGGTCACTTGTTATCAACCACTTAATGGAATCTAAATCGAATCCATGTTGTTAGGAAATCAACTAGTCTACGCAGAGAAATTTAAAAAATTGATTTCTGATCCCACGACTTCGTTTAATACAATAAACACGTTAAGTAGTTGACGGTGGTTACCTTGCTTGATTTAATAGATCGACACTCTGACCGTCAAAAGAGAGTAGTAGTGTGCACGAGCCATCCACGTGTCTGGCCTCTATCGATATCCGCACGAACTCCTCGCCAGAATCCTCCTTGGATTGCTACTAGAAAAATCTGGTTGCAAGACCGACATTTTCTCTCTCTCGAAACTCCCTCTAAAAAGCTCTCTATTTTTCACAAGAATTATGAACTCTAGGAATTGTGATGATACCAAAGAGATTGACACCCACACTATATTTATAGTTGAGGTGCTGCCCCTAGTAGTCCTAATCTGATTGGGAGAAGCTTCTTAGTAGATTTGGGAGAAAGAAAACATTTTTCCTAATAAAATAAAGAAAAAATATATTTGATTGATTTATCTCATTTAATTTAATATCTCGTATAAAATATTTCTAAGATTTTGTCAATATCTAATATTGACTATCTTCATCTTATTACCATAAATCAATTTACATACGTGTGCAAATCTATAGTCATTAATATCTAATATTAATATATGATAATATTATTAATTTTTGCACAATCCAAGTGTATCTTAATACACTATTATTGGCGCCACATATATACATATATTGGCATCCAGAATATTCTTAATTAATATAATGCTATGATCAATTAATTTACAAAATACATGTGTATCAATATACACAAATATATTTCGACATACATATACATTATATGTATGTCTAATTAATCAACATAATTAATATCTTATATTTAATTTATTCATAATAAATAAATACCACCATATTAATTTATCACTACAACACCTTATAGTCGAGATTAAACTTTCCTTATTTGGTTATCTCTATAACCACATTTTAATCCGGCTAGATGTCTTTATGTGTGTGACCCGATAGGCTTCCGAATATGTTGGCCGTAGGCACAAAGTATATTTACTAAAATACCCTTCATACCTAACGATCACGGAATAGTGTCTAGCAACACACCGTGACCCCCAATCATTGGAATAGTCAAAAGCAATGACTACTACCTTTCATGTGAAATGGTTACCGTGTAAATAGAATCCTATCGCTGTTACAATATTCATACGGTTGTACGTCAAGTGTCAAACATCAACGACCGTATCTTATAATTTGGATATCCTACTCTCTTGAAGTAACATATTACTTCCGCTTTGCAAAGACTTTAGAGAATAAGACATTCCTTATAAGAAGGCCCTTTCGGATATTTACTTTCCTAATAATAGGATACGTGATTTCTGGACGAGCTACATGAATCCTGAACATGCTTCAATATCACACCCAATCACTACCGCATGATCGCCCCATGTCTAGGGGAAATCTCAATAGTGTCAAACCACGACAATCCACACCGTGATGTCATGAAGACTCTGGTCTCAAGATAATTTCACAACCGCCACATAGTGCGACACTTAATAAAGTAAGTGGGTCAGTCTAACATACGAATTCTCTAATACACGTCCACGTACAGTCCAAGTGTCTTAACACTTTGATAGACGAGATCTATCCCTATCTTTAATAAGATAGAAGGCATCCAATACGTGCTAGTCTAATCATACTATCAATGTCCCGTTTGATAGTACATACGACTAGAGACATTTAAGTATCAAACCTTTTAAAATGTATTGAGATCTCATCAACCATAATCACTGTCATGGTTTCTCTTTCACAGTTTGACACTAGGGACGTTATCATATAACAATATCGTAATTGGTCCATTAAACGAACAAATATATAATAACAGAAAAGCCATTTATTATATGTATAAACATAAAGAAATAGTAGAAATGATCCGACCCGGTCGGATCCCGTCCAACCTGATTGGGTTTAGGACACTAATTCAACAATCTCCCACTTGGCCTAAAACCAATCACTCGTACACATAAGACCAAGTTGAAACACAAGAATCTCATGCAATACTCGCGACTAACTCTAAGCGTGAACGGATCACTACCTGTGCGGACTCAGACTATCTTCATATCGTGCTCCAAATGACCAAGTCAAAGGAACCGCCTCAACACACACATGAATCTCCGACGAGACCCTGGTCCTTGCCTAAGCAATGAATCCACTACTATATCAGCTATATAGTAAAGGTGGAAGAACCACACAAGGTTCAGGAATGAAGCTCTTAAATCCATGTACAGCTCCCGCTGCACCTCTAAATAACTGCTGTGTTTTGGCTCAGTTGTAGAATTTACAGTAATCTCTAGCTAAGAACATTTTCACCTCACTGTATCACTTGATTAAAGCGACTGCAAACCCAGACTGTAGCTCCCACTATCTGTATAAGATTCAGGGTGCATGTCTGTATATCTATGTTTATTCGATTCCAAGTTTCACTTTACCAAGAACCCATCCTTAACACCTTTAAGGGTATCCTCGACATTTACCAGAATTGCTTTCATACTTGCTCATGACTCTTCATGAGGTATGAACAGCTGGTTTAATTCACAACACTTATGATGGACCCTATTGCCGAAGCAAAAGGACCTTCCATAAGTATCATCTTTCACCTTATCTTTTAGGACTGACGTCCTATCATAGATAGATCCCGAGAATACTGGCTAGCAGTATCTCTTGCTATGACCTATGCTAAACCTTTTTAGCATCTCATCTATAAGGGCGAACTGTGATGATAAGCTGTATCTAAATCCATTACTATAGATTCTTATTTCAAAAATAACAACTGCAACCTTCAAGAGCTTTCGAATAGTCTTTGAATTACCAAACATTAATTGACTATGACATGGGATGACACAATTTCCTTCAAAAAAAAATAACAATACAATTAAAGGATAACAATTGTTGTGTGTTTTTTTTTTTTTTGGTGGCCGCAGCTAGGTAAAATAAAATAAAATCAAAGGATTAGGATTAGGATTTTTTTCTTCTTCTAAGGTTAACGATTGTTGTAAATTATAATGTATAAAATAAAATAATTAAAAAGATGGGAAACACCCGACATAGAAAACACTTTTTGGGGGAAACACTAAACGTATGAAACACTTTTTGGGAAGAAACACCTCATCGCACTTTATTATGAGTATAGATATAAGTTTTGTGGCAGCATATTTTGGAAATCACTGCTTATTTTGTTCATCCAAATGAGAATCCGTCATTGGTCCTAGTACAACCACTTATTGAAAGTAACATGCAGCTATAATTCTTGGTCTAGATATTTACATTGACTCTAATTACCAAGAACAAAGTAGGATTTATTGATGCAACATTACCAAGACCTAAACCTACGCGTGATAGATTGTAACATGCCTGGAATCAATGTAATACAATGGTTATGTCTTGGTTTGCTCAAAAACATGTGCCACTCCCACAAACGCATTTGCACATTAGGCATATACTCTCTTTTGACCAAATCAAACTCTTTTGATTATCAAAGTAAAGAACATATATAGAGAGATTTGTTTGAGTCAGTAGATGGATCTCGCAAGCTCACATATCATGTTATTGTCTACGAACATCCAGCCATTGGCCCAATGTTTTCAACACTATCATATAGTCATGATACGAAGCTACAACAAGCATTATCTGAATAGACATAAGCATAGCTGGTAGCATAAAGGTAATTTACAAGGTTTTGGCCTCGTAGCCCTTTAGCCATGAACTTAACTTAACTAGTAATCTTATTACCTTTCCATGTTAGTCTTTCATAAAGACCTGCTACAACTTTCAAAGACATTCCCTTGAGGTAGGACAGACTAGGTTAATAACCTGGTTGTCACACACGGAATCTGCTTTAGACATTATGGCTCCAAGCCATATCTCTTAATCTTGTACTTCAAGAATTCTTGTATAATTTTTGAGATCTTTGTTCTTCAAGATGAACATAGCAGTAGCCTTTTTAGGCTTGTGGTCATCTGTAGACTCATAGACTACTTGTGTGCACTGAGTAGTGTCTTACACCGCATCGCTATGGGGCGCCTGCTCATGTTCCAATGGTTGAATATCTCTTTGTGGTTCTCAAACTCTTTTGATATCTCAATTTACTCCCACTGTTTCTTTTGGAAGAAACACTTCCTTTAGAAGACATCATGTTTGGAGACAAACAATTTTTCTCCGTAGTTAAGTAAATGATATCCAGCGTATTGCAAATATATCCTACAAAGTTGCATATGTCGTACTAGGCTCCAAGCTAGGGATGACAATGGGTACGGGTGGGTATTGGTTTGGCTATATCTATACCCTACCCATCAAAAAATTTCTTTACCCATACCCTACCCATTACCCATTCGGGTAGAAAACTTTAAACCCATACCCTCCCTATACGGATATCCATGGGTATGTGGATACCTATGGATATCTGATTTTATTCTCAATTAAATATCGCAACCCCATATTATAAAGAATGCCAACACGCAAATCGAAACAAAGGAAATAGGTCGATCGACAACTTCAAGTGATAATTTTTCTTGTAAAAATAATTGTCCAACTAATTTGGTTACCATTGCAATGAATTTATGAATCAAACACATTAACATTCAAAAGGAGTCACACAAACACACAAATAAAAAACCAGATATTAGACCAATATCATGTCAAAACATAATTTTTTTAAAACCAAACACTAAAGTAAACACTTATTATTCAATCTATTATATATACGTTTCTACCAAGAAACAAAATAGAGACCACTCAATTTAACCATTAGCTTCATGTATATCACTTTCTTCATCTTCAAGATTAGTTAACATGTGATATGCATCGGGTAGGTGTGAGACGTAGAAGTAGTCACGAATATAACAGCGCATAAAGCTTAACAAGAAAAAAGCATTACTAAAACATATCTATCAAACAAAAAATGCATTATAGTTGAAGAACTAATTAAAGAAATCATGAAATAGAAAGAAACAAAAACAACCACACAAAAAACATGATATAAGAACAATTCTAAGTTTTTAACCTTTCTGTTGCTACAATGGAACACTAAGGTTGCCGGAAAATGCAATAGGAATTATCCAATTCCGAAGAGAAGTCACAATAGTAACTTTCAATCCTTGTAAAATGCTACCAATGATTGAGTCTTGAGTATTAATTGAATTAATATTTATTTAGTTTCTTTTTCTTAGTGACAATATGACTTGTTTTTTTTTCATTTTAAAAAACGTGATGTTTGTTTTAATTTTCTTTACAGACTAATAATTTTTATACATAATAGATTATTAAAAATATAATATATGGTGGGTCGGGTGGGTATTTTGACGAGTAGAGAATACATATCCATACCCTACCCTACTGATGAGAGACAAATTGTTGCTCATTATTATGACATTTACCCTATTTCTGATACCACTTTGAGCATTATTGTACCAATTGAATTCATTAATTGCTTAGTTTCATCCAAATGTGTAGATAGTAATTATTATATAGAATATCATATTTTGATAGATTTGTACCGGTTTAGTAACCGGAGCGTCGTGTCGGGTTTACGCTTGGTATTTTGTTGATGTATTGCAGGATTATAGGTTGACTAAGACCCCAATGGACGACACGTATTGAACCTAAAACACGTCTTTTGAGGGCTAGAAGATTGTGCCGGAAGCTATCGGATTCAAACGGATCAATTGTCGTTAGTTCTTCTACCGTAGCCTATATTCAACGGAATTTTGACCCCACTTCAAGGAATTTTCTGGAGAGGATTTCTTCATTAGAGTTGTAGATCAAGAAATGATATTTCCAGCGCACTTTGAATGACACCAATCGGATGTTTACAACTCAAGTTATGTTCATTTTACTGAGATGATGTGAAGACCGGCGCAAGCCGACTTATAGTGGCGCGCGCCGGATTGTCGCAAAAAGCTGTCAGAGATATTTACAGATATATTTACCAAATCGCGCCAAAGGGCTGTTCTAGCCTAATTTTATCACTAAAATTAGCTCTTAGTTTCATTGTAACCATTAAGGATTGAATTCTAAGTTTAGTTTCTACTACTTTGGCGTGGAGGTAATACACTTGTGTATCAACTCCATTTTTAAGGTTTGGGAGCTCTAATGAAGGACAACAATTTCGAGCATCTAGCTTTTGATTGGTAACTCTTAATCTTTATTTTGATTCAAGTGTTCTTATAGACATGAATGTTAATCTTGATATGTTGATGTTTGTAGTTATGAGTGGCTAGTTTTCTACTAGCCAAGATAATGTTGTTGTGATAATTTAATCTCTATTAGTTGATTGGGAATGTTGTTTGTATTTCATAGCTTTATGTGTTGTTGTTATCTTTTCCTATTTGCAATGTGTTGCTTGTTGGTGTTGGATTGATCACATAGCACTCGCACACACACACTTAGTTGAGACCGAAAGGAGATATTAGGTGTGGGAGAAGGAATAGGGTAACCGGAAGGTAAAATTGACCTTCATTGGAATTCGTTTTATTATCCGGGGATTATTGACATTGTCATTGCATTCAAGATCTTAATCATGTTGAATCATTAGGTCTAGGGTTCTTAGACCAAGGGGGAGACATAGAGTAGTTTCATTCACTCGTATGAGGGGAAACTACTAGCTTAGGAGTGCACCGGTAACACACACTTGAACACTAATGGAAGGTTGGTAGGTAGTTCATTCCCATGATGCTAGTAGAGATATACTTGATCAATGCATTGTCTTGGTTAGGCCTTTTATCATTTTATCACTTTTGTAGTAGTAGAATTAGTGTTGTTAACGAGCCGAGCAGAGCCGAGTAAATGATGTTCAAGCTCGAGCTCGTTTGTAATCGGGTAGGCTGGGGTCGGCTCGTTAACACAAACGAGCCTAAAAGTCTGTTCGAGCTCAGTTCGATAAGGATAAAAAATGTTCGAGCTCGAGCCCGAGCTCGATATCAAGCTGGCAAACAGGCTCGAACTCGAGCTCGGCTCGTTCACAAGTATTTTTTTAAGGGGAATGATTTGTTTATATCTAATATATCCAATATTTGTAAAGCACTCCGAGGGCCAGAGGTGAAGTATACCAGTGCAGAAAAGTTGTCATTGATTTTAGTTCATGCGTCAAGAAAGCTGAAGCCATACTTTCAGTCTCATCCTATTGTGGTCATGACAGACCAACCACTTAGATAGATTCTAGATAAACCAGAGACGTCTGGGAGATTGACAAAATGGGTGGTCGAGCTGGCTGCCTATGATCTGAAATTCAGACCAAGAGTATCTATCAAAGCTCAAGCCTTGGCTGATTTCATAGCTGAAGGAGTAGCCATAACTCTCGAGCAGAAGCTGACTGACAGACCCATGGACCAATGGACATTGTATGTGGATGGAGCGTCCAATAAGGAAGGAGCAGGGGCAGGCCTTCTGCTCTGTAGTCCGAAAGGAGAAGAATTTCCATATGCATTGCGTTTCAGCTTTAAGGCAACCAACAATGAGGCCGAATATGAAGCGCTCATAACGGGGCTCAAACTGGCTGCGAAATTGGGAGTCAGGAGATTACACATATTTAGTGATTCATAGCTGGTGGTCAACCATGTTACGGGAGAGTACGAGGCAAAGGAAGACACTATGAAGAGATATCTTTCCATGGCCCGAACATTGATTTCACACTTTGAAGATGTCAAGCTAGGTCAAATTCCTAGGTCTAAAAACGCTCGTGCAGATGCATTATCTAAATTAGCATCAAATGTTTTCTCGAGATAAGAAGGTTCTGATCGAACAAGTCGCAGAGCGAAGCTATGAACAAAAAGAGGCTCAACAAATCGTCCAACGAGCTACCTGGATGGATCCCATAGTAGCCTTCCTAAAAAACAATGTGGTTCTAGAAGACAGAGTCTCGGCCCGGAAGGTAAGACTTCAAGCAAGCAGGTATTCCTTGTTTAATGATATCTTGTACCGCAAGTCCTTTATAACTCCATGGCTGCGTTGTGCCACCGAAGAAGAGGGGAATTACCTCCTCCAAGAAATCCATATGGGAATCTGTGGAAGTCATATGGGAGCTAGGGCTCTAGCTCGTAAGTGCAGGCTCTTCGGATACTATTGGCCGACCATGGGTGCAGACGCTCGAGAATTGGTGATGACCTGTAGAACATGCCAGGTGCATGACAACCTCAAACACCAACCCTCACAACAGATGATCCCTTTAGTATCCCCTTGGCCCTTCGACCAGTGGGGAGTGGATCTGGTCGGCCCACTGCCAAGGGCACCAGGGAACTTTAATTTTTTGATAGTAGCCATAGATTACTTCACTAGGTGGGTTGAAGCAGAGCCGCTGGCAACGATAATAGGTGGAGCGATTCGAAAATTCTTATGGAAGAATGTGGTCTGTCGGTATGGAATCCCTAAGCATTTGATCTCAGACAACGGTACTCAGTTCGAGGATAGAATTGTCCGAGAATGGTGCTCAGAACTTGGAATTACTCAGCACTTTACCTCTGTAGGGTATCCACAAGCCAATGGGCAGGTTGAGCAGGCCAACAGGCAAATCAAGACCGGTATAAAAAAGAGGATAGAAGAAGAGGGCGAGCACTGGGTGGAACAATTGCCTAATGTCCTATGGGCATACAAAACAACGCCTAACTCGGCTACGGCCGAAACCCCTTTCCTGCTATCATATGGATGTGAGGCTGTTATCCCGGCATAAATAGGATTACCTTCGCCCAGAGCAGAGCTGTATAGCCAGGTCGACCAAGAGACCGAACTCAGACACCTAAAAGATGAATTGGAAGAAACTCGTGATATAGCCTTAATAAGAATGGCGAAATACAAGCAACAGATCACATAATATTACAACGCTAAGGTGAGGGATATGTGATTTAAGGTAGGAGATCTGATCCTTCGCAAAAACAAGGTTAGCAGACAGGACCCTCAGGGCAAGCTAAATCCAAATTGGGAAGGTCCGTATAAGATCGTCAATGTGCACAGTAAAGGGGCCTATCAGCTAGCAAACGCTCAGGGAAAGACCGTTCCACGAAGCTGGAATTCAGCTAACTTACGAAGATTCTACGCCTAAGACAGGTTCAAGGCTGTTTGCTATTTTATTTATTATCTATAGTATGAGAATGTAATAAGTTGCTTTTGCGACCGTTTATTTGTTCAATAAAGTTGGCATTTATATATTCCATAGCGTTTATGTGCATAACTTCTTTACATAAAGAATAAACTGCCAAAGGCAGAAACAAGCTCAGAGACTGAGCACCACATAAGAATAAACTGCCAAAGGCAGAAACAGGCTCAGAGACTGAGCACCACATAAAAGTAAACTGCCAAAGGCAGAAGCAGGCTTAGAGACTGAGCACCACATAAAAATAAACTGCCAAAGGCAGAGCAGGCTCAGAGACTGAGCATCACATAAAAATAAACTGCCGAAGGCAGAGCGGGCTCAAAGACTGAGCGCAATAAAGAATAAACTGCCAAAGGCAGAGCAGGCTTAGAGACTGAGCATCACATAAAAATAAACTGCCAAAGGTAGATCAAGCTCAGAGACTGAGCGCAAAATAAAGAATAAACTTCCAAGGGAGGAGCATTAAAACAAAATAACTCCCAAGCATGCTACGTAAAAAATAGACAGAGCATGCTTGCGGGGGAAGACAACAAGATAAGGCAAGGCAAAGGTAAAGTAAAAGTAAAAAAGGAACAGCCATGAGTTCTCCTACTCTAATAAATAAAAATTTGTTTTGACAAGTCTTTACAAATATTAAAATAACAGACCGCCGAGCAGGTCTTTAAACAGGTTTAGGCTGGGAGCCACCAGCTGAGATATTCTGTTCTGAAGTTGCTTGAGTAGCCGGCTTGGGAGAGGGACGTCAGAGTATTTCTGAACAATATCGACCCCCGATTTGAGCTCTTGAAGGCGCTCGTTGTACATCTGCCCCATGCCCGGCTTATACAAATTGGCGTTCTTCAACTTTGATAGGTCAAGGCCTGCGAGTTGTGCTCGGGCATCGTCGATCCCCATCAAGTACCCATGATTGACTATATGAATGAGGAGAGCGGAAAGGACCCCATCAAAATGGGCAGTGCTATAGTAGTCCCGGATCCCCTTAGCTACAAGTGCAGGGACGGAACCCTCCAGAGCGCTGCAAGCCGATTGTGCAGCCTTGAGACTCTCTTCGATCTTTGCCCTCTTCTCTGCCTCAGCGGTTAGCTGTACCTCCAAGTTCTGCATCTCTGTAGCATGTGCCGTACGCAGAGTCTGCATCTCCAGCTCGTGCTTGGTCTTGAGGTCGACCAGACCCTTTTTCTTGGACTCGTACAGCTCTTTGTATTTCTTCTTGGAAGCCCTGAGCTCAGACACTGTCTTCTCGTGCTCATCAGCAACAGCTTTAGATTTGGCCAAGCGGTCAAATACTTCCTGACCGATCTGAGCGCCTGACCAAGTACGACCATAAGGAGAATAAAAATCCATATATGCGAATGTGCATGCAACTAAAAAAAAAGATCAACTCAAAAATGTAGCGAGCATACCATCTCAGCTAAATCTACAGTAGACATAGCGTGGAGAGCGGTTTGAATTGTGGAAGCTTCACCTTGCTCTCCCCCGGAAGGTCCAGCAGTGAGTAAACTCGGCGTTCTCTCTTGCGAGAGGACTCTCTGACAGTTGACTGATCTGATCGGTAATAATCACATTTTCATTCCCAGACTGCGGTGGGTTGCGCATAGCGTCATCCGACTGGTCAGCATGGGCTTGGATCGCTTCAGAGTCGAGCACCGTACGGATGATCGGATAAGCGAAGGCTCAGGATTATCCAAGGTCGCAGGATCGACCAAGGCTTCTTCAGGCTGAACATCGTCAGCTCTAGCTCCTGCTCCAGATAGTAAATGCGCCAAGTCGGCCACTGTACAGAGAAAACAAAAGTGAGATGCGTGAAATACAATCATACAAGGAAAGAAATCAACAGTTACAGCAAGGTCCTACAAGATTTCTCCTCATCCTCGGTAACAGGTGCATATGGCTCAGGGCCGCCCTCATGTAACCGAACACGATCGATGAGCTCAGAAGGATAATTCTGACAATCCATTGAGATATCCAACTCCCGGATAACTTGGATCCAATCCTTCAAGTCTGCCATATCAGGGGTTTCATCCTTATCGAGCGTTCCAGTATTCCACCTACCTAGTTGGACATTTCCCTCGTGGCGAACAAAAAATAACCTCTCTTTCCATCTCTTGAGAGACGTTTTCCCGGCGTGTTGGATAGGAATATTGAGAAGAGGACCTGGACGGCGAAGAAAGTAATTAGATCGTGCTACATTGAAATCCGATGGTGTTTTTCGTAGCAGTCCAAGGGGTTGGTTTACTTTTGGACATGCTTCATTTGCTTTGCTCTTCTTCTTTGGACACATTTGGCATGGTGCTAGAACCCTGTTCAGAGATGTTTTTGCTGGTATTGATCCGGATTTGGGTGCTCAAGTCGAATTTGGAGCATTCCGGAGAATTTGGAACTTTACAGCACCGGTAGAAAGTCCGGAATAGACCAACAGAGAACCTGGTCCATACCAAACAGCACCAGATGGCAAACCCTACAATACACCTAACCCCATTTGGGGCAAGTTGAGCAATCCCCAATTGATAATGGCGGAGAGTGGCCACAATAGCAGGGCAAAAGGGTAACCTCAGGCCGCATTCGAATTGTTCCTTATAAACTGCGCAATAATCGGTGGGAGGCTCAGATGCATATCGTCCGACGATCCGAGCATCAGTTCTCGACGGCGGACTAATAGGGATACGGGGAGCAAATCTGGTGGCATCTATATGGTATTGGTTGCAAAGATAATCGATTGAGTGTTGGCAGATGATAGATTCAATTCTGAAGCTACCCATAATAGATTTGGTTGCAGAAACGGCTTTAAGATGCCGTATAAAGGCAGAATCCCTAGGGACAGGGGACACAGAATGCCTAGGAACAAGCCCGGATAGCAAGTTAGGTGATGGCCGGAGAGGTGGCGGAAAAGATGAAGTGAAAGGGGTGGGGCGGCAGATACTCCCTCGATTCAAATTAAAAGGACTGAGGACTCAACTCTCTATCAACTGACTCGTCAGAAGGAGTGGATGATCTCACCCTTAGAAATTACAAACTAAAGTACAAGAAAAAACGCAAAGGGAAAGTACTTACTTGCAGAAATGAAGGGGGAGAGAAACTTCAGTTTTTGCACCCGGCTTGAAATTAATAGCGGCAGTTTTAATGGGGAGCGGACGTTTGAAGGGACAGGTTATAGCCCCAAGCGAGGCTTGGGTTAACGGCCCACTTGACGTCAGCAGGAACTGACTCCTCGTTTCTCGTGCTAATAATGACAATCGCAATAATGTATGAAGCGTCATAATAACCCAATCGACACCAACGGATAAGAACCGTCCAGTCCCGACCAAGTTTGGATCAGGTCGCCCGAGGCTGAGGGCCCAGGCCGACCTGGGGGGGCTTATGATGATGGTCGGCTCAGCCAAGGCCACACGTCATGCAACCATTGGATAGTCATAAACAGGGTCGGGAATGTTTCCTGACCGGAGAGACTGAGCCAGACCAGGATCAATCCTACCACCGCAGGACGGTCGGTCAATAAGGAATGCGCAGAGCGCAATTAGGTCAATCCAGCCAGTAGACCCGAGCGGTCACGCATTTATACACACGTGTCTGTCTAACAAGGATAAACGTGTGAAATGTATCTAGCTGTAATATGGCTCTGATTCACAGTTCGATATGAAAGAATCGTGATCCCCTAATAATTAGGAGTTCAAATCAATTCAACTCCAACCGAATCCTTAGAGGATACGGTAAAATTAGGGATTAGACTCTATTTAAACTGTGGCAAGAACTACGGCCGACTTGATTCCAATCAGGCAATTGGATACGTAGGCAGCTCAAGAACAACTTGAGTTCAGTCAAAACACCATAGAAAATACTATCTCTTCTCTTGCCGTCGGCCGGTGCCCGGAAAACTATCTTTAGAGCAATTGTACCCGTAAATTACTTATTGGTGAAATCCGACCTCATCAACTAATGAGCGTGCACGAGCAGGCTCGTGTTCGCTCGTTTAGTAAACGAGCAGGAGAACTTGATCGAGCTCGGCTCAATAGCATAAATGAACGAGCTCGAATGAGCTTAAACGATTCGAGTTTGAGCCTTGTTCGTGAACGTTCGGTTCGTTTAACAGCTCTAAGTAGAATCATAGATACATTTACCTTTTTGTTAATTTGCGACTTAGATCTAGATAATAATAGCTTTTTGGTGTTCAACCTCACAATCCTCGTGGATACGACCTTGACCACTTACTAGACTACCATTGACCCGGTACACTGCCGGTAAAATTGGACACCTAGGAAAGTTCGATCAAGTTTTTGGCACCGTTGCTGGGGATTGTGTAACGGTTGATACTTATACTAGCTTAAAAGTCTTGAGAATAAGTCAATATTTTCTAATCTTTTCTTTTTTACTTCTTTGGTGCTTACCGCTTTGGTAAGTCACCAAGTGCTATTAATTGTGTTTCTATCTTGTAGTTGATGAACCATTCTCTACGTTGTAAGGCCCCCGATACTTCTTACATCCCGGATATCAACACTTATATTAGGGATCAAATTGTTGAGAATAAGGTTGTCCAAACTCGTAGTGAATTGGATCTTGGTGAAGCATCTTCACAAGAGTCATCACACCAAGAAGTGGAAATGAATGAGATGTAAGGAAATGCACAAGGATGGCATAACCATGAAAATTCCCAAGTTGAACAAAATCCCTTAAATCCAAATGACAATCCTCCACATCCACGACAAGAACCATATCCACAAATTCCACCACCTCCACTCTGACCACCATCACCAATTCCTCCACCACCCCAAGAACCATATCCATATGACCCACCTCCAAATCCACCATACCAAGCTAGACCGCTTCGTGAGCAAGGCATTCAAAGAAAAAATCATGTTCATAATCCTATTCGGCTACCTCACATTGATGCTAAAAACTTTTCAATCAAATCTCATATGTTCGGTGTAGTGGAGAGAAGAGATCAATTCCATGGAAAGGCCCATGATAACCGACATTCACATCTTTATAACCTTGAAGAAATATGCAATACGGGATTCCAAAATAGTGCTTGTCAAGAATTTACCCGTCTTGTATTATTTCCTTTTTCATTGAAAGGTTAGGCAAAGGAATGGTTTATGTCACTTCCCCACCATCACTTGCAATCACGGGATGATATACAAACCGAGTTTTTGAAGCAATACTTCCACCGGGTAGATATTTGGAGTTGAAGGTAAGAGTCACTAATTTCAAGCAAGATTTAATTGAATCTTTGGACAATGCTTGGGAACATTTTAAGAAGCTTTTGAGGGCGTGTCCAAACCACGGTTATACTTTGTACATGCAAGTCCAATTATTTTGTGGAGGCTTGCATAAATTGTCAAGGAAATTAATTGATTCGGCATGCCATGGATCACTTATGATGAGCACGGCCCAAGATGTTTATAAGGCTATTGAAAGAGTGACAAGAAATGAGAAATTGTGGGATCCCGGTCCAAGTGAAATGGAAGTTGCCATGGGGGTTGAGAAGAATTCAAATGAGGCAGAAATTTTGAGATGGTGATAAACAAGAAGATGGATGAATTATAAGTGGGGAAGAGAGAGTTGAAGCATAAAAAATGTGATGATGTGACATTTGGTGTTTTTCATATTGAAGAATTATCAAACTCCGATGTATCTACACATGAATAAATAGGTTTATGGGACAACATTGTGATTTGAACAACACTCACACCAATGTTATTGATCCACCACTTATAGCACAACAAGCCCCGAACCAAACAAATGATGATGTGGCAATTTAAGAAATTTATTGGAAAACTTGATGGGAGTTGTGGCTACTCAAGACACCAATATGCAAACAATGATGACTTCTATTGGCGTGATGTACCAAGATGTTGGCAATTTGAAAACATCCATTGTGGGACTAAATACAAGAATGAGAACTGTGGAAGCATCAATGAGAGGCGTTGAAGACCTTTTGACTAGGGAAGGCATGAGAAATAGTGGTTGTTGGTCCCTTGAAAAGGCTTTGGTTAAGTTTAGAGGGAGGGGGGGTGAATAAACTTAACGCTTAAAACTTTTTGGAGTTGACAAACTCAGCAAGGTCAGTAGTCTGCTAACTATCAGTAGTCTGCTGACTATTAAGGTTACTGAATTTGTTGCAGTGAAATATATTTAAATCAAGCCTTATTACTTGTTGTTAAAAAGATGATACTAAGTATTGGATACTCATTACTGTAAGTGTGTGTTTCAGTTTCTAGTTTCAGTAGGTTGATGTGATCAGTATGCAAATTGTAGAATGTAAATGCAGAAAGTAAAGTAGGCAAATTTATAATGGTTCTAGGTGGTGTAATCCTGTCAGTCCACTCTTCTCCTGTGATGTTGGAGGAAATTCACTAGATATCCTTCAGGTTGCAGTTACCAAAATCCCTAAGCTGCTTGTCCTTCACCAATGACTATGTCTTCACAAACTGAACACTTGAAACAGCTAGGATTGCTGCTCCAATGTATTCCACTGGTCCTTGAAGGGTAGGATTGCCTCTTCACCAGCTCCACCACAAACAACAGTTCTTGACACCCAAATGATGCTTCTCTGTCTTCAGCAAACTTCTTGTAAAAGAAGAGTTGAATCAAGTAAGTGATTCATCTTTCAGCAGCTTGATCAGGATGAATTGATCAGCAGCTTGAGGTCTTTAAATGTGTATACTTGATGTAATTTGATAGCAGGTTACACTTGAAGATAAATCTTGATCAATAAATTTAAGCTCAGTGAATGTCAGTAGGGTGTTTTTCTTGATTAAAACTTGATAGATTCGTAAAGACTATTTGTTGTTCATCATCTTCAAACTGAATCAGGAGTCTCCTATTTATAGGTGTGAATCCTTTGACATGTGTTTGAAATTCAAATGTAGCTGTTTTAGATTTGTCTCCATCTTGACTTGATTATTGTCCCTGTTCATATTACTGACACTGTCGGTCGGCTTTTTGTCAGTTTTCAGACTGTCCCCTTGTTGACTTATAACCATTGGATAATCCTCTGTATCTTTCCAACATTCCTTTTATCTTGACCATTGATTTGTTGACAAAATCAAGGCTTGTAATCCATCCTTATCTATTTAATAATCCAATATAACTTTGATTAAATCGAGATTTACATTCAGCAGTTATTAGAAATATATCAACCTGCTGATGTAGATAACTGTCAGCTTGTTTAAGTCTGCTGTGTTTTTAAAACACTTCAGCTGACTACTTTACATCTAACTTTTATTGAGAAGTTAGAGTTCACCACTTTGAATATAACTAAGTTCCAATCACCACTTAACATATGGAACTTAGACCTTGTACACAAGGTATATGTAATCAGTTTAGGTCATCACAGACTTCCCTAAATTCTGATTCCATATCCTTGACTTTAAATACTAAGTTTGATCCCTTAGCCTTCAATAACTGAGTTTGAACCCTCAGCCTTCAGTCTTCAGCAGGTTCCTAGACATACTACTGACCTAGACAGGTCTGCTGATAAAGTTAGCTGACCTAATTACAGTGCTCGGTTGATCAAACCTATACAAAGATCAAACTCTAATAAGCCTATACATTCTATCTAGACATCTTTTTGCCTTTGCTCTATAACAGCTAGTCTGGCACTCATCATTAAAACTCAAAATATGTCCAACAGTGGTAGACCACCGGGTTGATTACCAAGCAACACCGAGAGAAACCCGAGAGAAGTCAATGCTATCATTACTCGAAGTGGAAAAGTATATGGGAATCATGAATTTTATGAGAATCAAGTGGGTAATGAAGTCGAGAATGATTTACATGACATGGATGAGGAAAAAGAATTAAGTGAAGAAGAGGAAGAAATTGTTGATGATTTCTTGAGAAATGGTGGGTATGTAGAAGTAGAAAAAGAAGAAGAGGAATGGATAAAGGTTCCGAGATTGTTGAAGAATCCAAGAGCTAGTGATTTAAGAACTCTATTCAATGAGCATGTTGGAAAGGAATAAAGTTTGAAAGGGCCGGTTCAAACCGAACCTCATCCGGCTCAACCCAAACTCACCTCGGTTCAAACCGACAGGTCAGCCCAACATCCAGAGCGGATTTTGAAGAAAAATGTACAATGATGACACATGGCACCCACCAAATACACAAACATTCAAAGAAGCTTCACCATCTTCATCAAACGACAAGGGTAAGAGAGTAATACATTCTAACCCTACTTTAGTTTATCTTGAATCACTTCCCTATCCCTCTTGAGAGGAAATTAAAAAGATGAAGTTGGGTAAGAAGTATGCACGTTTTCTTGACACTTTTCGGCACTTAACTATTAATATCCCTTTCATCGAAGCACTCACTAATATGCCGGCGTATGGTAAGTTTCTTAAGGATACTATCCAAAAAGAAACGGTTGGAAGAATATAAGATGGTGTGTCTAAGAGTGCCATGCTTCAACATAAGCTCCCTCATAAGCTTAAAGACCCCGGGAGTTTTACGATCCCATGTAATATTGGGGGACTTTTGTTTGAGAAGGCACTATGTGATCTTGGTGCGAGCATAAACCTCATGTCCTATAATGATTTCATGAATCTGGGCATATGCAAGATCAAGCATACGGAGATGACTCTCCAACTTGCGGATAGATCCATAAAACGCCTACTGGGAGTCATTGAGGATGTACTAGTGAAAGTTGATAAGTTTTACTTCCCCGCAGATTTTGTTGTTATGGATATGGAGGAAGGGTACACTACACCCTTTATCCTCGGTAGACCATTTTTAGCAACGGTGGAAGCTGTAATCGATGTTCGTAAGGGAGAGCTTTGTTTAGGAGTGAATGATGAGCGCGTTATCTTCAACATATACACTTCATTGAATATCCACGCACTACACTAGAATCTTGTTCTTTTGTGGACACTTCGTGTCCCCTTGTTGTGGATTGTACTAACTTGCAGGTAGTTGAAGAATACGTGAGCAATAAAGCGAGGGCTCGCAAACCAAAAGCTCGAAAATGAAAGGAAAAGGTCAAGAATCGTTGGGATTAGTGGAATTCGTCTAACCTATGTTGGAGACCGGTATTGATAAAAAAGACGGATGCGGTGCGTGAGGATGAACCACCACTGGTGCATGAAAGACCTAAGTAAGGCAAAGTCTAGCTATAGAATATAAATTTAGCAACAATGGTTACTATCTTCCTTTTTACTTCTTAAGCATTATCTTTTGGTTCGCTTTTGTTCTTATTTGCTACATGCTTATGTGAGTAATTGTTAGTGGTATCCATGCACGATAATCTGTATAATTTCCATCACTTCTACCGTATAATCCCATCGAGCAAACGATGTTAAACAAAAGCGCTACCGGGAGGTAGCCCGTAAAAGTTTTCTATAGTATTTTTGCTCTTTTGTGAGTCCCGGTGTGGCCAATAATCTTTTTGTCTCTACATTTTGGTTGATACTTTGCTCGTACTTGGGATCGCTTTTCATTTAAGTGGTTGTCTTTCTTATTCAAGCCCACCCACCCACCATTTTATTGCATCCCGATATTTGTTTTGACTTGTTTTGGTGTACCATTGCTTTCCCAACCACTTCTTTACCCTCACTTTACATTGGGGACAATGCAAGTTCGTAAGTGGGGAGTAGAGTCGTGGTTGGTCTAGCAATGGCATTAGTGCTTATTTTTGTATCAGAAAATCCCTTAGTTTTTTATCTTTTCGAGCATTCTCTAGTTGATTAAAATAAACTGTACATGGCATATATTTCATGGATTTGAAGATGTAATGATCAATTTGGATGTGTATAACCAATGTGAACCATAAGTTCATTTTAACCCCAAATCTATTTGTGTAACATAAATTCCTTGTACACGTATAGACTCAATCTTTTGTTAACATGCAACTTTTGTATGATATCATGTAAGCATGCTTCCATAGCAACTAGACTTAGGCTTGATATCCTTTCGAGGAAAAATAGAAAGGTGTGTGGAGTCGGAGTTAGGGATGACGGATATGGCATTTCTTTGACTCGACCATAGCCAAATGGCCTTCCTGAATATATCTTCCACCTGTCCCCATCTCAGCCTTTGTAGAGTGGTGAGACCCCAATCGAAACTAGCCATTCATGATTAACCTCATTATAATCCGACCCTTAGCCTAATTTTGGTCTACATTCCCTGGATGTCCCGCAAGTTTAGCAAATTTCCATGTATTGTTGTGGTGATAACATTGGAAGTTGTGTTGAGAGTTGGTTGACATTGTTGGCACAAAGTTGAGATGATATCTATGAAGTTCGGAGTCCACTGGTGTATGTTTCTTAGTTAAAAAAATAGTTTTAAATTTCAATAAAGTTGTAAATAAATGGTTAGTCAAGAAGAGCCCATTTGAAGACTAGTTATCAAAATTCAAGTAACTCAAGCTTTGGGAAATTGTGTTAATTTGAAGCGGTGTTTCTTATCTCTTTTGTTCCTTGTTAAGGAGGCCACCTCGATGATTTTTACAAAAGAATAAGAAGAGAGACCAATTCGACATTTTTGGAAGTGAAGGTGTAGAGGCTTGCTACCTTGCAATTGTTCTCTTTGATATATCCTTTTTACCCTTCGCTTAGCCAACTACCCGGGCCTAATATTACAAGCTTGCAAGTCCTACCCGACCTGTCTTCTTGACTCCGAATGCCTCGATTAGTGGAGATTGGTATCATTGTTAAGACTATGGATTGCATTTTACAAGTCTTGTATGCATGATTTCAACTTTAGTTGCTTGATAATAATTTTGAGAAACTATTCACACACACACACACACACACACGCACACTCTGTTACACACTTATATTGAGTTTATGTGTGGTTATGGATCGACTGGTTGCATCGTCCGGTTGTCCCTTACATCTTATATCTTCATGCATTTGTCCCTCATTCATTTTGTTTTATCGCTTGTTTTGCTCGAGGACGACCAAAAGCTAAGTGGGGAGTTGTGATGAGAGACAAATTGTCGCTCATTATTATGACATTTACCCAATTTCTGATACCACTTTGAGCATTATTGTACAAATTCAAGTCATTAATTGCTTGGTTTCATCCAAACGTGTAGATAGGAATTATTATATAAAATATCATATTTTGATAGATTTGTACCAGTTTTGTGACCGGAGCGTCATGTCGGGTTTACGCTTGGTATTTTGTTGATGAATTGCAGGATTATAGGTTGACAAGGCACCCAATGGATGACACATTTTGAGCCTAAAACACGTCTTTTGAGGGCTAGAAAAGTGTGCCGGAAGCTATCGGATTCAAACGGATCAATTGTCCTTAGTGTTTCTACCGTAGACTATCTTCAACAGACTTTTGACCCCACTTAGAAGCATTTTATGGAGAATACTTCTTCATGAAAGTTGTAGATCAGGAAACTAGATTTGCAACGCATTTTGAATCACATCAATCGGAGGTCTACAACTCAAGTTATGTTCCTTTTACTGATGCTGTGAAGACTGGCGCAGGCCGACTTATAGTGGCGCGCGCCGGATTGTCGCAAAAAGCTGTCAGAGATATTTCTAGAGATTCCGGCGCGCGTCGGACCATTTGCGGCGCACGCCGGAGGTTTGAAAAAGCAGATTTCAGCATTAAAATCCCCTTTTTGATCGAATTTTACCTAATCTTTCAGCCCTAACTTCATCTTCTCCATTTCCCCTTTCCCTTGAAGGCACCAAATCGCCCCAAGGGGCTGTTCTAGCCTAATTTTATCACTAAAATTAGCTCTTAGTTTCATTGTAACCATTAAGGACTGGATTCTAAGTTTAGTTTCTACTAATTTGGTGTGGAGGTAATACACTTGTGTATCAACTCCATTTTTAAGGTTTGGGAGCTCGAATGAAGGAGAACAATTTTGAGCATCTAGCTTTTGATTGGTAACTCTTAATCTTTATTTTGATTCAAGTGTTATTATAGCTATGAATGTTAATCTTGATATGTTGATGTTTTTAGTTATGAGTCGCTAGTTTTCTACTAGCCAAGATAATGTTGTTGTGATAGTTTAATCTCTATTAGTTGATTGTGAATGTTGTTTGTATTTCATAGCTTTATGTGTTGTTGTTATCTTTTCCTATATGCAATGTGTAGCTTTTTGGTGTTGGATTGATCACCTAGCACTCACGCACACACACTTAGTTGAGACCGAAAGGAGATATTAGGTGTGTGAGAAGGAATAGGGTAACCGAAAGGTAAAATTGACCTTAATTGGAATTCGATTTCTTATCCCGGAATTATTGACATTGTCATTGCATTCAAGATCTTAATCATGCTGAATCATTATGTCTAAGGTTCTTAGACCAAGGGGGAGACATAGAGTAGTTTCATTCACTCGAATGAGGGTAAACTACTAGCTTAGGAGTGCACCGGTAACACACACTTGAACACTAATGGAAGGTTGGTAGGTACTTCATTCCTATGATGCTAGTAGATATATGCTTGATCAATGCATTTTCTTGGTTAGGCCTTTTATCATTTTATACTTTTGTAGTAGTAAAATCATAGATATATTTACCTTTTTGTTAATTTGCGACTAAGATCAAGAGAATAATATCTTTTTTCGTGTTTAACCTCACAACCTCGTGGATACGACCTTGACCACTTACTAGAGTACAATTGATCCGGTACACTGCCGGTAAGATTGGACACCTAGGAAAGTTCGATCAACTAACCTCGGCGGGTTTTGAAAATCAAACCCCTACCCTACCCTACAATTTAAAATACCCTACCCTAACGGGTAGGGTCGGGTGGATATCCACTGGGTTAAATCAAAATTGCCATCCCTACTCCAAGCCTTTCAGACATTGCCTGCTTGCTAGAAGCATGACAACCCTAAATCATCGGTTAATATGGATTTGATGTCATTGATTCCATATCTGATATGGAATTTATTCAACATTTATTCTTTGGAACTTGGTTATGTATATATTTCGTATAAAGGCACTATCCCGAAATAGGTAAGGGATACATTGCACGGCTTACGTCACACCTTTATCGTATGGAGTGTTGTTTCCATTTTAGAAGCACAATCTGATTGTGTATCCAAAGATGGTATCATTCAAGGGAGAATCTAATTCTATTTCAGACAGCGTCTGAAACACCCTTCAGGGATTAATTACTTCAATGCAATTGAAGATTAACTCCTAAGTAGCTCATCGATCTCATATTCGTACTAGTTCAAACTTTTCGGGCTTTCCGAATTGTTGTACTTCACTAAGAACATTCAAATATTTCTAGAAATAGTCATAGAGATTAATAAACAATTATTTGTGGCATTAATTGTCACAAGCCAACAAACATCGGTATGTTTAGGCTCTAGACTATTTTTCTAGAATTTATAACCTTTATCATAAAAGGTATTTTAGTCATATTTAGATAAGATACATATAATCCACATGATTCATAATCACATGGTTCAGACATCTTCAGAATGACATTTGATTACACGTTTCTCGTCCAGAGAGTCTACATCTAGAACAACCACAAATATCAAGGATAACAACCATTCATACATTTGGTTGATATTTCTTCACCTATATCGACTCTATAGTGACTTCAATCTAGCTAGTATGTTACTATATAGTGACTTCAATCTAGCTAGTATGTTAGATTCACTGACCGTTCAACTTTATCAGAATAACATTTATTCCTTACAATTGAAGATGTCTACTGAATCCTAATAATCAACTGAGCTCACGTTCTTCATAAGAACCGGAACACAATAACATTTATTTAGTTCATTTATCGGTTTACTAGACTCATAATACAAAACTGAAAATGTTGCAATGTTTTTCTTCACTTTTGTATCTTAGTGTATTCCGTATTAAATCCTTCTAATTCAATCATACTCGTAAGATATCATACATCTAAGAGTTGACTTGAACTTAGATGGATTTATCTCAACACAGTTGCGTAGAATATTGACTTCGATAAGATCTCTTATTTAAGCACCTGCCCTAACTTTCCTTTCAAGTCCCTTAAGCACTTGTAAATATTTCTTACTTCAGTCTTCATAAGACTTAAGAAGAATCACAAGAGTTATGTCTTCAATCTCCTTTCATAAACAAAATCCAATGTTTATTAGATAGTTTATTTAGCCTTTTGAATCATATTCAAAACATGAACTATTTAATTAACATTCAAGCAATGATTATTGAAATAAGTTGGTACTTTAAATCTTACAATTTTGAAAACAACATTTCCAAAATTCGATGCGGTCATTCTTATCCAACGTTTGAATTAATTGTCATCGTATGACAGAATGATCATGTTGGATCGTATCCAATATATGATTAATTCGTTGAAACTTATTTCAAGTGATTTAATCATATCATGAGCTTCCGTTTTTCATTAATTATTAAAGTCTTGGAGTACTCCATCAAATATGTAGTCTTCTTGTCTCTAACTACTATAACAAGGTTGATCGTGTCATAGCTTATTTTAAAAGGATTAGAATTACTTAACATTACTTGAGAACGTTTCTCAAAAGGTAACAATCATAATTTAGTTTTACTAATCGAGAAGACATAGAAATAAAAGTTGGCTAGAAAACTTCAACCTAAAAAATAAAGATAAAAGAGTGTTGTTGTTTATACATGCAAAATCAAAAATGGTCTTTTGGTTTATGATTTTGTACCCACTAGTCAACTAGTCCCAATTGACTTTCAAGAATTTTTCAAATATTCTTTAGTGGCCAAGACCCCATCTAGTTACCCCGATTCCTAACAAGGGCCGATCAACCGGAATAATTCGAAAGGTAGGTAACACCTTACCAATCACATCTCTATGTGACTCTTGGTGGTTGACTAGTCAACTCTTTGACGCTGCACATCTCTATGTGGTAGCCAACCCCTTGTCTCTAAAATAAGATGGTCTTGACGACGGCCAATCACAACAATATTCTAGTCAAGTCATAACCCAATATTCACGAGATCTCATGCGATCATATCTCAATAATAACGATATACCCAAGGTAGGTCAACTCCCAATGAGGGCCGATCAATTGGATTCGAACAAGGGCTCATCACCGTCATTATAATATTGGGAGACAATATTTCAACTTGATTTTTGTTGTGGAAATATTTATGTAAATTAATTCACTTAATTAATTTTAATTACTGTCTCATCAAATATATCTATCTCTATAGACATACATCCTATACATTCATCTAGATCGTGCCTAGTCATGCATCTATCGTATCATATAAAATAAATACAAGCACAGAATAAATAAATGCGTAAAGTATCCGGTATGATCATGGACTTTTCCTAAGTGCGGTTTCGAATACAAACCGACGAAACCATGGGTCACAATCTAAGGGTAGCTGCAACCGCCAATAGAATCTTTAATGTGCCATCTCCAATGGGATCTTTATTCGTCTTTCTTTGGTCTCCGTCTTCTGCTCCATTCTTGTTACATAAAATCTATCTAATAAATTTATACACCGCACACCGGGGGAGCTAACGGGAATGGGATAAATGCAGAAAGTAAACTAGGTCATGTTCTTCAAAACGACCTAGGACAATTTTAAACCAATAGAAAAATAAATCATTTACATCTATCCTATTGGTCGTGTCCATGATCAATCGTGATCTATATAATCATATTATACCTAACATATCTGATCCATACAATAAAATCTTATGAACACGATAAATATTAAACTACCAACTTACATCTTAATTAATCGATAACGTTTAATCAATTAAATAATTGTATCCAATCAATTAACTAATTAACATTTAATTAATTGAAATTTTTTATTCAAAATAAAATTAACTATTAATCTTAAACGATATCTATTTTAATTTTAATTAATTGGAACCATTTCAAAAATAAATCAAAATTAAAATTAGGTCTGTTTAGTTTTTTCCTTTTGATTCATAATCAAAAGGGTTGCATTTGATTTCTAAAACAAAAAGGCACCCACCTGGGCCCTTTCCAAAATCAAATATTTTGATAAGTGCCTAGGCCTAGGTCTTTTCCAAAATCAAATATTTTGAAAAGGGCCTAGGCCTCTTCCAAACAAAATTTGGAAAAGGCCTAGGTTAATCTTAGGCCCAATTAAGAACCATAAATCAACCCGATACTATAGTGCAATGTGGCATCCCAATGGTCCAAACTATTTGAATCATTGGTTAGCCACATGACAGTAACTAAACAAAGATATATCTATGTACCATAAAAATTCACAAAGCAACAAACAAAATTTTTCGGGGTCCACCAAGAGCCACCAGCCAACGCCGGCCACCACAAGGGCAGCCGACGCCGCCGGCTGTTCAAGGTGGGGCGCCGCCACTAGTCGGCCGAGCAGTCCCACCGCCGAGTTGTTTTTTTTTTGTTTTTTTTCTTTGTTTTGTTCGTTCTTCGTTCTGCGAATTTAAATCATGCATCTATTAATTAATTACTACGCAAATTAACTAATGCTTTTTGCTTAAACTCGAAGATCGCTCTGATACCACTGTTAGGAAATCAACTAGTCTACGCAGCGGAATTTAAAATTTTGATTTCCGATCCCAAGATCGACTTCGTTTAATACAATAAACACGTTAAGTAGTTGACGGTGATTACCTTGCTATCTAATAGATCGACGCTTTGACCGTCAAAGGAGAGTAGTATTGTGCGCGAGCCGTCCACGTGTCCGGCCTTTATCGATATCCACACGAACTCCTCGCCGGAATCTTTCTTGGATTGCTACTAGAAAAATCCGGTTGCTAGACCGACCTTTTCTCTCCCTCAAAACTCTCTCTTGGAAGTTCTCTAATTTTCACAAGAATTATGAATTCTTGGAAATGTGATGATACCAAAGAGATTGACACCCACACTATATTTATAGTGGATGTGGCGCCCCTAGTAGTCCCAATCTGATTGGGAGAAGCTTCCTAGTAGATTTGGGAGAAAGAAAACATTTGTCCTAATAAAATAAGGAAAATATATCACTACAAGAAAAATTCGTTTTGGCAGCACGCAATGCACGCTGCGGAATCATATTAGCAGCGCGTAGCGCGCGCTGCAAAGTTAAAAGCTGCTAAAAGTAAAAAGATGTCAGCAGCGTGTAGGCACGTGCTGCTTTAAGCATATAGCAACTTGTCTAAATCACTGCAGTAAATATTTAGCAGTTGTTAAAACACGCTGCATAAATAATTTGACGGCGGACATATTCACGCTACGGTAAGATTTTTAGTAGCTAACAAATCACGCTGCAGTAATCCTTATTCGCAGCTTTCTCCACAACCTACATAGAAGACCACTTTCCTTCCCTAATCGATGCTCCTTTCCACATTTGAGCAAAAAAATATTTAGTTAATAGACAAAACTATATATATATATATGCATATGTAACCAGAAAAATAGCAATACTAACAAACATTTATATAATTTCAAATGCTATTAATGAATCCAAGTGCTACAATCATTCCAACAACTAAAATAAAATATCATGTTTAAATTTTTTTGTTTATAAACAACTAATCAGAAAGTATTTAACAAAATAAATACACCATCACTCATCCAAAACAATGTACTTAGGTAACCATGCGACCGTTCTTCCTCTTGCGTGCTCAAGCAAAAACATTTCATCATTTGGTCGAAATAACTCAACGTCCTCCACAATAACCTTTTCAATCCAAAATTTCCAATAAGCCTTACCGAGAGGCACGTGATGCACTTTGGCATTAGGATCTGTGGATGCAATTCGACCTTCTGCGACAACCACACCATCCATTGAAGAATGAAGAAGTTTACACTTTGCGTTCTCACGGATTTCTCTGTTGGGCACATTGTTCTTGTTTGACTGTGTATAAACAATACATTAAAATATTCAGTTTAAATGCTATGACAATAACATATCAATATCAATGACTAAAACTTCTAAAGCAAAAACCTAGAGTGTATGAAAACACTGAATTGGAATTTTCAGATGACTACAAACTTGCATTTAGGTTACTTGCACACAAATTTCTCAAGGAAACAGCACACTTCTCATTTCAAAAAGCAAACAAACCATGTAAATGAATTAGAACATAAATAAAATATAAAATTAGTTGATTACCTACGATGTAGCTGCATTGACATCACCACTGCTAACAACATCGTTCCCGACACTATTAACCGCACCATCACGTGCAACCTAATTATACAAACAAACCATGTAAAGGCATGAGAACATAACTCCAACAACTCAGGTATATAACAAACATTTCCATTCTTTGTTAATAATTACTAACCTGTACATTTTGATTCTGTTGGCTTAATAATTGAGCTACCATGGCCTTCACGTCATCCAAATCTTGTGTCAAGGAACGCACTTGACCCTGAAGTTGGTTAACAATAGCATTTCCTTGCACTTGCGCTCCAACTTTGGAAGGAGTAATTCCAAATCCCATTCCACGCACCCTACCTCGAACTTCTTTTCCAAATAAAAGGCTAAGGGCATCCTCATTGATGTTAGCTGTGTTTTGAGACTCGATTGACCACTCTAGTACCTCATTTTGCATAGAAAAAAGTAATGATTTGTGATATAAAACACCCAACAACTCACAGATAGTAAACAAAGTTTTATTACCATTTTCTTTGCCGCAGCATCACTAGGTTCTTTTTTCTTCTTCTTGTTACCTTCCAACCAAACTTGAACCCTTGTCACTTTAGTGCCGCTGGTGTTTTCTTTCTTGTAGATTTTAGGACACAAAATTGTTGAAAAGTAGATAATTCAGAAGTTGTATAATTACATAAACAACAGAACTATTTGCACGATCACACGTATAATTGTATAAAAAAATATTTACCATTCTGTCTTCCAAACGGGCATAACCTTCACGGCCCATAGTGTGGTTATGTGTCTGCATTGCCTTCATTTGAATGAAGTGTGCAGCCTTTGCCTATGGAATGAGTTAGTTGTTTATAATAATTTCTAGAACATTTTTCCCCATCAAAATTAAGAAAATATACTAGTTAATACTTACATGAAACGCAAGTGATAATGTCCTTGCCACAAAGAGATCCCACAGTTTCTGAGTCATGAAATCAGGCTTTAGACGAGAGAGATTATTTCGGTTACGGTTACATTTGTAAGATGTTCGTATAAGTACTTGTAGTTTAGACTTTCGATCACGCCACAATTTATTTAAATGTTGAAAAATTTCTTTTCTCTCCCATTCTTCGACGATAAACTTCATCTGCACATTGAAGATAAATATTTTCAAGTGTTCCCAAATGAACCAAACACACCCCAAATTTACTAATGCACCTACCCTAATTCATTGTCAGTGTTGTAGTTGTGAAAAAAATTAATATTTACTAGTGCCAATGTATGCTATAAACATACCAGATTCCTTCATTATTTATAGAATCATGTACCAAAGATCCAAGCAACTTACATTGAAATTATTAAATTTGGTTCAAGTTCCATTGAACTTTATCATTCCTTTTAACGACACATATACAATTGTAGCTACTTTAATCACAACAGCACCATGTAGTTACATGATTAAAGTCTAGATAATAAGAAAAACACTGATAACTCATCTAGTTGGTGACAAAAGCTTCAAGAAAACATTTGAATAAAAGTTACTTTTAAATGTATAGAGACGATATATGCCTTAACTACGGATGTATTGCAAGATAATGCTTCTAGTGAATTCCAACAAAAATTCACATATAATGGTATCTTTGAGTGTCATAGTTTGCCACACTTTCAACCTTCCGTATACCAAAACAACTCTCTTACTTATCAGCACAAAATGTTAAGATTATGCCATGAGATAAAGCAGAAGGTCAAGTGCAATAACAAAGAAGCATCATTATATTTCTACACAGTGCAGTTTAGACAACTTTTAATGTGTTGAAAATGCATGTCGAAGAAGTAGAACAAAATTACCTTTATACAGTACCACATTTTATCCTTTGTATCTTCATCGACATCGACCCACTCCTCCAACGTGTATGGGACAAATTCCCGCGTCAAGGTACTAAGATATGTAGATAAATCCTTTGACTCGTCTCCTATTCGTTGTCCATATTCATTGTGTTGCACCACTTTGGGTTGTTCGCCACTACGTGGCGTTTTAAACTTTGTGGTTCCGTGCCCTCTTTTTTTACTCTTCTGATCGTTATTATTTGGTTGATCATGAGTTTCTTCTTCTTCTTAAGTATTATTGGAAGAATAGTTGTCCGTGTTTACATTTCCAGCCTATTTCATAAAAAAAAACATCAAACTCATTAAAACAAATTTAAAATGACCTTAAGCAATATCTGAAATCATTATACCTGAGTTTTATTTCCATCCATGTTATTTCGCTTTTTGCCCATTTTAATCTACTCCCGGCGGTAAATAACTCTAAATTTCTATGTGTTTGTTGTTAGGTTTTATGGCCGAAAGACAATTTGTAATTGTTTTATTTAAATAAATGACAGAATTTGTTTCATCTTATTTATTCGCATTAATTGCCAATATTAATACACTATAGAAAACCCCAAGTATATTGATTATGTAATCACAAAACTCAGTGTATGCTATACACACGAGGATTGAGTTTGTGAAATATACTTAAAATTAACTTAGCCCGTAGCATTTACTAATCTGAGTACAGGTCTCTAGATTAATTTGCTAATAATGCGCCCAGAACACTTTAGGTGTGACAATCTTATCCGGACTGTCGGTAATAGGGTACCTAATGGGGCATTTATATATGATGATAATCATATAGGGCTGGACCGATTTGATTTGAGTTCTTGAAATAATTCCATAATCGAGAAGTCTTATCAAATCATAAGATGATCATATATGGATTAATCTAAATCCTGAGGTGATCACAGACAACTGCTTAGACTAGGGTAGGGTTTGATGTGTTAGTAAGGATCACTTCACAGTATGTGGTCCAACACTTCTCGTTGGCTCTATTCTAGAATGAGTGAGTAGTCTGTGTTATCACAGATATGGAATCCATTCCTTCCCTCGGGAAGTAGACAGATAATTCCCTTATTTGTTAACCCGAGAAACTGATCGATCGGCCGAGTTCATATTATATTGGATATGAACTAATTGATCACTAGGGGGTTAATGGTAAATAAGGATAATATGTTTCGAGAAGGGTTTACGGAAATATCCCGAATCGAAGTGAAAAGTCTATGGAGGATTTATCCGTATGTAATGATTATATCAGTGGACGCTTTCGACTCATAAATTGAGTGTAAGTTATCTATATTCGATAGAGTTCAGTTTCGGGTTTATGGTGGTGTAATCCCGGAATTAATAGGTTGGATATAATTATTCTGCCTGAAGAGTAATTTTTATTCGATTTATTATAGCTACTGAATATGGGTCCATGGTCCCCAACGTGGCTCCTAATATAACATATAGGTTTTCTCGTCGCTTTTCAATTATAATTAAATATTTGGATTGTACTATTTAATTGATATGTGAATTAATTTTAGTTGGACTAGATAATTAAATACATAAAAATATATTTTTCGTGGACTCGGCCCAAATAAATGGAAAATGCACATGACCCAATTAATTAGGGTTTGGGGCGCATATTATGATATTTATTATTGGGAAATTTGTTTTCTCAATAAATAATAAGACATGTGATTAAATTATTAATGTGTTAAATAATTTAAGGAAAAGGATATTTTTTATATATCCTTATTATTTTGTAATATTCTAGATATATCTTTTTAGGAAAAGGATTATTTCAATTGATTTTGTATTAATTAAATAAATCCATGGAGGACAAGGATTACTCTCCTATATAAAGAGAGTTCTCCCAAGCCTTTTATCACATCACATAACACGCCATTATTGGAAGAAAATAGCTTAGAATTTTCGGCTATCTTTTTTCGGGTTTCGAGTTGGAATAATCTTCGGGATTATTCCGGTAGCATATTAAGGAGGTCCGGCGGCGGGAAACACCATCCACCTGGTGTTGCTGGGAGACACACGTTGGAAGGCTGTGGCTGCTCATACACGTGTTATAGGAGACTTTTGATCTTGGAGTTAAGCACGATAAATGGTTGGCTCCTAAACCCCCTTGTAGGTTTAGATCTTTAATTTATATTCTTTGTTTCGTTTAGATCTAGATCTGATGCATTTCGCTGCGTAATCGGGTCAATCTATGATTGATCCGACGATATAACATCTAACAAGTGGTATCAGATCCTTTGATCGAACGATCAAAGTATATGAATTTTATCTCTTGGAGTGGAAAAGCATGTTTTAGGTGTTTTTATTTCGTTTTTTTTGGTGGTAAATTCGAAATTTAATCATGTTGTATGCTTGTGAATGTTGTGGTTGAAGAGATGGATTGGGGTTGATATTGTTTACCCGTAGATCTATTTTGTAGCTCCTTTGTTTAGTAACAATTGAGCATAGGATTTGTATATTTAATTATGCAATTTTCGAAATTCAATGTAAAAGTAGCATCTTTTATTGTAATTTTGTAATTCCGGGCTCGAAAAGATGAAGATCTTGAAAAATAGTTGAAGATCAAGGCGAAACCCAAGGTATGAACGAGGAGAAACGGCTAAAAACCTGTTTTCTAATTAAAATTCTGCGCCAGGATTTTCTGCGACGCTGAAAAGTGTCGCTATAAGTCTGGTTTTAATAAAATTGAATGCGGCTAGGGTTTAAAGTTTGCGTCTGTATATTTTTTTTTCTCCAAACTTTTTCTTTATACATATCTGCCGTTATTTGGCAGAAAATAACAAAAAAAAAATTATATATTTTTTCTGGGAAATATTTTGTAACAGCCGAAAGAAAAAAAAAGAAAGGGTTTTATAATTATAAATAAATTGGATTTATTTGATTAAAAAGCCTTTCTCCTCTCGGGTGTTTGTGGTTCGTGATCCGGCGGTTCGAGTTCAAGATTCGAAGATCAAGACTCAAAGACATAGATTAAGTTTTACTTTTCCTTAGAAAATAGTTAGTCGGGGGTACCAACAGTCCATCTCGGTGTTTACTTTTCGGTATAATTTTGTGTTTGATCATGATTACGTGCTTAAAACCGGAAAATTGCCATGACTTGCATCTTCATGATTCCAGTCCAATGCATACACGTAGTTTTTTAAATCGTTGAGCTTTTCGGTGATGGCTTCTCAGTGGACCCACCTTAAACAGAAACGAGATTACGCTTTGGGTGACAATTTCGAAATCGGAGAATCTTAGTACATGGGTTCGGAAATCGTCTAACCATGGTTGGGCGAGTTCAACCGAGCTTCGGCTCTATCGACTCCCCTCCACGTGTGATGTACGTTACAGTAGTTCGACAAGACTTAGCATAGCCGATAAGCCTTCGGGCTAAACGGGGCTTCTCTTGCCGGATTGGCCTGAACTGTCACATATGTTCCAACGAATAAGACGGCGTAGGCTTGCCTAAATAACCGACCCTGTTCGGAGTACTTTGATTTATTGTTTCTTATTGTCAGGGCCGAAACCGTAATTAGTAAACCCACCACTTTTTCAAATTATTGAATGGGAGCGGGGAAGGCGACAGCCAACCCCACGGCCTCTACTATAGATGCAAGCACGTGAAAGAAGGGTGACACCTCGAGCCACTTTGATTCCGGCCCCCTGCGGGTGGTGTTCACCCCTATCAAAATTCAAGGCTTGGTTTTCGAAAGGATAGGATTTCGGGTACTCGTTGAGTCGCTGACCGACCCTACGGCGGCACACTCAGGGCGTACTTTGAGATCTAATATAGTAGGTCACACTATTTATGGATATTTTCGAAATATCTAGGCTAGAAAAAGGAAGGTAATCAATGATTAAAGACCGGGATGTCTGATTCTCGTGGGATGTATGATTCTCAAAGTTTAATCATTGAGAGAGATTGTCTCAGTTTAATCGTCACCTCTTTGACTGACCCTGCGGCGGCACTGAGGTGTGAAGTTAAATCCTTGGACTGGTAGGATAGACTTTATATAGTTTATTATTCCTAAAATACAAAGTATAGCAGTGTATATTTGATTAAATTTCTGTCATTTTATTTACAGTAACATGCCTTCGAAAATTCAAACTTTACTGAATGATAAGCTAAATGACGACAATTTTACTAAGTGGAAAAGTAACGTAAACGTGGTGCTCGTATTTGAGAATGCGCAGTTTGTTTTGACTGAGGAGTGCCCTGTTCTTCCCCCTCAAAATCCGCCTAAACGCATTTGCGATCAAAATAAAAAATGGACAGAAGCGAATAATAAGGCAAGAGGCATCTTCTTAGCCTCAGTGTCGGATGTCATTCGGAGCAAGATTGAGGGTTTTAATACTGCACAAGAAATCTTGCAGCATTTAACAACCATGTTTGCAAACCGTCTGATCAAGCAAAACACAAGGCCGTGAGGAAGGCTGTCAATGCCAAGATGAGGCGGGGGTCAGTCGGTTACTGGTCATGTGATGAACATGATTAGTTACTTTACTGATGCAGCAACTCATGGTGCGATTATAGACGATGCTACCCAAGTGTCAGTGATTCTCGATTCTCTGACATCTAATTTCCTGACGTTCAGGACCAGATACGTCATGTCTAAGGCTCACCTTTCTATGACGGAGTTGATCAACGAACTTCAAGTCTACGAGGGTCTTTCTACGAAAGATAAATCCCAAGAGTAGGAAAAGAAGGCTGAGGCCAATGTGGTCATAGCCAAGGCGTCTAAGTCAAACCAGCAGGGTAAACAAAAGAATAAGAAACAAACTGTGCCGGCGCCTAAACCTATGAAGAAGAAGGCTAAGCCGAATACACCATCCAAGCCCAAGGGCAAGTGTCATTACTGCAATGAGATAGGGCACTGGCGTCGTCACTGCCCCGTATATCTCAAAGATGTAAAGGATGGGAAGGTTAAGGCTAGCAATGGGAAAGATAAGAAAGGTAATCATGAATTACTTGTCTTGGAATCTTTTAATGTAGCTAAAGATGTATCAAATTGGATACTGGATACTGGAGCTACTACCCATGTATGTTCTTCTTTACAGATCCTTAGTTCGTTTGAGGAGCTAGAGGAAGGAGCTCAAGTTATGAGAGTCGGCACCGGGGTTTTAGTTTCAGCAAAAGCAGTGGGAGCTGTGGTTTTACATTTTGGAAATAAAGTTTTACATTTAGACAATGTTTATTTCATTCCGAATTTTCGTAGAAATTTGATTTCGTATTCTGCTTTGAAAGACCAGTTGTACTCTGTTTCTTTTATGAATAATGAGTTTACTATTTCAAGGAATGGTTTTACGTTGTGTAATACTATATTAGAAAACGGATTGTATTTCATTAAACCCACGCAAGCTCCCCTGTTAAATACTGAAATATTTAAAGTAGCACATCTAAAATCTGCTAAAAGGCAGAAAATTTCTCATAAAGAAGATAGTACATATCTTTGGCACCTTAGGCTAGGTCACATTTCCTTGAAAAGAATCAATCGACTGTCTAAGGGTGATTCCTTAAAAGAGTTATCTGTTGACTCATTGCCCGTCTGTGAATCTTGCCTGGAAGGAAAAATGACTAAGCGTCCCTTCTCGTCAAAAGGGAAGAGAGCCAAAGAAGCCAAAAGGCAGTTATGCAAGTCTTTGAAATGCCTTCACTCTAATCATGGAGGAGAGTACTTAGATACTGAATTCACTGACTACCTACTTGAACATGGGATCTGTTCCCAACATTCTGCGTCTAGGACACCTCAGCAAAATGGAGTTGCTGAAAGGAGAAATAGAACATTGATTGACATGGTCAGATCAATGATGAGCTACGCCTCGCTACCAACATCTTTTTAGGGATATGCTCTAGAAGCAGCGGTACACATTTTGAATGTGGTTCTGTCTAAGTCTGTCAGTAAGACGCCCTTGGAACTTTGGAAGGGACGTGGAGAAAGCATATGTCACTTTCGAATTTGGGTTTGTCCTGCACATTTACTAGTGGACAAGACTACGAAAATTCAAAAGCATACGAAAGTATGTCTGTTTGTTGGTTACCTCAAGGGAACACATGAAGGTCTATTTTACGATCCAGAAGATAACAAGGTGATAGTTTCGACTAATGCCACATTTCTAGAGGATCAATATATGACAGATTTCAAGCCTTGAAGTAAAGTCATACTTGAGGAGTTACTTTCTGACGAGGTCAGACCACAAGTGCCACCGAGTGTCACTATAGACAACACTGCTGTTAGGAACATTTTATTATGTTTTGATGATGGCCATACTAGCTGTTATAGCAAGCCTGAAATAAGTTAGAATTCTCTGTATAAGTCTCTACTTAGAGTCTGACATATTGTATAAGTTAAGTCCGACAAGTATTGTACTAGTTGGTAGGACGGCAAAGTAAAACAGACATTCGGCAGAGTGAAGCCAGCCAAGTACATGCAGAGAAGCAAAGAAGACTTAATGGTATGACTTATAACCAGAAATATGTGATGACCTTGGATAAGTCTAAGTTATGGTTCAAGTGATGAAACTTAATGTTCAAATATGGTGTACACTGATCTCACCCAAACCATTGAACAGTAAAGTACAAAGATTCTCCTTAAACTTAAGTGATGAAGGAAACAGTGAATCGGTAGTGTAAACTGACTTTCGGCTAAGTGAAGGCAAAAACTGTGAAGGAAGATCTAAACGGCAAAGTCAGATGGATCACTCGACCTTTCAGAGAACGACAAAGTAATCCATATCAGAATAGAATTGAAATATGATGAAGATTCAGAGGATCATGCATTTAATGCATAATCAATAGAGGATCAATCAAGGACGGATTTTCTGCTATACATTTGAAGAAAAATCAGATCACTGAAATCAAGGAGAATGTAATTAAGGGCGAATCAAGAATAAAATCAAGGAGTATTCTCCTCATTAATATAGCCAAGGACGGAATTTCAAATCAAGAATACTCAAGGCTATAAATAGAAGGCATTGACAGACAGATAAAACAACGATCAGAAAAAGAAAACCAAGCAGAAACTCTGTCAATTTGAAAAGCATTCTCTTTGAACTTACAAGGATTCATCTAGAGATCAACTCAGACATCAGAACTACAATTTTATATTTAGCACTGAGATTGATCAATCAAGTTTGTGAATCTCATTCACAATAAACTGAAGCAACTGAATCAGAAGTCATCTGAGAAGGAGTTGTATTTGTGATAGCCGGTAAAGGATTTGATCTCAAGGAGCAGTGAAAGAGACTGAATCACTGAAGCTGTTGCAGCCAAGGAGTTATAGTCTTGTAGATTGTGAAGCTTGGGAAGTCAAGGACAATCTTACTATTGTATCTATGAAAACCATAGTGAATTCCTCCAATCATCACAGGAGAAGAGTGGATTAAAGGATTACACCACCCTGAACCACTATAAGGATTTATCCGTATGTAATGATTATATCAGTGGACGCTTTCGACTCATAAATTGAGTGTAAGTTATCTAAATTCGATAGAGTTCAGTTTCGGGCTTATGGTGGTGTAATCCCGGAATTAATAGGTTGGATATAATTATTCTGTCTGATGAATAATTTTTATTCGATTTATTGTAGCTACTGAATATGGGTCCATGGTCCCCGACATGGCTCATAATATAGCATATAAGTTTTCTCGTCGCTTCACCTCAATTATAATTAAATAGTTGGATTGGACTATTTAATTGATATGTGGATTAATTGTTTAGTTGGACTAGATAATTAAATACATGAAAATACATTTTTCGTGGACTCAGCCCAAATAAATGGAAAATGCGCATGACCCAATTAATTAGGGTTTGGGGCACATATTATGATATTTATTATTGGGAAATTTGTTTTCTCAATAAATAATAAGACATGTGATTAAATTATTTATGTGTTAAATAATTTAAGGAAAAGAATATCTTTTATATATTCTTATTATTTTGGAATATTCTGGATATATCTTTTTAGGAAAAGGATTATTTCAATTGATTTTGTATTAATTAAATAAATTCTTGGAGGACAAGGATTACTCTCCTATATAAAGAGAGTTCTCCAAAGTCCTTTATCACATCACATAACACGCCATTATTGGAAGAAAATAGCTTAGAATTTTCGGCTATCTTTCTTCGGGTTTCGAGTTGGAATAATCTTCGGGATTTTTCCGGTAGCATATCAAGGAGATCCGGCGGCGGGAAACACCATCCACCTGGTGTTGCTGGGAGACACACGTTGGAAGACTGTGGCTGCTCATACACGTGTTTTAGGAGACTTTTGATCTTGGAGTTAAGCACCATAAAAGGTTGGCTCCTAAACCCCCTTGTAGGTTTAGATCTTTAATTTATGTTCTTTGTTTCATTTAGATCTAGATCTGATGCATTCCGCTGCGTAATCGGGTCAATCTATGATTGATACGACGATATTACATCTAACATTTTCTTGATGATCAAAAAGTGTTGCAAAACAAGTACAGAAACCATCAATGCTAAACAAATATACATTCCTGAACGATAACATGAACAAATAAAAACAATTCCAAATGCTTCTCAGATTGTAGCAAATGTTGTAGGCACATATAAGCAAACAAACTGAATGCATTACTTTATTTTACATCAGAAAATGAAGAAAATAAGAGTAGACATATTACTATCAAGTATTAGCAATATAGCTTCCTTTTTCTTACTACATATTCTCAGATTGTAGAAATTAGATCCACATCATGATGAATCACAATCCATTTCTCTAAATAAGCAAGTGAAAGCCTTGTAACTTAAAGTGAAGGTAAGTAAGTCAGTAAAAGAAAGACATGTCTATTTAATCTTGTTTTTGCCAAAACAATGGAAACATTATTTTGTTTTTCATGAATTTTCCCAATACATTTCATAGTTTCCACTGTCAAGTATGTTCTTGTCATGTTCTAACATTAATCTCTAATAGTATCCACTGCCAATTTTCTTGCTATATATTTCTCTGTATTTCAATTATAGAGGTACCAAAACATGGTACTCCAAGCACAAATTCCAATGCCATTATGACCATGTTGTTTGTTACTCCCTCCGTTTTTATTTATCTGTCACATTTCAGTTTTTGTCATTTTTTTATTTATCTGTCATTGTATATTTCCAATGCAGCATTTATTATTTTTTCTTACTTTACCAACAAAATATTTACATCTCCAATAAAAAAAACACAATTCCAATACTAAAAACTCCTTTACCAACAAAACATTTACATCTCCAATAACAAAATACATTTCCAATACACATATTAATTATTTTCTTAATCTGTGTGATTCTTCTCTCTGCGACATATATATAAAAACGGAGGGAGTACAAAACTTTCAAATCATGCCACCAATGCACTGATGGGACGGGGTCTAGTATACACCCCTTCACCATATAATTTAATAAATTGTTTCAACAGCTTGACTCATTAACCTCTAATCACATGGTGACATTTTTAATGCTATATCAAGGCTTCCATTCCGAAAACGAACCTATTGAACCTTGTTGAGAGTATAAGCAATCACTCAAACTTAGAAGATAGAATGGTATAAAAATACAAAAAGTGTTGTTAGAAATTAAAACTATTAAAAAATAAGATGCTATTCTAAAAACTCAACCCACCTAATTGAAGAAGAAAGTTACCATATAATAAGGAGAAAATAGAACTATATCAATGCCATAAGAAAACAGAATGTTACGTACTCCTCTTCGGCAAATTATGATTCCAAATAAAGAGAATACCCAAAAAAGACATATCGGAAATATTGTCAGATTATGAGCTTGACATGAAGCAAAAATATGATAAAAAAAAGAAGAGGAAGTAACAAATCAATCTTTACAAACTGAAGCCAAGAGGTCAAAAATCGGGTTTCCAGTACCCACATTTACCATGAGCAACGAATAGCTTTCACTCAAAAATCCCTAAATCTTCAATAATGAGAGGAAAAATACAGATTTACCTATTCAATAGAAAATTCGGGAGTCTTCCTGATCTGGAGTAGAAGGGCGAGGTCAGAGGATGCGAAGAAGGGTTTTTTTTTACTGAAGAGGTGAAAAACAGCGAGTGAATTTTTTTTTGGATTGAAATACGAGAGTTTTTCTTTCAGGGAGAAATAAGTAGCGCGTTTTCTTTGTGAAATTTACTTGAATTTTTTTACCGATCCCGGGAATTTTTTCGATGTAGCGGGAAACAAATGGCGCGTATCAAATTATTATTGGCAGCGCTAAAAAAACACGCTTCCACAGTCTTTTTATATTTCGCAGCATGCGGAAAACGCTGCCAGAGGTTTTAAATGTTCGCAGCACACAATATACGCTGCCATATGTTTTCAATTCGTGAAAACCCAACATATCCATTTATCCGCAGTGCATATGTAATTGCACGCTGTAAAATATTGATTTAGCAACATATTTGCTATGCACGCTGCCAAAACCTAATTTTGTTGTAGTTTATATTTGATTGATTTATCTCATTTAATTTAATATCTCATATTAAATATTTCCAAGATTTTTTCAATATCATTATCTTTATCTTATTACCATAAATCAATTTGCACATGTATGCAAATCTATAGTCATTAATATCTAATATTAATATATGATAATATTATTAATTAATTGCACAATCTAAATGTATCTTAATACACTATTATTGGCGCCACATATATACATATATTGGCACCCGGAATATTCTTAATTAATATAATGCTATGATTAATTAATTTTCAAAATACATGTGTATCAATATACACAAATATATTTCGACATACATATACATTATATGTAAGTCTAATTAATCAACATAATTAATATATTGTATTTAATTTATTCATAATAAATAAGTACCACCATATTAATTTATCACTATAACACCTTATAGTCGAGATAAAACTTTAATTATTTGGTTATCGCTATAACTGCATTTTAATCCGGCTAGATGTCCTTATGTGTGTGACCCGATAGGCTTCCGAATATGTTGACCGTAGGCACAAAGAGTATTTACTAAAATACCCTTCATACCTAAGGATCACGGAATAGCGTCTAGCAACACACCGTGACCCCCAATCATCGGAAGAGTCAAAAGCAATGACTACTACCTTTCATGTGAAACGGTTACCGTGTAACTAGAATCCTATCGATGTTACAATATCCATACGGTCGTACGTCGTGTGTCAAACATCAACGACCGTATCTTATAATCTGCGTATCCTACTCTCTCAAAGTAACATATTACTTCTGCTTTGCAAAGACTTTTGAGAATAAGACATTCCTTATAAGAAGACCCTTTCAGATAGTTACTCCTAATAATAGGATACGCGATTTCCGAACGAGCAACATGAATCCTACGCATGCTTCAGTATCACACCCAATCACTACCGCATGATCGCCCCATGGCTAGGGGAAACCTCAATAGTGTTAAAGCATGACAATCCACACCGTGATGTCATGAAGACTCCGGTCTCAGGATAATTACACAACCGCCACATAGTGCAACACTTAATAAAATAAGTGGGTCAGTCTAACATATGCATTCTCTAATACACGTCCACGTACAGTCCAAGTGTCTCAACACTTTGATAGACGAGATATATCCCTATCTTCAATAAGATAGAAGACATCCAATACGTGCTAGTCTAATCATATTATCAATGTCCCGTTTGATAGTACATACGAATTGAGACATTTAAGTATCAAACCTATTAAAGTGAGTCGAAATCTCATCAACCATAATCACTATCATGGTTTCTCTTTCACAGTTTGACATTAGGGACGTTATCAATATAACAATATCGTAATTGGTCTGGTAAACAAACAACGATATAATAAAATAAAAACCATTTATTATATGTATAAACATAAAGAAATAGTAGAAATGATCCGACCCGGTCGGATCCGGTCCAACCTGATTGGGTTTAGGACACTATTTCAACACTTGTCTCTTTGCCCAATCAATTTACTGATGTCTTTTTGGACGGACCAATTTTTCTCAAACCTTTATTCACACCCTTTACGCACTTAAGATGATAAAATCTTGTATTCTTGGCATCCTAAAGTTTAAGGATCAAAATATAACCAAGTAATTTATCCATTGATCACCACACTAGATGATCTTCTGTTGACCAGATTGACTAACAACATTGCACCATCCGAGTTTGTCTAGGACATGACATATCCTGGACTTGATTCGAACGAAACAACATTGGATGGTTGCTCAATTTCTTTCAGAATTTCATGTCGAATCCGGTGAGAAAGAATTTATGCTAGAAAGTGGAGAAAGGATAGTTACTTCAACTATGATGTATAGGATAGCAATTCCTCATAAATTGAATCCAGAAGTTGTGTTCAAACAAGCCTTTGAAAATTGTTGGAGCACAAACTCAACTAGATAAATCCATCATTTATTTAGGGGATATAACATCATTAACTAAACATTCTCACCAACCTATGACATTGGCACACATTATATTTCCTCGTTTTCTATGATGTCTACTTTATATGATAACCAATTGAGTGTTACTCCATTCATATAGTAGCTCATATAGTAGCTAGGATAAGGACCTTAAGAAATATTTATCTAAGCATTCTCTAGTCTTACGATTAACATCCTGATCAAAATTCCCTATTTCTTGGATATTCCAAACCTTCCAATCTATAATTGGACCTGACAGCTAAGTTACTATCACCATTGATCATTGAACGGGAAAATTATAAGTTATTTGACTAAGTCATCAAAGAGTCATCTTTACTTAAGAACTTGTACCAAAATATTCTCCAATGAAAATCCTTATAAGAAGGGTAAAAATGTAAATTAATGACATTTATATTTTATACGGTGGGCCCTTGTGTGTTTTGTTGCTTTCCTATTGGTTCTGGAACACCAAGTCATACTTGATCCAGGACCATAAATAAAATTTCCGCCTTTATAGGTCTAACCTATTTCTAGGCAAATATTGTGAAGTCTAATGTGACATTTCGATGTTCTAGCATCATAACTGCTGCTATATATCGATTCAGCTAACCGCTTTATAGGCTAACATGATACGTTACTTACACCCCAGGTGATCAATCAAAAGTTGACCAATACCCTACACAATCCCACTTTAATTCGTCACCATGAAATTTCCTTAATTACCCACCATTGACCCCTAAATTCTTTTGTTAGAGGTCACCTTCCTCAGAACTGAAGTTGTCCTTGTTCTTTCGTAACCTACCGTCTTTAGCCTTGATGACTAGTTTTATTAATGTTTCTATTTCCTATGTAAAACCCTACCCGCTGCTCCGAAAATACTATAACTTTTCCACCATGTTTAAAACTCTCTTATACATATATATATATATAACTTTTATCTCTATCTCATCTCTATATTCATAACATATTTCTATGAAACTACAAGGTAACAACGAACAGCCAGTTAGGAAAATCTCCAGCAGTACATCCTTTTTAATTGCTGTTTCGGGAAGGCTATATGTATTCAAACAACCTGACTTTTGAGTATGGTGCAGAGAACAAGCTGATATACATTTTTTCTTTTCATCTCACGCCCACGTTTTTCATAGTTTGAGCGCAAATTGCAAAACAACACAGCACTGTCAAATCTGGAAATTTCCAACAGCTTTCAATAACGGACATAATCAACTAGTTTGATCAGCCAAAACTCATCCAAAAATTCTGATTTTTTAGTATCATCTATAAAACTCGTAGGGCTACAACTTTTATATTTTCTTCCTGATCAAAATCCTTAATGTTTGAGCGATACAAACCCCACATTGTAGATCTACAATGCTTGACCGCAAAATTGAACTTATTTGCTCACAGTCGTTACTAGTGCCAAATAATTAAGCACTATCCAAGGGTGATAAATTGAAATAAATTAACTCCTTATGCGTCCAATAAGATCCCAACATCCATTAAATGTTACATATCATCATTGGGGTCATACTTAGTATCCATAACATCCTCCAACCAATTTGTGTACCTATTTTCCTCGTAGGTTCTCATATCACTTAAATCTTGGATGATGAACATTTGGGGAGAAGATGCGCTACCTTGCTTGGTTAGTCTTAAATGACCTCTTCAACCTTTGTGGTCCCTTTGACACCATTGATGTCCAAGAACCTTGACCTTAATGGAAATCACACCTTAAGTCATTTTAACTTATGGAAATCAATTTGTGTAGACTCAACTTACCTGAGTCACGGGAGATGATCCCCTCCGGTACACCATGTGCCGTACGTAATCCATCAGGTGCACATTTGGGGGCCTTCACGTCACTGATCTCAGCCGCAAGTGTCTGTTTATTTGGTTGTTTTTTTACTCCTCCTTAACTTACACATCTGATGTTGTTTCTTGTTTTTTTGGTTTTTTTGGTGGTTTAGTTTATTCTTTTATTTAATAAGTTAAATTCTGTTGATACCTCATTTTATTTCTAGCCCTAAAAAACATTTTTTACGCATATTTTTTAAGTCTGTTTATTTCAAACTTAACAGTGTCATTATGACTACTAGTACCAATTGTATTAGACATATCATTATCTAATGTATTTATTTTTAAACCTTTAAATTTTTCTTCAATCAATTTTTCTAAATCTCCCTTAGGTTTTAATATGAAAATTTTAATTTCAGGGGGAGGTTGAAGATGTGATTGAATGACAATATTATCTATGTTTGCATTATTATCTTTAATGTTTTTATCTATTGATAAATTTTGAATAGCAGAATAAATTCTTTCTGTTCTTTCAGAAATTACTGCTATTTGTTCTCCTAAAACATTAAGATATAAATTAGTATAATTTTGATTCATTAATAATTGATTTAATTCTTTTAATGTAAAAGTTAATGAATCATTTTCAATTAATTTAGAAAAAGCATTAAAGTTAAGTATTTTTCCACTTTTTTCAATTGAAAAAGCTTGTTGTGGAGGATATATCCTCTTCCTCTGATATTACCACATTCGCATATGAGGGTATTTCCTCAGTGGCTTTAGCCTTTCCTTTCATTTTTTTATATTCCAGGAATTCCTGGTATAATTTATCAGAATTATTATCTTATTTTCTTTTTCAAAAAAACTATAAAATTCATTTTGATAGTAATTTCTATCTTCACTTGAAATATTATCAAAAAACCAATCTCTAAATGGTTTCCATCTTTCTAATTTAAATTCATTTTTAATCATATTTCTTGCCAGTGAACCTGGACTGAAATCTATTTTCGGTGTAAAATCCATTTAAAAATTAGCATCCATTTCTGATTCAGTAGGATATTCTGAATCATTTATGCCTTTAACTATATTGTTTTTATCTAAAGATAAATTTTTAACATAATTTTCTCGTATTTGAGAAGTAGTATCAGCTTCTCGTAATTGAGAAGTAGAAGCCCTAGTGGGTTCATACGGCATTTGAATATTTTCAAATGGAGAAATATAAGATCTCATAGATGATGATCTTGATATATTTCTTGGAATATTTTCCAATTGTGAATTCATTATAACAGAGATATTTCCATCTGAACTCTGAAATATATTAGTCACATCCTGACATATTACAGGTGTTCTTGGTACTGCATTAGCAATTTGCCAATGATCAGGTAGAGGAATTTCCTCCCATTTAATTGATCTGCGAGTCGTAATATTCGACTTACTAAAATTTGTTTCAATTAAAATAGTTTCATTCAAAGATTTATCTTTGATTTTACACATAGGATTTAATGTGTGTAAAGGTTTATAATATATCCTATAACATATACAAATTATTTCTGATCCAGGAGCATAGTTATATACATGCGTTTTAACATTCATTGTCAAAGAGTCAAGAATGTTAATATCAGATAGAGATAATTGTAAATTAGGATATACATCAAAATATACTAGACCATGTGCCAGACTTGATTGTATAATACCCATTAAAGACTTTTTCCAGTCTAAATTTCTACCATCTCTAAGGGCAGCAATAAAACTTTCTGGAAGATTTTCCAGTGTAAGTGGTTTAAAAGCGATTTGAACTAAACCAATATGAAGAAATTTATGTGTTCTTCTATAAGGATAAATATCCTTTTCACTAAGTAATTTAATTACCATTTCTTCATTATTTAAAGAGATAGATTCTTCTGAGGTTTTAACAATTTGTTTCAAACCTAATTTTTCGAATGTACCTAATTGGTAAATCGTTTTTGGTTCTATCCTAGGGATAGTCCATCTATTAAGTAAATCCAGATTTCTGGGTATATCAAATTCTTGTGTAATAGAATTTTTCATTCTATCCGTATTTCTTAACATTTTTTAAGAAAGTGTCAAAATATAATATAGAAGATAACAGTAAATACTAACTTGTCTCTGATACCATTAATGAAAGACTGTGTATATAGATTTGATCAATATGGGCATATTTACAAGCATAAGGAAAATCGTCTTAAATTATATAACAAAATGGTATTTTTACTTGATTATGAATTCCGTCTACAAATAAATATCTTAAGCCATTAAAAGCCAAAACCCTAAAACGCCACACCTGGGCTAAAAGCGGGTATAAACGGCTACAACAGGCTAAGCTTTTATTCGTGCCAGAATTAATCAAAACCTTGTCATATAAAATTGCCAGTTTTCTGCTTAACCCTTAATCATTATATACACATTCTTGAAATAATACAAGACCATGCAATGTATTTAAATTTACCTTCACATTACATTTTAACACTCAAATTCTTTTAGCCTATCATTAGGCTAATACGAAATATTAAAATAAAAAATTAAACAAAACAAAATTAAAAGTAACTTACAAAATTACCAAGTTGTAACCAGTAGAAGTACAATTTTATTTATCACACTAGAGAATTTATTACAAGAGAAAGAAAGAAAGAAGGGGCGAGAAAGCTCTCAAGCTTGTTCTCCCTCGTTTCTGAAAACTAACTTATATAGGGAAGGGAAAACGCTTGCAAACAGTAAAAAGAAAAAGCAAACAGTAAAAAAATGCATAATTGGCTACTGTTCATGTCGGCTTAATAGTGCCAGATATTATTCTTTCGATGACGTCAGTGATGATGTCATTGCTGATGTCATGTCTGATGTATTTGCTGATGTCATTGCTGATGTATTTTAATCTTTGTCAATTTCTTCCAGTTGTTTGATAAAATGATGAATATCATCAGTGTCCTCATTTGGGTCTTGTGCATCTTCTGCCATATTTGTTGAAGATGTCATCGAGATATCTGATTTGGAGTCATCTAATTTATGACCAAAATTCTTCAATAAGTCTTTTTTCAATTCTGTCATATAACATTGTAAAATTTCTTTTTTAGAGATAATTCCCTTAACTTTCAATTTTCCTGAGATGCTCTGGAACGGACTTTGAGTGCAATCCGTATTTAATCTGTCTTCTTCTAAATCTTCCATTTGACAAATTTTTGTCTTGATTTCTTGAAATAATTCTTCACCAAATATTTTGCCAGTTTGTGGATCTTTCTTTGACAATTTTGTCCAAAACTTAGAAAAATATTTTCTCTTTATACATGGTATATTATCTGTAGTTATATCTACTATAGGTGACCATTTCAAAATCCATGGAATAGAAAATTCCAAAAAGAAATACATTGAACCAGAACATTCTATTAGATGTCCTTGTTTACTTAATTCAGATATTTTGGGAGATATATCTACCCAATGAATATATAATTCTCGGAACTCTTCTGGTAAATTTTTTATAGAAGGTCCATGTAATAACCACCATTGTTGGAACCAATTTAGTATATATTCCAGATGTTTATATACTTCTGGACATACTTTAACAAACCAAGTATGTTTTTGCTTTTTATTTTCATATAAGAAAATATTAGTAAAAGCTTGGATATAATCCCAATAATTATATTTTATAGAAATATTTTTTTCTTCAAAAATATATTCTTTTTCTTTAAATAAAGATAATCCCCATTCATTTGGAAGATAAATTTTTTTTATAATAATTTTACTGAAGGTATATTCCTTCTGATCATTAGCCATGAAATGTCTTATTTCACATTCAGAAGCTTTCAACAAATTTTCATAATATGAACGCTGCTTATATGCAGTTGCTGGATATGGATTATTATCCAAATATTTTTCCATTAATGACAATGGGTCATTTTTCTTTTTTATATAATCATCATATTCAATAAGGAATATAATTCCTTGTCCATCATTTTCCTGGTAAGAAGTTATATCTTCTTCCTCTAATATTACCACATTCGCATATGAGGGTATTTCCTCAGTGGCTTTAGCCTTTCCTTTCATTTTTTTATATTCCAAGAATTCCTGGTATAATTTATCAGAATTATTATTCTGACTTGAAGAAGATCCAGATATATTTTCTGAGATCAATGTCATGTTACCATGCTGAACAAGGATATTACCTCGTCCACCTCAACCGCTATAGGGAGTGAAATTACCCCCTCTTCCTCTAGAAGTAGAACTCATTCCTGCAAATATTCACGAGTTAGGAAATCATGGAGACTATTGTCTTCACCTTTTATATGAATAATATCAAGATCAAAAAGGGCTAAATGAGCTTGCCACATTGCAAACATTTGTTTGGAAACATCATGTTTAAAATCTTTATTAAACATAAATTTAGCAGATTTACAATCTGTATATATAAGAAACTTCTTATTATATAAATCATCTTGAAATTTTAAAACACATTTAACAATAGCTAAGATTTCTTTTGCTACTGCAGAGTAATTTTTCTGACTGATATTCCATTTACCAGAATGAAATCTAACAAGATAAACTTGTTTTGTTTCTGGGCAAATTTGTTTTAAAATTCCTCCAAACCCTATGTCTGAAGCATCTGTTTCAATTATTTTATCCCATATGGGATTGGCTAACATCAAACAAGGTAAATTAGCTACTTTACTTTTAATTATTTGAACAGCCTTAGTATGCTGATCAGACCATGGTGTTGGTGATTTTTTCAATCTATTATATAAGGTAGCAGCATCTTTTGCTAAATCTTTATAATAGGCAGATATATAATTAAGACTACCTAAAAATCTTTGTAATTGAGTTTTATCCAGAATAATGTCTGGAAACTTAGAAGCAAACTCAATACTACGTTGTATTGGAATAATATTTTCTTTTTCAATATTATGTCCTAAGAATCTAATCTTAGTTTGGAATAAAGACATTTTAGGTTTAGATATAACTAACCCATTTTGTATAACAATTTTTCTAAAAATGTCTAAGTGTTTAAAATGATTTTCAATGGTTTTTGAAAATACTAATATATCATCAATATAAACAATGATAAATTCACTATAAGGAATAAATATATCATTCATAATTTTTTGAAATTCAGAGGGAGCATTTTTTAATCCAAAAGGCATTACCCTCCATTCATAATGTCCAAAAGTAACATTAAAAGCTGTTTTATATTGGTCTTTTTTAGCTATCTGAATCTGCCAATATCCAGATTTTAAATCGAATTTCGAAAATATGATAGAATTATAAAGTCTATCTAATAAATCCTTTTTATTAGGAATAGGTGATCTTATCCATTTTAAAACTTTATTTAATGGCTTATAATTTATAACCATTCTAGGTACTCATCTTTCTATTTCACTATGTTTATTAACATAAAAAGCAGTACATGACCACGAAGATTTAGATGGTTTAATTAAATCTTTTTGTAAAAGAGATTCAATTTCTTTTTTACAATGTTCTAAATATTCGGAATTCATTTGACAAGGACGAACCTTTGTCGTAATTTTCCTTTCATCAAAATCTTCCTCATAAGGAAGTTCAACAATATGTCTTTTTCTATCCCAAAAAGCATTAGGATGATCATTACATATTTCAATAGAAAATCTATGAAATAAATTATCAATTTTTTCTTTAAGCTTTGGATTTAAAAGCTTTTCATCTATAGAAGATGTATTAACTTCTTGTTTTAAAAAATTTAAATGTAAATTTTTATGATCTATAAGATCCTTAATTTGATTAAGAACATTTGGTATAGGTCTAGTAATAAAATCAAATTTTATTTCTTTACCTTCAAAATGTCCTATTATACCTTTAGCATTAATATTAGTTAAAGGATATAATTTTTCAATAAATGGTGTTCCAAGTATAACTTGACTAGTCATATTTTTAACTAATAAAAAGCTTGTAGGAATACAAGTATTATTAGTACAAATATAAGCTTTTGGAAGTTTAAACATTATATCAAGTTTTTCACCACCAGCATGACTAAGCGTCATAGTCGTTTTTTCAAAATATTGTGTGGGAATTAATCATTCTTGGATTACATTCATATCCGCACCACTATCAATTAAAGCAATTAATTCACATTTATATGAATTATTAATTAGTAAAGTAATTTTTACATACCATTTTTGAGAAAAGATAATATTTAATTTATTCAAAAAATTATCTTGTTCTAATATGGAAGATAAATCTGGTAAACCAGAACTAGGTTCAACATTAGAATTTACTTTTTGATATTCAAGAAGTGAAATTATGTCTTCCAGATTTTTATTAGAAGTTTTTAATTTTATTATCTCATGTTTGAGATAAGTTATTTCTTTTAAAAGTTCATTTATTGTGGTTGGTTTTTCCATAAATTGTCTATCTTTTAACATTTTTAAAACATTATTCATAGAATAAGGTTCTTGAGAATTTTTTATTTCTTTAGATTCATCAAAATTAGAAGTTGATGGATCTGCTTGAATATTATCAATTAATTGAAATCGAAGCTCAGGATCCTTTATTAATTTAAGAAATTCAAAAATATTATTGTTAGTTAAAACATTTATTTCTAAATCTTTAAATTGTGAAAGAATTTTATAAAATTCTTCTCCTTCTTCCTTATCATGTTTAATACATTGGATATTTTGAACACATGATTTATAACACATATCTGTGTCAGAAGAACTTAAAGATTCATTAATTAATTCTGATAAGTTATTATCAGAAGATTGTTCATCAGAATTATTATTATCAGAAGAAGAATTTTCTGATTCTGAATTAAGAAGTATTTTTGAAAGACTTAATTTTAACTCTTCATTTTGACGATTATTAATTTTCTTTTTTAATTTACAACGATTAGCATAGTGGCCAATCTTACCACATTTAAAACAAGTTTTATCTGTTTTATTATTTTTTCTATATTCTTTTTTTAATTCTTTTTCATGTCTTTTCTTTTTAGAATATCTTTTCTTTTTTCCTTTATAGAAAGGATCATAAGATTTTTCTGATTTATCTTTCTTCCGATCTTTTAAAGACGTTTTAGAAGAAGATGGCATATCCATACCAAATTGATCACAAAATCTACCTAATTGTGATTTCTCAGATAAATTCTGTCTTTTTATTTGTTGATTTAATTTTATTTCATTACAAAGGGCTAAACCCTCTTGAATGATTGTACCTATTAATTTACCATAGGTATAATCATCATAAGGTATATTAAGAAAATCTTTTCTTAAATTTTTCCTAACCTTTTCTGCAAAAAGATAAGGTAATCCATCAATAAATTTGGATTTCCAATGAGAGCTATTACTCTCTGGTAATTCCATAACTCTATTAAGAAAAGTATCTTTATACCAACGAAAATCTGTTAATGTTTTACATCTCAGATTCTGTAATAAAGTACGAATATTTTCGCAATTATCAGATATTCTACCTGTGAAATGTTCAAGTATTGTAGTTACTAAAGTGTAGACTACATTTTCAATTACATTATTATTTTCTTGCTTAACTGTATTTAAGATATGATATTTGTCAGTTAAACTTAAATAATTATCCCACCAACCTTTTAGTTGGCCTGTAAATCCTGCAATTATCATTTTTGCAACATTTTTATCAGTATTACATTATTATTATTATTATTATTATTATTATTATTATTATTATTATTATTATTATTATTATTATTATTATTATTATTATTATTATTATTTCAATCAATATCTATAAAAACACAGAAAATACAGACATATCGCACAACACGACATGAGTACATCGACGCCTAATTTAAAATTTTAAAAACACGAAACATCAACGACGCATTGTAATTTATTAAGTCACACTCACATCATTTAAAACTTGTTAAGAAAATTCAAACACACTTAATAAACAAAGTGTTGTATGAAACAATTATCAAACATATTTCACTATAAATATCACTAAATTCAGAATATGTAATAAGTGTTGTAAACAAACATGATTATATTCAAGAGCATCATCAATATTTTATTTTCTTTACGATTTGAAAAAAGTTTACTACTTCAAAAAAAAAAAATACTAATAAAAAATGCAAGAATTGGTTTACCATTATGATTTTCTTTATATAGGATGACGACCGACATTGTTTAGTTTTAATTTAGGAATTTCCAAGACTTCAATTTAAGTGTTCGTTTGATTTCCCTTTCTTTAACTACTCAAACGTTTCAGTTTGCTAGGTTTGAAAAGTCCATAGGGCACAAACTAGCTGATCTGAGATCCATGGATCACAAACGGCATCTCTCCATGTGCAGTGTCCGACACTTTTCTGACACGACACACTTTGGCACTGATATACTACTTTTATATGATTAAATATACGTTATATTATTATGTTTTATCAACGAATTCTATATAAAATATATGAAATTATGATATAAATGATATGAAATGTTAATCTTTATAATTTAGAGTAGTTAGTAGTAAAACTTAGTAATAATAGTAAAAAGTTATCATTTTGTACCGATTTTAGTAAATCGGAGTGTCGTGTCAGATTTACGTGGGTATTTGTGGTATTTTATTGCAGATTTATAAACCGAGACCCCGAGAATCGACATTGTGAAGTATAATTATATCTTTGGAAGGATTTAGAGAGTGTCACGAGCTTAAGTGGTCAAGTGGTCAATCGAAGTGGTCAAGTGGCTAATCGATTTGATTAAGTGGTAATCGAGAAATATCTTCGACAAACGAATGGCTCATCAAAAAGACATTTTCTGAAGAAGAGTCCTTCATGATAGTTGTAGATCATTCAACGAGCTTTCCAATGCTTCTTGAATCATGCTGTTTGGAGATCGGGAACTCGAGATATGAATTTTATAAGTTATATATAATTATAATTATATATATATTATCCTCGCACATGCTGATTAATCAAGGGGGGATGGATTCAATCATTAGACCGGACCGGTCCGCCCTAAACCCGGCCCAGGCCGGCTTGGAGATGATTTTCTATATAAAGGGCCTCAGTTCAGTAGAGCGAAGATGTACCAATATATATATATATATACAATATCCTATATATATATATATTATCTTTTCTTTTATTTTCGTAGTTGTAAATAGGCCTTATGCCAAAAATAATAATACCGTAGTATTGTTGTAATGCTCGGGAAATTATCGGAAGTTCGGGGTTGTTGAAGTCGTTGTAATATCCGGAAGAATACGACTCTGATTCAAAGATTTGTAATCGGGTAAAATTTCTAAAGTATTTATGTTTGTTTTTATCTTTTTAGTAGTTATAATGTTTTTTAGCTAAGTCTAAATAACTAGCCAAAGTTATGTAATCGTTTTATTTCGATCTTTTTGGTAAGAATGTTGTCTAAGTAAAATTGATTAAAATTGAGTTAATTGAATCTTTTTCTATTTTGTAACGTATTGATAATATTCGGATTGACGTAATTAACCAAGATGAATCGCAACATATAACCTAACGATGAACTGACCAGAGAAGTTAGGATATGAGATAAAAGATAGAAAAACCGGAGGGTAAAATTGGCCGTGCGAAAGCGTGACAACGGAATCCTATTTCCTACCCGGGGGCAGATTTGTCTTGGGAAAGATAAATCTTATTAAATTTGTGCTCAAGATCGTAATAATGTTAAAATGAACGGTTTAATTGAAATTAACACCGGAAAGTTAAATCGATCCGCCTGACAACCGGAGCCTTTTGAATAACATCGGCCGTCTGACAAACGGAATAACCTCTTTTATCCGGGGTAGATTTGTACTCGGTACCTGTTCAGACTAACTGAGATTAGTATGGGGCAGTTGTGGAGATTGAACTGATGACAATTTGACATATGACAATTTCATGCGCTCGTGTGAGGAGGAATTGTTAACCTCAGGAGTGCACCGTTTCATTTACTCAATTGGACCTAATATAAAAGGAAAAGATCGAGCACATTCCGTTTACTGAAAAAGATCGTATAAATCAATTATATAAACTTTGGGTAGTTCTATTTGTCTATTATTATAAACTATATATTGGTATCTATATATTTATATACATATATATATTTTACAATCCATGTACATTTATATATATTTATATATCTATATATATTATATTAGAATAACTTTTAAATTACGCATTTACTTTATGTTAAGTAGAATAGTAGTAATCTGTGTGATAAAATTGCGGTTTAGATCGAGTTAATAACAGCTCTTTGGTGTTTAACCACACTTAAAAGAATTACCACGTTTTTGCCTGAGGATTCGACACTGACTCACCACACTAGCACTATGATTTGATCCGGTACACTGCCGGTTAAGGATTATAATAGCAGTAGAAAAGGTCCTGTCAGGCACGTACGTGTCGGCTGATTTAATTATATTAATCAATATTTTTATATATGACACTTCGACACGATGTCGACACTCAGTAACATAAAAAATTATTTTATAATTTCAAAATTTTCCGGAGAAATGTTTAATGGCCATATAATTTGCATACAAATCGCAATGAAAATTGATTTTCAACCAGAATTATAATTTGAAAAGTATTATATATTATTTAACTTATTATTATTCGCAAAAAAGTAGTTGTATATCACCATTTGATGTGTCGTGTTTTTAAATTTTAAAATTAGATATGTCACCGTATTCATGTCATGTCATTCAATCTATCGTACGTATTTGTATCTTGTTTTATATGATTTGATTAAAAAACTAAAATAAAAAGCAAATAACAAGCAACAGCATTCTTTAAAAACAAGAAAAAAAATTGCGGCTGAGATCAGTGACGTGGAGGCTCCTAAGTGTGCACCTTATGGATCACGGCACATGGTGTACAGGAGGGGATCCTCTCCCCCTTACCAAGACATGGTTTAAGCTTGAGGTCGTTGTTGAAATAGTGTCCTAAACCCAATCGGGTTGGACCAGATCCGACCGGGTCGGATTATTTTTACTATTTATTTATGTTTGTACGTACATCAAATGACTTTCTCTTATTATATATTTGTTCGATTAACTAACCAATTATGATATTGTATATATAATAACGTTCCTAGTGTCAAACTATGATAGAGAAATCATAATGGTGATTGTCGTTGATGAGATCTCGACTCACTTTAAAAGATTTGATACTTAAATATCTCTAGTCGTATGTGCTATTAAACATGACATTAATAGTACGATTAGACTAACACGTATTAGATGAATTCTATCTTATTGAAGATAGAGATAGATCTCGTCTATCAAAGTGTTGAGACACTTGGACTGTATGTGGACGTGTATTAAAGAATGCGTACGTTAGACTGACCCACTTACTTTATTAAGTGTCGCACTATGTGGCGGTTGTGTAATTATCCTAAGACCGGAGTCTTCATGACATCACGGTGTGGATTGTCATACTTTGACGCTATTGAGATTTCCCCTAGCCATGGGGCGATCATGCGGTAGTGTTTGGGTGTGATACTGAAGCATGCGTAGGATTCATGTTGTTCGTCCGGCAATCGCGTATCCTACGAAAAGAAGTAATATCCAAAAGGGCATTTTTATAAGTAATGTTTAGCTCTCGTGAATCTTTGCTAAGTGGGAGTAAATGAGTTATTCCGAGAGAGCATGATATTCAAATTATAAGATACGATAGTTGATGCACTGACACTTTTGATACGATTGTGTGGATATTATTACAGCGATTGGATTCTATTTACACGGTAACCGTTTCACATGAAAGGTAGTAGTCATTGCATATGACTCTACCGATGATTAGGGGTCGTGGACGTTTTGCTAGACGATATCCCTGATCGTTAGGTATGAAGGGCATTTTCGTAATTTGCACTTTGTGCCTACGGCCAACATATTCGGAAGCCTATCAGGTCACACACATAAGAACATCTAGCCGGATTAAAATGCGGTTATAATGATAACCAAATAAGGAAAGTTTATCTCGACTATAAAGAGTTATATGGATAAATTAATATAGTGGTATTTATTTATTATAAATAAATATAATACAAGATATTAATTGTGTTGATTAATTAAATATATATTTGTATATATGTAAGTGGAGAAATTTATTGTGTATATTGATACACGTGTATTTTGCAAATTAATTAATCATAGTATTATATTAATTAAAGAATATTCCGGATGCCAAATTTATGGCTATATCGGGCGTCACTTTCTAGTGTATAAGATACACTTGGATTATGCAATTTAATTAATGGTATTAACATATATTAATATTAGATATTAATAGATTTGTACATAAATAGATTTTATGGTAATAAAATAGAGATAATCAATATTAATTAGATATTGACAATTACTTGGAAATATTTAATATGAGATATTAAATTAAATGAGATAAATCTAGAATATCTATTTTCATTATTTTATTAGTAAATGATTTTCTTTCTCCCCAATCTACTAGGAAGCTTCTCCCAATCAGTCTGGGAGACATATGGGGCGTAGGTCTCTCTCTATATATGAGAGAGATTGGCTAGCTCTTTTGTAGAATACAATTCTAAGAGTTAATAATTCTTGTGAAAATAAAAGAGCTTCCTAGAGAGAGTTTTTGGGAGATAGAAAAATTTGGTCTAGCAACCAAGTTTTTCTAGTTGCAATCCATTATGGGATTCCGGCGGGTTGTTTGTGTGGATCAACGGTAGAGGCCGGACACTTGAGCGGCTTCGTGCAGAAACTACAACCGTAGATAAAGCGTCGATCTATTTTAAATCATCCAAGAATATTCTACATCTACTTATTTTATGCTTATTGCTTAAGCGAAGTCAATCTTGGTAAATATTAGTTAATTTGCATAGTAATTAAAATCTGGATGCACGATTTAAATTCGCGAAACAGAAAACAAAAAAAAATTAATTCGGGTAGGGCTACTCGGCCGAAGCGGTGGTGCCTCACCGTATTATCTCCGTGGGCATCAGTGGCCCTAGGGTTGCCGGAGGCTGGTGGTGGTTTTGTGGTGGACATCGAATTTTATTGTTTTGCGAATTTTTATGGTACATTGAAATCTCTTGTTGTTTAGTTGATGTCATGTGGGCCAACTGATGGTACAAATAGTTTGTACCAATGGGATACCACATGGCATGAAAAGTACCACTACTCAATTTGTTGAGTAAAAGGGTTTGACTTATGGTCCACAATTGTGGACATAAGGTCAACCTAGGCCATTCAAAATTTGGTTTGTAATAGGCCTAGGCCTTTTTAAAATTTTGATTTTGGAAAAGACCTAGGAAAATGACTTTCGGTTTTTGAAACCAAAGACATCCGTTTTGGTTAAGAACCCAAAGGGAAAGGAAAAAAGAGAGACTTATTTTATTTTTGTTTTTATTTTAGAATAGATCTAATTAATAAAATTAAAATAGAAATCGATTTTAAAATTAATCGTTAATTTTATTTCGATTAAAATTATTTAATTAATTAAATGTTAATTAGTTAATTGATTAGATGAAATTATTTCATTGATTAAGCATTAATCGATTAATTAGACGCAAGTTGGTAATTTTAGATTTTATCTTTTTCTTAAGATTTTATTGTATGGATTAGATATTGTAGTAGATATAATATGATTATATCGACCCGATTGATCATGGACTCGACCAATAGGATAGATGTGTGTGATTCATTTTGCTGTTGGTTTCAAAATTGTCTTAGGCCGTTATGAAGAACGTGACCTAGTTTATTTTCTGCATTTATCCCATTCCCGTTAGCTCCCCCGTGTGTGGCGGTACAAATTTATTAGATAGATGTTATGCAACAAGAATGGAGCAAAAGATGGAGACCAAATAAAGACGAATGAAGATCCCATTGCAGGTGGTGCATTAAAGATCCTACTGGCAGTTGCAGCTACCCTTAGATTGTGACCCCCGGTTTCGTCAGTTTGTATTCGAAACCGCACTTTGGAAAAGTCCATGATCATACCGGTTACTTTAAGCATTTATTTATTTTATGCTTGTATTTATTTTATATGATACGATAGATGCATGACTAGGCACGATCTTGATGAATGTGTATGATATATGTCTATAGAGATAGATATATTTGATGAGACCATAATTAAAATTAATTAAGTGAATTAATTTACATAAGTACTTCAACAACAAAAATCAAGTCGAAATATTGTCTCCCAATATTGTAGCGACGGTGAAGAGCCCTTGTTCGGATCCAACTGATCGGCCCTTGTCGGGAGCTGACCTATCTCTGGTATATTGTTGTTATTGAGATATGATTGTATGAGATCTCACGAATATTGGGTTATGACTTTACTAGAGTATTGTGGTGATTGGCCCTCGTCAGGACCGTCTTATTCTAGAGGCAAGGGGTTGACTACCACATAGAGATACAAAGTGTCAAAGAGTTGACTACTCAACCACCAAGAGTCACATAGTGATGTGATTGGTATAGTGTTACCTACTTGTCGAATTATTCCGGTTGATCGGCCCTCATCAGGAATCAGGGTGATCAGATGGGATCTTGGCCACTAAAAAAATTTTGAAAAAATTTCTTGAAATTCAATTGAGAGTAGTTGACTAGTGGGAGCGAATCATAAATCAAAAGACAATCTTTGATTTTGCATGTATAAACAACAACACTCTTTTATCTTTATTTTTTAGGTTGTACTTTAATAGCAAGCTTTTATTTCTATTTTTTATTCTCGATTAGTAAAACCAAATTAATGGCTGTTACCTTTTTGAGAAACGTTCTCTAACAGGGTTAAGTAATTTTAGTCCTTTTAAATTAAGCAATGACACGAGCAACTTCGTTATAGTAGTTAAAGACAATGAGACTACATATTTGATGGAGTGCTCCAAGACTTTAATTATTAATGAAAAAGGAAGCTCATGATATGATCAAATCACTTGAAATAAGTTTCAACGAATTAATCATATATTGACTATGACGTCGTCCAATGGGTCATTTTGTCATACGATGACAATCAATTCAAACATTAGATGTGTTGAATGTGAATGACGACAACGAATTGTGGAAAGGTTGTTCTCAAAATTGTAAGATTTAAGTATCGACTTAATTCTTTAATCATTGCTTGAAGATTAATGGTTCATGTTTTGAATATCATTCAAAAGGTTAATAAACCATTTAATAGACTTCGGATTTTCTTTATGAAAGAAGATTAAAGACATAGCGCTTGTGATTTTTCTTTAAGTCTTATGAAGACTAAACTAAGAAATATTTACAAGTGCTTAAAAGATTAAAAAGAAAAGTTAGGGCATGTGCTTAAATAGGAGAACTTATCGAAGTCTCCATTCTAAGAAAGTAAGTTGAGGTAAGTCTATCAAAGCTCAAGTCGACACCTAGATGTATAATATATTGCGAGTACGATTAAGTTTGAAAGATTAAACACAGAATAATCAGAGATATGGCAAGTGAAGCAAACGTTGCAACATTTTCCGTATGGCATTCAAGATCTGGTAAACTGATAAAGGAACAAAATAAATGTTATTGTTTTCATGTTCTTATGAAGAACACGATTTCAGTTGTACGTTAGGATTTAATGGACAAATTCAATTTTAAGGAATAAACGTTATTCCGATAAAGTTGAATAAATCATTGAATCTAACATAGTAGATTAGTGTCACTATAGAGTTGATATAGGTGATAAAATCTGAACCAAATATTTGTATGGCGGTTATCCTTGATATTTTGTGGTTGTTCAAGACAGTCTCTGTGGAACAGAAAAGTGTAGTCAAATGTCATTCTGATGATGTTGGAACCATGTGATTATGAATCATGTGGGTAATACTTATCTTATCTAAAGATGACTAAAATACCCTTTTATGAAAAGGTTATAAAATTTAGAAAATTGCCTAAAGCCTAAACATACTGATGTTTGTTGGCTTATGAAAATTAATGCCACGAATAATATTATTGTTTATTACTCTCTTTGACTATTTAAGAAATAGTCGAACGTACTTAATGAAATACGAATTTCGGAAAGTCTGAAAGGTTCGGACTAGTACGAATATGAGGTTGGTAAACAATTTAGGAGTTAATTTTCAATTGGATTGAAGTAATTAATACCTGAAGGGTGTTTCAGAATTTGTCTGAAAGGAATCAGATTATCCCTTGAAGGATACCATTTTGGGATACACAATTAGATTGTGTCTCTAAAATGGAAATAGCACTTTATACGATAACGATGCGAGATAAGCCATGGAATGTATCCCTTACCTATTTCTGGAATATGCCCTTATACGAAACATATACTTAACCAAGTTCTGAAGAATAAAGGTTGAATAAATTCCATATCAGATATGAAATCGATGACATCAAATCCATTTTAATCGATGATTTAGGATTGTCGTGCTTTTAGCAAGCAGGCAATGTCTGAAAGGCTTGGAACCTAGTATGACATTTGCAAATTTGTGGGATATTTTAGCAAGTAAGCTAGATATTATTTACTGACTCACAGAGAAAAAGTGTTTGTCTCAAGACATGCTGTCTTCTAGAGGAAGTGTTGTTTCTAGAAGAGACAGTGTGAGTAAATCAAGATCTCAAAAGTAGTTTGAAAACCACGAGAGATATTCAGCTATTGGAACATGAGCAGGCACCGCATAGTGATGAGGCGCATGACACTTCTTAGTGCACACAAGTGTTCTATGAGTCTACAGATAACCACATGCCTGAAAGGGCTACTGGTATGTTCATCTTGAAGAATGAAGATCTCACGACTTATGCATGAATGCTTGAAAGGAAAGATTAAGAGATATGGCTTGGAGCCGTAGTACTTGAATTAGATTCCATGAGTGACGAACGGGTTATGAATCTAGTCCATCTAACCTGAAGGGAATGTGTCTGAAAGGTGTAGCATGTCTTTATGAAAGACTAACATGGATAGTAATACGATTACTCGTTAAGCTGAGTTGACGGCTCGAGGATCGAGGTGTAAACTTTGTAGTTACCTTTATGCTACCAGCTATGCCTAGGTCTATTCAAACAATGCTTTTTGTAGCTTCGTATCATGACTATATGATAAGATACCCAGAGTCTTGATGAAGATAGTGGGAGCTTACACATCATGTTATCGTCTATGAACATCAAGCTAAAACAAGCATTATCTACAAGCATTATCTTGTTGTAGCTTACACATCATGTTATCGTCTATGAACATCAAGCTTACACAGATGTATACCAAGAGTTTTATGAAGATAGTGCGAGCTATAGTCTGGTTTTGCAGTCACTTTGATTATAGTGATACAGTGAGCTGGAAATGTTCTTAGCTAGAGATCACTGTAAATTCTACAACTGAGCCAAAACCCAATACTGCCTTAGAGGAGTAGCGAGAGCAGTACATGGATCTAAGAGGTTTATTACTGAACCTTGTACAGTTCTTTCACCTTTACTATATAGCTGATATAGTGGTGGATTCATTGCTTGAAGCTAGGACCAGGGTCTCGTCAGAGATTCATGTGTGTGTTGAGGCAATTCCTTTTGATTTGGTCATTTGGAGCATGATATAAAGATTGTCTGAGTCCCCATGGATAGAGATCCGTTCACGCTTAGGGTTGGATGCGAGTATTTCATGGGATTCTTGTGTGTACGCGTGATTGGTTTTAGGCCAAGTGGGAGATTCTTGAAATAGTGTCCTAAAACCCAATCAGGTTGGACCGGATCCAACCGGGTCGGATCATTCCTACTATTTCTTTATGTTTGTACGTATATCAAATGGCTTTTTGTTATTATATATATATGTTCGTTTAACGGTCCAATTATGATATTATATATATGATAACATCCCTAGTGTCAAACTGTGATAGAGAAATCATAATGGTGATTATGGTTGATGAGATCTCTACTCACTTTAAAAGTTTTGATACTTAAATGTCTCTAGTCATATGTGCTATTAAACATGACATTAATAATACGATTACACTAGCATGCATTAGATGTCTTCTATCTTATTGAAGATAGTGATAGATCTCGTCTATCAAAGTGTTGAGACACTGGGACTGTACATGGATGTGTATTAGAGAATGCATACATTAGACTGACCCACTTACTTTATTAAGTGTCGCACTATGTGGCGGTTGTGTAATTATCCTAAGACCGGAGTGTTTATGACATCACAGTGTGGATTGTCATACTTTGACACTATTAAGGTTTTCCCTAGCCACAAGGCGATCATACGGTAGTGATTGAGTGTGATACTGAAGCATGCATTAGATTCATGTTGTTCGTCTGGAAATCGCGTATCCTATGAATATGAGTTAATATCCGAAAGGGTCTTCTTATAAGGAATGTCTAGCTCTCGTGAATCTTTGCAAAGTGGGAATAAATGAGTTATTCTGAGAGAGCATGATATCTAGATTATAAGATATGATCGTTGATGTACTGACACTCTAGATACGATTGTATGAATATTATTACAACAATAGGATTCTATTTACACGGTAACCGTTTCACATGAAAGGTAGTAGTCATTGCATTGACTCTTCCGATGAGTGGAGGTCGTGCACGTGTTGCTAAACGCTATCCATGATCGTTAGGTATGAAGGGCATTTTCGTAATTTGCACTTTGTGCCTACGGCCAACATATTCGGAAGCCTATCGGGTCACACACATAATAACATCTAGCCGGATTAAAGTGCGGTTATTGTGATAACCAAATAAGGAAAGTTTATCTTGACTATAAAGTGTTATATTGATAAATTAATATGGTGGTATTTATTTATTATAAATAAATATAATACAAGATATTAATTATGTTGATTAATTAAATATATATTTGTATATATGTAAGTGGCGAAATTTATTTTGTATATTGATACACATGTATTTTGTAAATTAATTAATCATAGTATTATATAATTTATATTAATTAAAGAATATTCCGGATTCCAATTTTATTGCAATATGGGGCGCCAGTTTCTAATGTTTAAGATACATTTGGATTGCACAATTTAGTTAATGGTATTACCATATATACTTATATTAGATATTAATAGATTTGTACATAAATAGATTTGTGGTAATAAAATAAAGATAGTCAATATTAGATATTGACAATATCTTGGAAATATTTAATATAAGATATTAAATTAAATGAGACAAATCTAGAATATCGATTTTTCTTATTTTATTAGTAAAAGGTTATTTTCTCCCCAATCTACTAGGAAACTTCTCCCTATCAGATTGAGAGACATATGGGGCGCATGTCTTTGTATATAAGAAAGGGATTGTCTAGCTCTTTTGTAGAACACAATTTTAAGAGTTAATAATTCTTGTGAAAATAACAGTGCTTCCTAGAGAGAGTTTTTGGGAGAGAGAAAAGGTCGTTCTAGCAACCGAGTTTTTCTAGCAGCAATCCATGATGGGATTCCGGCGGGTTGTTCATGTGGATCAATGGTAGAGGCTGAACACTTGGGCGGCTTCGTGTAGAATCTACAACCGTAGATAATGTGACGATCTATTTTAGATCATCCAAGGTATATTCTATGTCTACTTCTTTTATGCTTGTTGCTTAAACAAAGTAGGTCTTGGTAAGTAAAGGAAATAAATATTAAATTCCACTGCATTCCCGCATAGATTTCCTAACAGTCGTCACACATGCAAAGAAAATTTTCTACTTGCTCATTTATTTGTTATCAAAGGAATTCTCCATTGGGGGTAGAGAATGTGAAGCAAAAGTCTTTTCGAATGGTAGGAAAAAAATGAGGCAGATAAATTAAAGATATTCCGAATACCAGTCTTTAGAACCGTTCATTACTTGATCATGGTTAGATATAGTTATGATTCTTTACTTATACTGATAGCTTTTGATCAAGTCCATTTATTGAGCGTGTTTCCATAGTAAGGATCCTGGTGATGATTACTAGTTAGGGTCTAAACCTATAAGCTTAAATAAGGAGTTTAGATTAGGTGAAATATTTAACTTTATGAATTAAATTTAAGGGGGGTCTTAACTTGGAAGACTAAACTTGGTGATCGTCACTTAAACTTAAAGAAATGAAATATCCTAGTTAAGAGGTTCCACACTTAAAGGGGTTACACTTAGAAGACGCCAACATAAAGAATCATAACTTAAGAGGATCATACCTTAGAAGTTTAAATTAAAATTTGATAATTAAGTCTAAATCTAATGATCATAACTTATGAGGAACTTAACTTAAAAGGATAATTACTTAAGAAATTAAGCCTATGCAACACTGTACAAGCCCGAGTATCCTGTTACTAGGATCTGATACCAATTGTAACGACCCATTCTGGAGACCGAGCCCTCAACCGGAAACAGACGGTTCGGCACGTGCCTCTTGACCTAATTTAAGGAACACGTCAGCCTGGCTTCAAATAAAGACACTGCAACAACGTGGAAGAAATTAATTGTAATAAATACCCGGAATATAAATACTTTTAAACTTGTTTACACAACAGCTGCAACTATCAAAAACCCACTACGTCCATTAATTTACTAAAATCTGTTGGATCGAAAATACGCAATATATACTCTAGGGGGGGGGGGGGTGAATAGAGTATTATGACCTTTTAAAAATTGTTTAACCACTTTCAAAAATACTTGAGTAGATTTATACAATTATAGTGGTTAACAGTCAAAATCGGAGTATACACTTAACTTAGTTCAGTTAACAAACCTAGGCGGAAGATCTAGTTTCGATAAACCAAAGGAACCTAAGTTAACTTCAGATGAAAAGTTTCTAGATCAAGATCAGTTTGATAAGATAAAGACTGATTGCAAAGCTGAAACTTATATCAATAAATTGAAACAGAATTAAGCACTTAGATAGCAGTTCTGAATACTTAACCAAAATAGACTAGCAAACTTGCAGATTTTTGTTTTAAGTTATATCCTAAAATATGCAGCTTTTAAGGTGTCCAAATAACAACAATATCAAAACAGATTTGCAGATTCATTTTTTAAGTCCATTAAGCCTAAGCATGCAATTCTAAGGTGTGTCAATGATATAAACTACCTAAAGCACATATGTGTGATCTTATAAAAGATCACACCCACACACAAGGTATTTCACTAGATGTAGCTTGAGTTTATTACAAAACAAAAACAAAAAGAGATAAAAATTACAACACTTTCACTGTTAAAGTGTTACTAACCGGATAACCAAATTAGTGTAAGTCTTAAGCGAACTAACACAATGATGTCCTAAATCCTTAGTAACAACATTCAACAGATTTGTACAAACACACTCACGAAAGGAGTGACACTAACCAAAGGAGTACTTACCAAGAATCACTGCCCGGATTCTTGAACCCAAATTCAGCTCCGTGAATTCGTAACTCAGTAGGACCGAACCCGAACAGACGAACCACAGCTTGGTTAAGCTGTGCCCTTGTTATTGCTCCTCAATAACAAGTGGAGAACACCTTTTTTCTACAACAAACACTCACTAACAATTTCCTTTTGAGATACACTCTACACTCACACCTCACTCTTATTAACACTCAAGAAACAAGACTGTTTACAAAACAAAAGTGCTGTAAGAAAATGAAGTTGAGAAGTTTGTGAAAAATGTTGACTTGAGGGAGAGGGCTGTTCTACATTTTTTGAAGAGGCTGGCGTAGTATATATACTACTAGACAATTAAGGTGTCTAGAGTAATAAGGTTGGCTTTAGCAATCCACTTTGGCTTTTAGCTTTGCAGCCAGCTTTTTAGATACAACTTTGCAGTATGGCTTTATTGATTCATCTGCACATCCAACGGCTCTATTGAGCTTTCTATGAGAGAGAAAAGTAGAGTCCTGCACACTTAACAAAACATTATATATGCGGTAGAGGATAAAAGTAGTGTAGCTATATTGAAGAGAGAGACATCACTTTAGCTTGCCCCAAGACAAAAACACATATAACAAGACAAATTATACGGATCTGAAAATAATAATACATATACATACATATATATATATATATATATATATATATATATATATATATATATATATATATATATATATATCACACCAGTCATGTATATAGCAAAGAGGCATACAGTAACCTTTTTTAAAATAAAAATAGAAGATAGATAATACACAGATATACAACCCAAGTTGCTAAGACTATATATTCGAAAGTTTGCAAACAGTAGAGAATATATGTAATAGCTTTTCATATAAAATAATGGATATAGCAAAACACATTATTTTGTATATAAGTAATATATATCACTAATATATACGTATAATATTCCAGATTATCAAAAGCATCAAACATGCATTTTGGGATAAGCAATAGACCAAGACAAAGACTTCCCAGAATGTACATATATAACTGTTGGCCACAAATTTCGGATGAAAGCAGACTAACACTACATACATATATATATATAGCACGCTGCATATATATATATATATATATATATATATATATATATATATATATATATATATATATATATATATATATATTATATCATATTAATTATACAACTGTGACATGCAATTAGACCTATAAAATATTATGCATATATAATATATTAATGCTCAACATCAAATGACTATGTTTGCAAAATATATAAATACGAGTATGACCAATACGCAAACAAACATTTAGATTCCACAAAACTATACAGAGATCATATTGAGACTCACGCATAAAACAGAGATTTAATTAAGTACTTAATCAACATGTTTAAAAAAAACATACCAGACACAAAAGCATATAAGAGTTCAGATCTTTAACACAGTGCTTCAGTAAAACAATATGAACAACAACTGTCACACTATTAGGCATGAATTAAATAAATAGACCATTAAAACACGATTTAAGAACTTTTAAAAATGGACTAAAACATGCATACTAACAAGACTACTATAGCATCAGATTTTGCATAGTACGATTTACCCTTTAGAAGATACAAATTAGATTCATAAGCATGCAATAACTGATTAACTATTTTAATCACTACAATATCAGATCTTTCGAGATCTAAGGCAGTTAAACACTCAAATTAGACGATATGAAGCAAGGCAAATATTTTTTGAGCATTTTACAGATTAAAGATTAGATCTTTAATCTCAGAGACTCAGATTATCATATAAACAGAGCATGACATTGTACGACAAAGGAATATTCAAAAGAAAACTTCCCTGAATGGATTGTTCACATGTCGAGGGTTTGATTTGGTCATCATAGGCCTCAGTATAGGTCTTCATCAGCCTCAGAGATGCAAAAATCGTCAGATGAAAAGCAACTTGCCTTAACGGACCGTTGTAGCTTAATCAATTCGTTCATAGTCCGAGAGCTATCAGTTCCAGAGTGTTGCAGAGAGCTTTTTCTCAGAGCTATTCAGTATCAGATAAAACTATTATCGATTGTAGAGATAAGCTATTTTGAGGATGAAAGAAGAAAACTTTCATTGAGGCAGAAATGGATTCTCAGGAAGAGGAAAGGAAAGCAGGAAGAGAGTTAATACTTGCATTGAGAAAAATGGAAAGTGATAAGGACGCTTGAGGGAAAAGAGGAGAGAATTATGTGGATGATAATGGAGCCTCGGTACTCTTCCGTAGGTCAAGAGCAGACAGTGCTGTGTCGCCAAAACGGCATCGTTTCGACGCAACGCGACGCTGTTTTGGTCGCGAACTTAAAAAAAAAAAATCGACGCAAAACGGCGTCTCTTTACGTTGAAACAACGTCGTTTCACATCACAGCATTCACGGCAGCGCCCATTCACGGCAGACGATCCCAATTCGATGATAATGAAGGATGGGGAGGCTTCTTGGCTGATGTGGGGGCATTATGTTAGAGAAATAGGGTTTTGGTTTATTAAGTAGAAAAGAAAATATTTGGGGTCAAATGGATATGTTAGATCTGGGCCAAAGTAAAGGCTGGATTAAAAGAAATTAAAAGGCTATGGGAAAAGGTTAGAGAGGCTTGGGTTTTCAGACCGAAAAAAAGTAGGGTAAAATAAATAGAAGATTGGGCAAGTCCCTGGGAAAGATTAAGAGAAGGATATATATATATATATATATATATATATATATATATATATATATATATATATATATATATATATATATATATATATATATATAGAATAGTTGTAAAATTATGTCACAAACATAAAAATTGATAAAGATAAAATAATGTGACATATATAGTATAAGATTAGAGTAGAGTCATATGTCACATACCATTTAAGTAATGTCATAACAAGATCATTTGACACACTTATAAAATTTGAACTCTTAATGTGACATACACATAGACTTAGATAAAATAGTTACATAAAAAGATTTATGTCACACAAGAAATATAATAAAAAGCTTTAGTGTGACATACACGCATTATTGATCATGTAAAAGCTAAAATATTTAAGTCACATATAAAATATACAAATTAAGATTGTTGTGACTTGATTATTTTCAAACACGTGTCACTTAGAAATATAAAACATTTAGTGACATGATTAATTGTAGAGTAATTATGAGATATATCTCAAAATAAAATAAATATATTTGGAAATACATCAACACAAAATACTCAACAATTCTCCCAATTTGATTATTTTCAAAATATCTCTTTAAAACTTTATTTTGAGGTAAGCTCCCCCTACAAATGAGCTTTCATTAAAAGTTAAGCTTTAAGATCCCCCTTAACAAAATATTTCTAGCTTATCAAAATAGGTTTTAATACATATCTCTCCCCCTTAGTTTGAAAATTAATCAAGGGCATTAAAAAAAAATACTTGTATAATATACATAATTATCACAAAATACTTGACAATTAGGGGGTAAATAAACAGGTAAAAGGATGGGAGGTAAGGATCAAAGGAAGGAAATGAGAGGAAGTTGATACCAAAAATGATACCAAAAGAGGTAAGGGTTGGGTAGGAATTGAAGCCAACAATGTAGATACCAAAAATGTTGCCAATAAAATCCTGCAAAATAGAAATTTTGAGACTTGGTACCCTTTTATACTTTGGGTCCTTGACCGTTAGTCAACAAGGATTTAGGCACCCAAATTTTATTAATTTTGGGTCCATGTACACTACCTAGAGAAGACTTAGGAACCCAAACTTTCCTAACTTTAGGTCTATGAACATAATTATTAGAACGATTGGTCCTAAAATATTGTCCATGAAAACCATAAGAAGGACGAGAATGGAAATGCTGAAAATATGGTGAATGAAAATGCTGAGAATATGGTGTACAAGCATGCTGAAAATGAGATGCATGATGATGATTGTAAGGTGTATGATGTGAGGGCTGGCAATAGTGATATTGTGCAGCTTGTAGTACATAAGCATGCTGGAAACGTGTATAAGATGGTGTATAATATCTAGGAGCATAATGTCTAAATGAATGTGTGTTCCTAGAATCATGAGAACTAGATGAATGATGTGCCTTAGGAGCATATTGTCTAGAAGATGATGAATGACTAAAATTATCATGAGGTTTTGGTGCAGAATTTACAACTTGATGAAAGTGGTGTCTATGAGTGAAGTTCCTAGAACCTCTTCTATCATATTGAAAAGCATGGTGTTTCTTAGGAGCATGATTTCTAGGTGAATGTTGTGAAGTAGGTAATTCAGCCTTGGGCTGTGATGCAGTGGGATGAGGTGTGTGAAATGGTGTAGATGATGATGCTTTTGCATGAAAAGCGGATCTTGGTTTGAAGAAAATAGAGGGCTAAATTTCAGGGACGGGTTCTTTGCCCTTTCCATCTTTATTAAAAGATTTAGGATTTGGAACAGTTTGAACTTGATTCCTTAAGAGATGAAGGTGAAGTGTTCAGCTCATTAGAGCTATTTTCAGATTCTTGAATGATCTTTTTGAACACATCTCTCTCAAGACTTAAGGCTTCAATATCAGCCTCTAACTTTAAAATTTTCTGTTTTAATCGAGCTTCTTGGGTCGAAAAATGAAGTTCAAGCTCGCTAGAAGAATTGATCGATGAACAAATTAAATTATCTTTGTCACTTAGTTCCTTTTTAAGATGCATAACTTCATATTTTAACTTAAAATTTTCACTAGTTAAATCAGAAAATGTTGAGTTATCATCTTTTACCTCAGATTCAGAAACGGTTTGAGGGATGCTAACAGATTCATCACTATTTTCAGCAACTGGGCTGATTTGCTGCGATTCAGGATGAGAGTTAGGCTCAAAAATAGCAGCCGGTTCAGCAATATGTTCGATAGCCGGACATATTTGCACATATTCAGAATTGTTTTCAGGCAACATCACAGATTCAGCAACAAGGCTATTTTGCCTTGATTCAGCTTTTGATGAAGATTCAGAAAAAGCAACTGATGCAGGCTGTACATCTGACTGACTGGAGGATGTAGCAGATAATCCTTCTTTCTTGTATAGTGAGAGCTTGAAACATCTGAACAGCTTGTAAAAAGCTCGTTCATCAGGATCATCATCACTACTGCTACTAACCGAAAGATCTGATTCAGATTCATAACTCGAGCTGTTGGATTCAGATTCAGGACATTTTAAAACAGCTTTTGAAAAACTAGAAGTCTCAGGATTAGACTGTTTATGAGACAACGTAGTCATCTCATGAACAAGAGCTAATTCCATAAGTTCTCCTATGTGAAAATCGTTTGGATCTTTTTCTTCTTTAATGAATGAGACAAAAAATTCAGGACTTAGACTTCTTAAAAACTTTCTAAGAATCTCTATTTCAGAAAATTGTTTTGCTAAAGATTTCAAGGTGTCAACAATCAAAGTAAATCTGGAAAACATGTCATTAACTGACTCATTAGGACTCATTTGGAAATAATTATATGAATGCATGAGTTTATTTATTCTTTGGGACGGGTCTGATTTATCATGTATCTTTTGCAGTGTATCCGACACTTCTTTTGCAGTTGTACATGAACAAACAGACCGTATTTCAGAAGGACCAAGAGAGTTAACAAAGATGGCCATAGCTCTAAAATTTCGATAAGCTATAAGCTCATCTTGTTCCAAAGCTTTTCCATTTTTGTCAACCTCAAATCTAGCTGAATTAGAAATGCAAAGACCATCTTCTACAATAAACCATAAATGCAGGTCTAAGCTTTCTAGAAAAAGACTTCATTTTATTCTTCCAAACAGCATACCTTGATCCGTCGAAGAAAGGTGGTCTTTGACCAAACACTTCTTCTTTTGCAGGATCATAGGTATACAAAGTAGAAGCCATAAAATAAGATATAAGAAAGGACAATGTTGCTTAGTGTGAGTATAGTGTACAATGCACAATGCAGGTTACAAATGCTGAATGAGTCCAAACAAATCAAATGACATTGAATTTCAGAAAACTTGGATTGTTAAGGATGTGTAGTGGTGAAGTGGAGCTGTGTGTAACAACCAGAGTTAAAAAATTTTAAGCTGTTAGACTTAAGTTTTAATTAACTTTGAAAATCTGGGTTGAAAAAAAAAAACGGTTTTCAACAAATGTAAGAATATAAAAACGTTGCAGATGATTTTGGGCTTTGGCCCAACACTGAACTGAACCTAAAACGAGCAGGCGTATCGATTTGAGTAGTCTTGCAAACTTCCAAGCTCACAAGACAAGTGTAAATATCATAGTGTAATACAATAATAAGTTTAAGCTCATACACTTGATAAAACACACAGATTCAGCAATCACAACACTTAGCCACAAAAACTTCACACAAACTTTCAGCAATACTAATTCAGCACAAAAGATTCAAATTATCACAGATATATCAAGTTAAACGTAAATTCAGCAAACAAACTTGCAGCCGAACACTTCCAGCAAATCCAGTGACATCAAATTTAGCACAGATAAGCAGGTACTGCTGCTATCACAAAATCTCAACAATTACGATCACTAAACACACTGAAACTGATCAACTGGTGACCTGTTTTGATTCAGAATCTAAAACTGATATCAGCAAGGTCAAGACCAGGCTCCGATACCAATTGTTGGATCGAAAATGCAATAAATACTCTAGAGGGGGGGGGGGGGTTGAATAAAGTATTATGACCTTTTAAAAATTGTTTAACCACTTTCAAAAATAATTGAGCAGATTTATACAATTATAGTGGTTAACAGTCAAAATTGGAGTATACACTTAACTTAGTTCTGTTAACGAACCTAGGCGGAAGATCTAGTTTCGATTAACCAAAGGAACCTAAGTTAACTTCAGTTGAAAAGTTTCTAGATCAAGATCAGTTTTATAAGATAAAGACTGATTGCAAAGCTGAAACTTATATCAATATACTGAAACAGGTTTAAGCACTTAGATAGCAGTTCTGAATACTTAACCAAAACAGACTAGAAAACTTGCAGATTTTTGTTTTAAGTTACATCCTAAAATATGCAGCTTCTAAGGTGTCCAAATAACAACAATATCAAAACAGAATTGCAGATTCAGTTTTTAAGCCTAAGCATGCAATTCTAAGTTGTGTCAATGATAAAAACTACCTAAAGCACATATGTATGATCTTATAAAAGATCACACCCACACACAAGGTATTTCACTAGATGTAGCTTGAGTTTATTACAAAAGAAAAACAAAAAGAGATAAAATATTACAACACTTTCACTGTTAAAGTGTTACTAACCGGATAACCAAATTAGTGTTAGTCTTAAGCGAACTAACACTAAGATGTCCTAAATCCTTAGTAAAAACATTCAACAGATTTGTACAAACACACTCACCAGAGGAGTACTTACCAAGAATCACTGCCCGGATTCTTGAACCCGAATTCAGCTCCGTGAATTCGTAACTCAGTAGGACCGAACCCGAACTGCTGAACCACAGCTTTGTTAAGCTATGCCCTTGTTATTGCTCCTCAATAACAAGTGGAGAACACCTCTTTGCTACAACAAACACTCACTCACAATTTCCTTTAGAGATACACTCTACACTCACACCTCACTCTTATTAACACTCAAGAAACAAGACTGTTTACAAAACGAAAGTGCTGTAAGAAAATGAAGTTGAGAAGTTAGTGAAAAATGTTGACTTGAGGGATAGGGCTGTTCTACATTTTTTGAAGAGGCTGGGGTAGTATATATACTACTAGACAATTAATGTGTCTAGAGTAATAAGGTTGGCTTTAGCAATCCACTTTGGCTTTTAGCTTTGCAGCCAGCTTTTTAGATACAACTTTGCAGTCCAGCTTTATTGATTCATCTACACACCCAACGGCTCTATTGAGCTTTCTATGAGAGAGAAAAGTAGAGTCATGCACACTTAACAAAACGTACATTATATATGTGGTAGAGGATAAAAGTAGTGCAGCTATATTGAAGAGATAGACATCACTTTAGCTTGCCCCAAGACAAAAACACATATAACTAGACAAATTATACAGATCTGAAAATAATATTATATATATATATATATATATATATATATATATATATATATATATATATATATATATATATATATATATATATATACGAAATATATAAATATATGTTTATCAAAGATAGTACATATATTCACATATATATATTACAATTCACACCAGTCATGTATATACCAAATAGGCTAACAGTAACCTTTTTTTTAAATAAAAAATAGAAGATAGATAATATACAAATATACAACCCAAGTTGCTAACACTATATATTCGAAAGTTTGCAAACAGCATAGAATATATGTAATAGCATTTTCATATAAAATAATGGATATAGCAAAAACACATTATTTTGTATATAAGTAATATATATCACTAATATATACGTATAATATTCCAGATTATCAAAAGCATCAAACATGCATTTTGGGATAAGCAATAGACCAAGACAAAGACTTCCCAGAATGTACATATATAACGGTTGGCCACACATTTCGGATGAAAGCAGACTAACACTACATAAATATATAGCACGCTGCATATATATATATATATATATATATATATATATATATATATATATATATATATATATATATATATATCATATTAATTATACTAACTGTGACACGCAATTAGACCTATAAAATATTATGCATATATAATATATTAATGCTCAACATCAAATGACTATGTTTGCAAAATATATAAACATGAGTATGACCAACACGGAAACAAACATTTAGATACCACAAAACTATACAGAGATCATATTGAGACTCATGCATAAAATAGAGATTTAATTAAGTATTTAGTCAACATGTTTAAAAAAACATACCAGACACAAAAGCATATAAGAGTTCAAATCTTTTACACAGAGCTTCAATAAAATAGTATGAACATCAACTGTCACACTATTAGGCATGCATAAAATAAATAGACCATTAAAACACAATTTAAGCACTTTTAAAAATGGAATAAAACATGCAGACTAACAAGACTACTATAGCATCAGATTTTGCATAGTACGATTTACCCTTTAGAAGATACAAATTAGACTCTTAAGCATGCAATAACTGATTAACTATTTTAATCACTACAAGATCAGATCTTTCGAGATCTAAGGCACTTAAACACTCAAATTAGACGATATGAAGCAAAGCAAATATTTTTTTGAGCATTTTACATATTAAAGATTAGATCTTTAATCTCAGAGACTCAGATTATCATATAAACAGAGCTTGACATTGTACGAAAAAGGAATAGCCAAAAGAAAACTTCCCTGAATGGATTGTTCACATGTCGAGGGTTTGATTTGGTCTTCATAGGCCTCGGTATAGGTCTTCATCGGCCTCAGAGATGCAAAAATCATCAGATGAAAAGCAACTTGCCTTCACGGACCGTTGTAGCTTAATCTATTCGTTCATAGTCCGAGAGCTATCAGTTCCAGAGTGTTGCAGAGAGCTTTTTCTCCGAGCTATTCAGTATCAGATAAAACTATTATCGATTGCAGAGATAAGCTATTTCGAGGATGAAAGAAGAAGACTTTCATTGAGACATAAATGGATTCTCAGGAAGAGGAAAAGAAAGCAGGAAGAGAGTTAATACTTGCATTGAGAAAAATGGAAAGTGATAAGGACGTTTGAGGGAAAAGAGGAGAGAATTATGTGGATGATAATGGAGCCTCGATTCTCTGCCGTAGGTCACATCACAAAGATCCACGGCAGACGATCCCAATACGATGATAATGAAGGATGGGGAGGCTTCTTGGTGATGTGGGGGGTGGGGTGGGGTGTTAGAGAAATAGGGTTTTGGTTTATTAAGTAGAAAAGAAAATATTTGGGGTCAAATGGATATGTTAGATCTAGGCCAAAGTAAAGGCTGGATTAAAAGAAATTAAAAGGCTATGGGAAAAGGTTAGAGAGGCTTGGGTTTTCAGACCAAAGAAAAGTGGGGTAAAATAAATAGAAGATTGGGCAAGTCCCCGGGAAAGATTAAGAGAAGGAGGCAGGCCTTAGCTATAAGTATTTACCATATATAAATTGTATATATATATATATATATATATATATATATATATATATATATATATATATAATAGATTGTAAAATTATGTCACAAACATAAAAATTGATAAAGATAAAATAATGTGACATATATAGTATAAGATTAGAGTAGAGTCATATGTCACATAACCATTTAAGTAATGTCATAACAAGATCATTTGACACACTTATAAAATTTGAACTCTTAATGTGACATACAGATAGAATTAGATAAAATAGTTACATAAAAAGATTTATCAGGGCCGGCCCTATACTAAGGCCGACGAGACCCGGGTCTTAAGCCTAATTGTGTCGGAGGGCCCAACGGTACATGTTTCGCTAAAAGAAAAAAAAATTTCGTGTAGTTTTAATCCGATCCAACCTAATATAATATGTTAATTTTCTTTTTTGATAAATGCCCAAATTTTTTTTACTCTAATTGATAAAGGCCCCAATAAAAAAATTTACTTGACAAAAAAAAATAGATATATACAAACAAGTTTTTTTTTTGTTATATGACTATATCTATATTATTAATTTATTATATATATCTATATTATATATAAAAAAAAACACACACACAAAAATAAATAAAACAAACAAAAATATATAGAACTCATTTTTCACTTCTAAGTTCCGGCCCTCCCCTTCAGTCCTGCCTTCGTTTCCCTAGCTCCCTGCCGCTTGAGCTGTTGATTTTTATTTTTTATTTTTTGTTTTTTGTTTTCCTTTCCTTCTTTCAATTTCACATTCATAAATGATAAATTATATTCTCAAATTCTCAATTGAGAAGAATATGGTTAATGAAATTGACAATTCTACTTTGATTAGTGATTTCGTCTCTAAATGTGTTGCAAGAGCGATCTTGAAATAGTAATATGTAAGTATGTTTTATGTATACGTATGAATTTGGTTTTTGTTTCTAAATATGCTAGAAAAGGCTACTTTGTAGGCATGTTTTGAGACTATCAATAATGTTAGAAAAATGTGATAAAACAAACAGAATTGAATGATCTCCAAGGCACGTATAAAACGTTTCTTTAAAGAAATGTTTTAAGATCTCTCTCAGTATTCAATGGAGTACTACTTTAGAGACACAATATGTTTGTACTGATGATGCTTCTAAAAAAACTTCATTATCTTTCACACCAAATGCTGATGTCTCTCTATATATCGACAACGAAAAGACACTGTGCCTCTTCACGAAAGAACAAACCAGTTCGTCTTCAAAGGATGTGTCCCAATGAACATGCACAACCGAAATGATGTACATGTCCCAATGAAAAACCCCTTCTACGAAATGGTGTGTCATTCGCATAGGTTCGTTTAGGTTTCGGGGGCGTTGCCCCCGAGCCCCCACGGGGGGCGCTGCCCCTTCGACCCACCGCGACCTGACCGGGCAGGTCGAACCCCGTTTCTTTTCGGCGACACCTGTCGCACTCAGTGTGCAACAACACATTCAAAACAAAAATAAAAACAGACTTTGTGAATAAAATATCTAACAAATAACTTGAATTTTGTATTTACAGATGTTAAAAACGCGATAAGTATGTTTTTCAAAAAAAAAAAAACTTCAACTAAAAGGCCCAATTCGGGGACTTGGTCTTAAGCCCAACAAATACGAGGGCCGGCCCTGAGATTTATGTCACACAAGAAATATAGTAAAAATCTTTAGTGTGACATACACGCATTATTGATCATGTAAAAGCTAAAATATTTAAGTCACATATAAAATATACAAATTAAGATTGTCGTGACTTGATTATTTTCAAACACGTGTCACTTAGAAATATAAAACATTTAGTGACATGATTAATTGTAGAGTAATTATGAGATATATCTCAACTCAAATATATTTTGAAATACATCAACACAAAATACTCAACAAAATCACAATTCACTTGGCATGTAACCATCACTATCTAGCTAACCATATCTAATATGTCATCACTATATATCACCTCGAGTAAATGCTACCGTCTTGCATCACTGAGCTAATCTGGATCCTCATGTACTCTGTCAATCATAATCCTCATCATAACCCATCATCTTGTTATTCCAAATAACAGGAGTGAGCTCATGAAGCTCGGTAAGGAGTAAGAAGTATTAATTAACACATGGGGCATGTATATTCAACTGGGATGAATATACTTTTTCATATTTAGAAGCATAAATAACCTTAAAACATTTTAGAAAACTTAGAAGTATACTATTAACATTTATACACACACACACACACACACACACACACACACACACACACACACACAAATATATATATATATATATATATATATATATATATATATATATATATATATATATATATACTAGTGAAGGAAACCGTGCAATGCATGGTGCATGCCCATTTCAGTATTGCGGGTGTATTAAGTTTGTGTTTTATCGTGATATTTAATGTGTTTTATCATGGTTTCGGAAGTTTGTAACAACTATAAAGCATTCCGGAGATGAGAACATAAAATGAACGCTATAATAGCACGTGCACAAACCGTCGTACGTTGCGTATGGGAAAAGCAATAAACGAACACAACGAAAAAGGTAGGTTGGACCTAAAACCTTTGTACCACGAAACATCATCGTTAAAAGAACAGGGATATTAAGTGAGCAAACGGTTTAAGAAAGATAGGTAAAATCATCTAAATATCGTAAGGAAACATACACCTGGGATCGAAAAAGTCAAAACCACGGCAATAAAAAAAACATAAGAAGCATAAAGGATCCCGGAGAAGAAAGCGTAATACAAACGATATTAGATTATGTAAAAAAACTACGAAGAAAGAAAAGAAAACACAAAAATATACAATAGCGAAAAAGTAACACAACACAATACGCAAAAAAGGAAGAAAAAAAAGGTGCCACGTGTCAGCCCCATAATAGTCCCATATCGTAAGGAAACGTACACCGGGAATCGAAAAAATTCAAAATCACGGCAATAAAATAAAAAACAAAAAAGCGTAAGAAGCATAAAGGATCCCGAAGAAGAAAGCGTAATACAAACGATATTAGATTACGTAAAAAAACTATGGAGAAAGAAAAGGAAACACAAAAAGATACAACAACGAAAAAATAACACAACACAATACAAAAATATAAAAAAAATAAAAAATGTGCCATGTGTCAACCCCACAATAGTCCTCCCTTGTCTTTGTATTAAGTATTAGGAAAAATCGATGACTCCCAAAAAAATTGACATAGACACACAATAAAAAATATATGTACGCAAAAAAGGGAAAAAAAAAATACACACACAAACGTATCATATAGAGGAGATAAGATAGGAATATATATGTGATATAGGAAAGGGTAGGGAAAAAAAATAAAAAAATGTGATATAGGGAAAAAAAAATAAAAAAAATGTGATACAGGGAAAAAAAAAATCAAAAAATGGCGTGTCATGTGTCCTGCCCACAATTGTCCCCCCGAACACAACGGAAAAGGTAGATTGGACTTAAAAAGCCTTTCTACCACGAAACATCATCGTTAAAAGAACGGGGATATTAAGTGAGCAGACAGTTTAAGAGAGATATGTAACGCCCCGCTCCCGGATACCGAGCCCTTATCCGGAAGAAAAACGTTCGGCGCGTATAGCATTAAATAAATCTAATATTATACGCAAGCCTCTACATCGTCGTATCAAATAAAGGCAAATGGAAGCTAAAAGGACTCGGGTAATAACATAAATGCTTCTAAGAATAGATACAACCATACTAAAGATGGATAGTTAAAATTACAACGACGAACAACCCAAAGACTTATACAATATGAAGTCTTAAAAGTCGTAGTACAACAAGTCTAAGAAAAGAAATACAACTAGTCTAGTACAACCTTTATAAGGAGATAAACTAAAAGATTCGCCAAGACGTCAAGCCTTCAAAAGCCGTCATCTACACTTGATCAACCTGTTTGACTTCTCACCCCACAATGCATACAAAAGAAAATGCAAATGAGGTAAGTACAAAGTACTTAGTAAAAGTGAGAAGCTAAAAATAACTAGGTTATACAACGAAGGGTTATTATTATGATTATTAAATTACCTTTATGAGACCGACTCAATCTAGAGTTCATTTCATGCCCATCGACATGTCATGACTATACGTTTCTAACTTAGCTTATCTTTGTTACATCATTACTCAAGGAAATGCGCATGGCGTTCATCATCCTGAAGATATACTTACTAACTAACGGTGATTAGCACCGATTAGCTCCGGGGTCTCCCCGGTATGCGTATACGTCCGATGAATTTCCTCCACTGCCATTCAGCCGTTTATAGGCCGGCAGCGTTGTTCACCTTTTATGAACGTATCACATCGCCAATATGAAAGAGTGCCTAACCGAGAATAATTGACGTTTTATCTTTTACTACACGTATGTAATTACAACTGTGAATTAACTAGCCACCTAAGTGTTTTCAGGTAAGCTCCCTCACGTACACTACTCTCTTTCCAAGACAATTAGACACGGACAAGTCCTAGCAAATACACAGACATTGATTAACTCTAGTTCATCAAACCACAAGCCCTTTCATGCCTTTCTGACGGATCCGAACTTCAACTCCCTTTAAGAGTACATTTGGTGTTTTAACTGAACGAATCAGAAGTTCAATCGAATCTTGTTCATGTTTAATTAATGTTATCGGGTCATATTATAACATTTAACATCTTATTAAAAGGCTTAAACAACACATAATTAAAACTGGGGGCAATGCGTGCGCATGCGAAAAACAGAAACAAAACCAGAACCTCCTGAACCAGCAATGCGTGCACATTCCTTTGATTGCGTATGCATTACACTTGCTGCAACAAAACCTAGCAAACCTGTATCGGGAATGCGTGCACATTGCTAGCCAATGCGTACGCATTCTACCTGCTGCCCTAAAATCCGATTTCAACACTTAACGATTTCTAATCCGTTTCTAACCCAATTAGCATCGAATTAAGCATAGGAAAATATAGAAGATTATAACTAATCATACCAAACTCAACCTAAACCTAATAAAACTATAATTATTCATTAGAAAGAGCCTCTTACCTTAATTGCCAGCAAAACCGCAAGCAAAATGCCAAGCAACTGCAACAACTGTTGATCCTCAAACCTCAAAACCTATTTGATCAACAAAAACCCTAAAATCCTATTTTCTGGCTAAAAACGAAACTGAAAAAGTGCATGAAACTACAGATTACCTGGATTAACTGCTGTCAAACTAATTTTAGATTAATCTACGCTCCAAGATGATCATTTCTACTACTCGTGACTGCGAAACAGAGCTACGGATTAAAAGATACGAATTTTTAAAGAATCGAACTCTACGAATACCAAAAACTAGGGTAAACCGAAAACTTACAAAATTGAGAGATGTTATTTTCCAATGTTGCGTCTCATCTTGCTGATCACTTTTCTATCTTGCGGCATCTTGAACAGATGAACGGATTGGTCACACGGTTGAAGTTGTTCTCCATTTTCCAGGAATCTCCTGCGTGTTTTCATCTGTGTTGCGCCATTCCATCTCTTTTTTTTCTTCTCAAAATTAGCGTGTGAAATAATAAGAGATTTTGGGTATTATTTCCTTTTGTATAGCCATTAATTAAATCATTTATAATTAATTGCTAAATCCTTTTAATTAAATTATTTTTAATTAAATAAATGGGACAAATAATAATTAGGTCGTATTAAATACACCCAATGACTATTTTACCCTTTTACGAAAAGTCAGGATGTTACATTCCTTCCCCCTTAAGAGGAGTTTCGTCCTCAAAACTCGAATGTAACCAAGAGGTACGTGAACTTTGGACTTGCAAAACGTCTCATCTTCTAACTCTTACAATCTTCTTCTTCCATCTTCCCAACTCTTCTGCTTACCTTGAGCCAGTTCGAGGTTGCAACGATCCACTTCAATCTCCTCGTGAATTGCTTTATCAAATCTGGTCTCGTATTCTGTTGTCGCTCCACTTCATCCCAGAAACTTGTGTTCTTCTATCTCTATCTTCATGAAAGATCGCGAGCAGTACTGTTCCAATTCTTGTACTTCTTGGTCGCTCCGAGAGGAACAGAAATTGCCATCTCGAGGTTTTAATTCTTTATTGTTCTTCCCAATCTTCCGTATTCGGAACCCAAAGTTGATTCCGATCCCAACGATCGCCATCTTCCTCTAACTCGTGACCACTGGCGGGTTGGTTCTGACCACTCACTTGTACACTAAAACCAATAGATCGTCGTCTTGCTTCCACAAACTCATCAGCTTCCTCGAATCTTGAAATCATCGGTTCAACACTCTCTGCTTGCTCCTGCTGACCTAAACCCGAAAGGCTGAATCTTCCCAGCCGAAACCACACTTCTGGCACACATGACTTCTTTTGATCTCAACTTCCATCATGGCACCACAAGCTTGCTAAAAAACTTCAAGGATCCCAGCTGAAGGACTTCTGAGACTCCTTAGGGATGGAGAACATGCATCTACCATCCTTCATCTCTGTCGGTCTGATCCAATTCTTATGCCAAGGGAGTTAGCTTGGAGAATAAAAGAAGTTGAGTACCAGGGTGGTATGTCAACTAGGTAAGCCAAGGAAGGGTACAATGCACTTGAAAAAAGGCAGGATGCTTTGGTTACAAGCAAAACAAGATGATTCCGTGTTAGGGAAAATTAAAGGTGGTTCTAGAATGAAGAAGGGGGCACTGTATCATAATACAAAAGATAGTCACAAAAAGGAAAAACAAAAGAACACCTTGTAGATGAAATTCTTTTGAGAGATTGGAATTCTGCAAGATAAGGTGGTCTACAAAGACTTCAAAGGAAACTAGAAAGGATGGTAATAAGCTTTCATATAAGCCATTAGAAAAATGGGGACGTTAAAGGAAACATCACCTGATGGACGTGGAAACATTAAATGCGAAGGAACGAGATTACTAAACTTGAGGACACTAGGCAGGTGACCTTGATTGTTAAACATGTTAACAAAAATGGATGTTGGCGAACTGGAAAAATCTTCAATTCACATGAGTTTCGTAGAGGAACATCACACAATAGAAAAACAAAGTAAAGGTGCAAGGTCGAGCACCAGAAAGACTAAAAAAAGAATGTAGAAATCAAAAGAGAGCAAGAATCCCAACAGGAAGGGGCAATGGAGACAAAACGAGTACACCGAAAGGTCTCAGAATGAAAATAAAACTTGCCAGGAAATATTCAAAGTTTGCAGTAGTCAAAGAGAGGTTATTTCAAGATTTAAAGGAATTAGAAATTTCCTCAAGGAATTGTAAGGGAATATCAAAGGTTTGAATAAGTAAGCGGTAAGCAAGATTTAAGTGAAGAGGAAACGACACGTAAGAATTGTCGGCTAAGGTTTGATTTCAAAGAATGAATTCAAACCTTCAAAGGAAGTATAAACGATCATTGACGATTCAAATCAAAGGTTCAAGGTTTCACTACTCGAGAGGAATAGTACACTGCCAAGGAATAAATTCTCGAGGTTATTCCTCATGTGGGAATGAAAAGGTTAAAATAAAATGGACTTTCAACCAGTATGACAAAATTGTGATAGAACGCCATAACAGAAGGTGAAAAGTCAAAAAGGTGTATATGGCGGTTCATGGCTCTAAATGGCCTGAAAGAGATTTAATATTGAATGGTACAAGGTACATTAATCTAAATTGAAATTCAATAGGAGTTTTGGAGTTCAAATGTTGGTTGGCTAGATAGGTTCGGAAGGCATATTGAAAAAGTCTACCTTCTGCTTGAAATTGGTTTGGCATAAATTGCTAGAATGTTAAGGGTAAGTAATTGAGGGGAATGTTATGGTAGGTTTACAAATTTGACCGGCAAAAAAAGATATGCATACCTTAATAGAACATGCAGCATTAGGTGAAAAAGTTACAACATCGACACTACCCTTAGGAGGGAAGCTGAGGATAATCACAAGTAAAAAGAATGTTCTGACATTAAAAGTTTCAGTAAAATTTGAGTTTAAATGAATGATGGGAGTGCAACAATGCAGAGTTAGAGGGAACTTGTTCCTTGATTTGACAAGTAATGAAGCATGGATTTGTTCAAAAGAGAGGCTTATGGAGATATGTTTCTTAGGTAATCCATGACAACAAGCGGAGAGGATTTGTTGAGTTTAAATATCTCAAGTGAGGGATTACTTGAGAAATAAAATACCAGATAAGGTATAATTACAAAAGGGCAAGAAAAGGGTCTGAACATCAAACATGGCATGGTGGAGGATAGCATCTTGGTTATTGTTTACAACTGCAAACGAACTATAATGTTAAATTTACAAGCATTTTACTAAAAGGTTTAACTCATAAGGAGATCAACCTTTGGGGAACTCCTAAACATAACAGTCGTAACTTACTACCCACTTAGCCCAAACTCTAAGTCAAAGAGGTGAAAATTCCTTTTAGGTTGATGTGTGATAAGTCCGCCATAAGTGATTATTCTTAGATCGTTTTGGCCGGTTTTAATGCCTATTTTGTGATATTCATATGATAAATTGCTTTTTTAGACTAGATTACTGCTGTGGCTTTGACATTTTGCAGATATGATGAATCCGAGCATAAAAGGCAATGAAAATGAGCTAAAAAGGAGTCAAAATCGTGATGGCATGAGGAATCACACCCTGGTGTGAAAGAATGGAACAAGGTGTGAAAAAATGCAGAAACTATTCAGAATTTCTACAGGCCAACGAAATGTTCTGATTGGTGGACACAACTTCCAACGTAATTTTCATGTTGATGGCGCAAATTTGGATGGATTTACACGCATATTTTTAGGGAATTTTATTTTAGGAGATAAATTACACAATTTGAATTAAGGAAAATTCCCATTTATCCTAAAATAATTTCCTTAAATTAAAAAAAAGCATCATAGACGCCAATATCATTCCTTGAGGCGTGATTTGCAAATCCAATCCCATCTACTATTTTTCTCCCAACTTTTGAAGAACAAGATTTTTGCTTAGGGCTCGAGAACGAAGAACGGATCATGAATTTCTTGGTTTTATGATATTTGTGAGACAATTCTATTTCCTTTCTCTTAATTTTCTTCCTTTTATTTTATTTTTACGTTTCACAAATGCCTAAATCCATGCTTTTTATGATCTCTTTAATTATGCGCGAGTAGATTTAATTTTCTAGGATTAGGAGAGCCCGGTAAATGGATATATGAGTTAAAGATTCGACTTTTCCTATTATTATGAGTCGATATGCCTTTGTATTGATTTTGGTGTGCTATTTCGTTTGAATTTTTGGATTGATGGATCGAAAGATGAATTTGATAGGTGTGATGCCCGAAAGACAATTTTGTAATTGTTTTATTTAATAAATGAAATGATATTATTATTCATATTTATTATTCTCATATTCACCGATGTGACAATAGTATTTACACTACAGAAAATCCTAAAGTATATCGTTTATGTAATCACTTAACTCAGTGTATGGGATATACACGGGAGGATTGAGTTAGTTAAGATGTACTTAAAATACAATTAACCCGTAGTGAAGTTAATCGAGAGTATCGGGTCTCTCCTTTAACGTGCTATTAATGCGCCCAGAACACAATAGGTGTGATTGTCTTATCCGGACTTTCGGTTAAGAGAACCTAATGGGGCATTTATATATGATAGATATATCATATAGGGCTGGACCGATTTGATTAGAATTCAGGATATAATTCCGTAATCGAGAAGTCTCATCGAATCAATCGATGATCATATTTATGGATATATCTTAATCCTGAGGTGATCACAGTCAACTGCTTGAATCAGTATGAGGTTTGACTTGACGGTTAAGGATTACACGGAGTCTGTGATCTGAATTACCCCATCTTGGCATTGTACTGGATTGAGTGAGTAGTCTGTGTTATCACAGATACGGAATCCATTCCTTCCATTTATGGAAGTAGATAGACTGTTCCCTTATTTGTTAATCCTAGAAACTGATCGATCGTACGAGTTCATATTACACTGATTAGCTACCAGTGAGTTGTATTATTTAATTGATCACTAGGGCGTTAATGGTAAATAAGGATAAGAGGTTCTAAAAAGGGTTAACGGTAACTTCCCGATTTAGAATGAACAGTCTATGGAGGATTAATCCATATGTAATGATTATATCAATGGACGCTTATTATCATTCTCGTGAGGAGATAAATATAATCTCATAATCGGAGGAGTGCAGTCACGGTATTATGGTGGCATATTCCTGTGATTGATTTATCGAATATAATTATTCTGTTCGTAAGATAATTATTTGTTTGATTTATCGGAGCCGCTGATTATTAGTCCATGGTCCCCGACGTGCCTCCAATATAGCATAGCTATTCTCGGACGTCGAATTCTAATAATGTTAATTTAGTTCTTATTAGAATTTAATTAAAATGATATGTGAATTAATTGTTTAGTGGACTATTAAATTAGTTGGGCTAAATAATTAAATATGTGAAAAAGACATTTTTCATAATCTTGGCCCAATTAGTGTGTTATGGCCGAAAATAATATTGACTAGGTCAATAAGGAATATTCGGCCAAAGGCTTGTCTTAGTGAACAAGAAATTATTTTCTTGTGGATTAATAAGACATGGGCACCAAATATTTATTAGATAAATATTTTATGGAAAAAATTCAAGATAAAGATTATTCTAGATTTGTTCTAGAATATTCTAGGATTATCTTTTATTTTTTAGATTTATTTATTTGCAAAATAAAATCTTTGGAGGACAAGAAGAGCTCTCCTATATAAAGAGGCTTTTCCCAACTCATACACACAACACAAATTTCGACTTCTATCTCTTAGAGAGAAGAAGAGAATTTTGGCCGAGGGAGTAAGAGGGAGAATCTTAGAGGTTTTTCCGGGTAGCATATCGGAAGGATTCGAGACGAGGATTTCCTTCCACCGGGAGTTGCTCGGATCACACGTGCGGAAGATCGTGGTGCTCTTCACACCATCCTTCGTTCTTCCTATTGCGGTTCGTCTACTTGGATTTGGAGATCCAAGAGGTATGTTCTACAATCCCCTTGTAGAGTAGATCTAGTTATTTTATTATGCGTAAATTATAGATCTAGATCCTTAAATCGCTTTCGTTGCGGATGATATTACTAACAGTGGTATCAGTCGTCTGGTGATCTATATTTATACGTATAAAATATTAGATCAAGGAGTGGAAAACATGTAGTTTTTGTGTCCCAAATTTTTTTTTGGGCCGATGCATATGTTTTTTTTTATGTTATGATTGTTGTGGTTGAAGAGATGGATTGGGGTTGGTACTATTTACTCGTTAGATCTATTGTAAGCTCTCTCGATTTAGATCGTTTGAGCATAGGATTGATGTAAAAGTTGTTGTTTTTTTTATTCCTTTTATTCCGGCTATTTTTTTTTTTGTAATTCCGGAAAAACGTCGAAGAACGATGATGAACACGAGATAAAGACGGAACTCGAGGTATGAATAGGAGTTGGGGCTGAAAATTTTTTGTTCAAGTTTTTTCCTAACTCGGTTAGGTTTTGGATTTTATTAAAAATAAATAAAAAAAAAATCCGGCTGTTTTAAAAAAAAAATAAAAATTCTGGAATAAAAAAATACAGCAGGATTTTAATAAAAAAATATATTTTATTTTAATTTATTTTATAAAATAAAGGCCCCTTCTCCTTTCGGGTTCGCGGTTTGTGGTTCAAGGCTCAAACATCGAAGACATGAAGACAACAAGTTGTAATTTACTGCTTTCCTAGGATAGATTAGATACGGGGGTACCAACGATCCATCTCGGTGTTTAAATTTTCCGCAATTTATTTTTATGTGGTTGATCATAAAATAGATATAAAATCGGAATTGCCATGACATGCATCATATCATAAATCCACTCCATGCATACATGTAGAATTTTAATTTTGGTAATTAAAATAGGCATGTATACAAACTCGCGTAATTAGTTGAAATTTAATTAATACGTGGTAATTAATTAATTTAGTAACTAATTAAAGATCCGAGGACGGGTTATGAAATCGTTAAGCATTTTCGGTGTGTGTTCTCGGTGAACCGCCTTAAAAGCCCAAACGAGATCACGTTTTCAATTCGTAGTGTCTACGAGATTGAATGATGGTAAAAGAACAATAAATCTTGGATAAAAACGGTTCGCCTATTGGATGGGTGGTCAACTGAGCTTCGCTCGACCGACTTAACCCTCATAGTGTGATGTATGCACGGGGGTCCGGCAAGACTAAGCTACACCGGCGAGCGGAGGGGTGATTCCTTCTTATCTCAATGGGGCTCTCTTGACTCGATTTCGTCCGACTGTCACATATGTTCCAACGAATTGGACGGGTAGGCTTGCCTACATTACCGACACCATTCGGAATCCTTGATTTGATGTGCTTTACGTTAACATCAAAAAGACGTGGTTAGTAAACCCACCACCACTTCCAAAATATTGAGTGGGAGCGGGGGAGGCTACAGCCAGCCCCATGGCCTCTACTATAAATACAAGTAAGTGAGAGAAGGGTGACGCCTCGCGGCGCTTTGATTTCATCCCCCTACAGATGGTGTTCATCCCTATCAACATTCATGGCTTGGTCTCCGAAAGGATAGGATTTCCGGGTACTCGTCGGGTCACTGACCTATCCTACGACGGCACACTCGGGGCGTCCCTAAGAGATCCGATATAGTAGGTCGCACTCATCAAGGGTATTCTTGATAATATCTAGGCTAAAAAAGGAAGGTAGTCAATGAATAAATGTTCGATTCTCGTGGGATGTTCGATTCTCACAAGTTATTCATTGATGAGATTGTCTCGATTTAACCGTCATCTCTTTGACCTACCCTACGGCGGCACTGAGATGCGAGGTTAAAACCTTGGAATGGTAGAGTAGACTTAATTTTAGTTTACAATTCCTAAAATAAACTTATATAGTAGTGTTAAACTTGAATTAATATATGTCATTTTATTTTCAGCAAAAATGTCTGCTCAAATTTATGCTTTACTGTCTAAAAAATTATCGGGAAACAACTTTAAGAAATGGAAGAGTAATCTAAACGTGGTAATCACATACGAGAATGTGCAATATGTACTCACTTCTGAATGCCCTACGGTGGCGATCCAAAAACCCGGAAAAGTTAAGATCGAGCAGCATAATCGTTGGATCGAGTCAGATAACCGGTCTCGTGGGATCATCCTGGCGGCAGTGTCGGAGGTTATTAGGACCCATATTGAAGAGTTTGAGACTGCACGAGATATCATGCGGAAACTTACTTCGATGTTTGGATCACCTAGCAACCAAGCAAGACACGATGCCATCAGGATGGCTGTTAACACGAAATTGAAGAAAGGTCAAGCAGTGAATGGTCATGTTCTAAATATGATCAGTTACTTCAATGACGCCGGTATTCATGGATCGATGTTCGATGAAGCAACTCAAGTGTCGATGATTTTGGAATCGTTGACTCCTGAGTTTATCCCGTTCAAACTCAGTATCTGATGGGCAAACGTGAGTTGACCATGACACAGATGCTTAATGAACTGACTATCTACGAAGGCCTACTATCGAAAGATAAGGTCCAAGTAGGGGATAAGAAAGCTGAAGCCAATATGGCCGAAGCTAAGCCATCAAACAAGCCTAAGGCCAAACCAAAGAAGAAGGGTAGCGTTGCACCTGTGCCCAAGCAAATGAAGAAAAAGAAAGCCAAGAAAGTTGACGAGGCCAAGCCCAAGGGCAAATGCTTTTACTGTAAGGAGGTATGACATTGGAAACGCCATTGTCCGGAATATCTTCGTGATGTAAAAGATGGCAAAACCAAGGCTGTTACTGGGAAATATAAGAAAGGTAATTCAGAATTTCTATTCTTGGAATCTTTTAATGTAGCTAAAGATGTGTCCACTTGGATACTTGATACTGGAGCTACTAACCATGTATGTTCTTCATTGCAGACTCTTAGTTCGTACGAGGAGCTGGAAGAAGGTTCTCAAGTGATGCGAGTAGGCACTGGGGTGCTCATTTCGGCTAAAGCAGTAGGAGCCGTGGACTTACATTTTAATAATAGAATTTTACATTTAGAGAATGTTTATTTTTTTCCGAATTTCAGGGGAAATTTAATTTCTCATTCTGCCTTAGTTGAACAATCATTTTCTGTTTCAAATTTGAATGGTGAATTTGTTATTTCGAAGAATGGCTTTGAATTGTGCTCAACTACGAAGGAAAACGGTTTATATTTTGTAAGACCACATAAAGCTCCCCTACTTAATACTGAAATGTTTAAAACTGCTCATCAAAGATCTGCTAAAAGGAAGAAAGTTTCTCAAGTAAAAGAAGATAAAACATACTTGTGGCATCTGAGGCTCGGCCATATTGTAATATTCCGATTTTCGGGAAAAGGGAAGACGTGTCATTTTGCGAAAACGAAATATTATTATTTCTTGTCTTTTATGGTAGTTAAGTATTTAATAGAGTATGTATATATATATATATATATATATATATATATATATATATATATATATATATATATATATATATATATATATATATATATTTTTTTTTTTCGAATTATATATATATTTAAGGAAATCTGATTATTTGTTAAATAAAGGACAATTAAGGAAAAAACGATTTATGGGAAATTGGTATTTAAGGAAAATCAACACACAATAATCCCATAACCTAGACTAAATCAGAAAATCAGTTTTTCACCTCTTCTCAGCGCAAATTTGGAGGAAGAAAGAGGCCAAGTGATTTTTCACGATATCTGAAGCGTTGCTTGATCGTTTTCAGATCAGAGTAGAGCTTTGGAACCGTTGTGAGGAGCACCTCGTTTGGTTATCAGTTGAGAGGAAGTGCAGCAGTTTTCAGAGACTTTTGGATCTAGTTTTTGGCTGCAATTAGGTAAGAAACTCTTCCAATGATCTCGATTTTGATTCGTAAAGTTTAGATTATGTTTTTGAGATGTGTAGATGCTAGTAAAAGATGTGCATGCTAGTAAAAGATGTGCATACTAAGTACGGAGGGACTCCACTGAGGTGTGCATACTATCGGTGCCTACCTATTCTAGACTCCGTGGATATTGGTGTGATCCACTAATATGTTGCCAAGAGTGTCCCAAAAGTGGATACGCGTAGTGCCCTTGAATGCGGTTGTAACATAGATAAGTTAAGTAGAAACGTTTAGTCAATTCATGTTGATGGACATGAGATGAACCCTAGATTCAGTCGGTCAAACATAAACAACTATACCTCAAAATATCTTTTCTTTATAAATTGTAATTGTTACCATAGCTTCTCTTTCTTATTAAGTACGTTGTACTTACCTCAAATGCATGTTTTCTATGTGTTTGGGGGTGAAAAGGCGAACATGTCGATAATGTTTACGAGGAGGAGTTCGATGATGACGTTTGAAGACGCCTCATTGAAGATTTTACTTTTGTCCTTTTATTATCCTTTATTAGACTGTTGCTCTAGACTTTTGGTCTTTCGAGACTTGTAGTACCTTTACTTTCCATTTGAGAATATCGTACGTTATTTAGATTTCGTATTTTCCTTGAATGTAATAAGTTACATCTCCACCTTTAGATGTTGTTTCTATTCTTGGATGTTTGGAAATTTTTATACCCGAGTCTTTTGCTTTCGTTTGCTTGTTTTTGATACGACGTAGTAGAGGCATACGTATAAAGTGAATTTATTTTTATTTTATACGTGCCGAACGTTCCTTTTCCGGATAAGGACTCTGTGCCCGGGAACGGGGCGTTACAGTTGGTATCAGAGCGAAGTGTCTTTTAGGCTTCCTTTCTTATAAGATAAGTTTTCTCTAGATCCTTTAGTAACGTTCTGGTTTTCTTTGATCATCAGGATGGTGTTCACGAGAACTGGAGCGGGTGCAGAGACTTCCAGAGTTCGACGGGAAAGTCCAACACCGGTCGTAAGGGGCGGTGTTGTGAGGCAGATTCCTCCACCTCGACAGAGTCTGTCACCACCTCCTCACACTGGGACCCCCACACCAAGATCTCAAAAGGGTCTGTCACCGAGACCTCATCAGGAGCAACCTCCACGATGGCACGTAGGGAGTTCAGTTCAGTTTTCGTTGGTAAGTGATGTTCCAGCAAGTGTTGTACCGCCACCGGTAAGCTACCCTCCACACCAGCAAACCTTCTGCCCGTCACCAGTTAGCGTTTATCCTCCACCGGTGAGCCACCCATCACCATTAGTGTTTCACCAACAATAGCAGACTTTCTACCCACCTCCTGCAGGTCATACCCCTCGACCTACGGTACCACTTTCACCGCATTTCGACCATCAGCATGGCGGGTTACCCACCCTTTGGTCTCCAGCAACCTCAGCCAACTCCACAACAACATCAGAATTACCACCAAGGATACTACCCATTTTAGCCTGAACCTCTAGTGAATCTAGCTTACCCTCAGCAACAGCAGTACCAGCAGCAAGTACCTTTCGGCTATCCTCCGGTTTACCCACCCGTGAGACCAGCATTTGAGCAAGCACCGGCTGTGGATTGGTATACAAGATTGAGAAGGAATCGGGTTGAGAATTTCTATGGAAACGTTGAACAGTCAAAGGCCGAGGAATGGATAAGGAGCTCCGAGAAGACATGCAGGAACATTCATGTGCCTGAGACCGAGATGGCACAATTGGCAGTTAGTTTTCTTTTGGGCGCATCAGAAGCTTGGATAGATGCTATACAGAGTAGCAATGGCAAGGTCACAGACTGGGAAGCTTTCAAAGCTATGTTTTTCAACGAGTACTTTCCGGCAACAGTGCAAGCGGATAAGGCAAGTCAGTTTTTGAAACTCAAGCAGGGTAATCATTTGACGGTATCTCAGTATACCAATAGGTTTAATGAGTTGGGATGGTTCTATCCCAAGCTTATGAAAATGGAAGAAATGAAGATGGCCCTTCACAAGGAAGGATTGGCTTACGAGATTCATTCTGGCATGTTGGGATTTACAGCAAAGAACATGGCGGAATTACTGAACAAAGCTTTGGAGGTTGAGACCTTCAGGAAGAAGGCCACAGTTGTCTTTGGAAACAAGCGGAACTTTGGGACTAGTCAGGGAAATTATCGGGGAGCGCCGCAGCAGAACGTCAAGAAGACAACAGCTCCCACGGCAGCTAAGGCCCTACACAGTGCACCTCTGTGTCCTAAGTGCAACAGAAATCATTCAGGGGAGTGCAAGAAAAATACTAATGGTTTTTACGTTTGCGGATAGCCAGGGAACTTTTCTAGAGCGTTTCCAAACAGAGGAAACAAGGGCAATTCGGGCCAGGGAAACGGTAGAAGCGGCCCAAGCCGACCGGTTCGAGTTTTTGCAGCTGATGCTAGGGATGCAGAACCAGAAGATAATGTTATCTCAGGTACCTCGTTGTTATTTTATTTTATTAAGATATTTTTATAGCACGTTTATTCATGCTGTAACTTTATTTAAATGAATGAACATACATCCTAGGTACGATAATGTTAGATAATCTAGTGGTCAGAGCTTTGTTCAATACGAGAGCATCTAACACCTTTGTGTCGACCAAGGTAGCTAAGAAGTTGAGTTTACCATCGGAACCTTTGAGGAACACTTTGGAAATAACTACACCGTTAGGGAAGGTAACCATGGTAACTAGAATGATACCTCAAGTTGAAGTTCGAGTTGGATCTTATCGATGCAAGTGCGACTTCACAGTTTTAGACTTTTCAGATTTTGATGTAATTCTTGGGATAGATTGGCTATCCGAGAATTTTGTTCATCTAGATTGCCGAGAGAAGAAAGTGATTTTTAAGATACCCGGGAAATCAGACAAGACTTATCAGGGTAATGTGTACAAGCCAAGTAAGAAGCGACATCCGATAATTTCAGCGGTCAAGGCAATTAGAGCTTGTCAGAAAGGTTGTGAAGGCTACTTGTTGTACGCAGTGGATATGGAACAAGTGAAGCCTAAGCTAGATGAAACTCCGGTAGTAAGAGAGTACCCTGAGGTATTTCCGGAAGAGTTACCGGGAAACATGCCGGATAGGGAAATCGAGTTTGAGATCAAGTTGATACCGGGAGCGTCACCAGTGCTAAGGCACCCTATAGAATGAAACCGGCTGAATTAAAGGAGTTGAAGGCTCAACTTAAGGATATGCTTGAGAGGAATATAATTCAGCCTCGTACTTCGCCTTGGGAAGCCCCTGTGTTGTTCGTGAAGAAGAAAGATGGTAGCATGAGGATGTGTATCGACTACAGGGTGTTGAATAACCTTACCATCAAGAATAAGTATCCCTTGCCGAGGATAGATGATCTGTTCAATCAGTTGCAAGGAAAGAAAGTGTTCTCTAAGATTGATCTTAGGTCCGGTTATCATCAGTTGAAGATCAAGGTGGCAGATATACAGAAGACGGCTTTTAGTATGAGGTATGGACACTATGAGTTCTTGGTTATGCCTTTTGGAATCACTAATGCTCCATCTGCATTTATGGATTTGATGCAGCGAGTTTTCATGCCATACTTGGATAAGTTTGTGATAGTGTCCATAGACGACATCCTAGTATACTCTAAGGATGAGAAGGAACACGAGGAACACTTAAGGATAGTGTTGGATACTTTGAAGAAGAACCAGTTGTTTGCTAAGTTTTCGAAGTGTGATTTTTGGTCGAAACAAGTCAGTTTCTTGGGACATGTCATTTCTAGAGATGGCATCCAAGTTGATCCAGCAAAGATAGAAGCAGTTGAGAATTGGCCTAATCCTACAACAGTTTCGGAAGTAAGGAGCTTTCTTGGTTTGGCTAGCTACTATAGGAAGTTTGTGCAAGACTTTTCAAAGATAGCTACTCCACTCACTAAGCTTACACAGAAGAATGTGAAGTTTGAATGGACTAGCGAGTGTGACACAGCTTTTCACATCTTGAAGGATAGGTTGACTACGGCCCCAGTGTTGGCAGTTCCGGAGATTTTTGATAACTACGATGTCTACACAGATGCTTCGGGACAGGGTTTAGGTTGTGTGTTGATGCAAGGGGGGAAAGTGATTGCTTATGCATCTAGGCAGTTGAAGGTGCATGAGAAGAACTACCCGACAAATGACTTAGAATTGGCAGCAGTAGAGTTTGCATTAAAGACTTGGAGGCACTACTTGTATGGAGTTAAGGCAAGGATCTTCACCGACCACAAGAGTTTAAAGTATTTCTTCACACAAGAGAATCTGAACATGAGACAACGGAGATGGCTAGAGTTCGTGAAGGACTATGATTTGGATATCCAGTACCATCCAGACAAAGCCAATGTAGTGGCAGATGCTTTAAGCAGGAAACCAGTGTTTGCAGTTTCAAGCGTCGAAGATGTGGCAGAAAGGTTAGATGGGCTGGAAATCAGCAGGTTTGATCAGATTGAGGATCGACAGTTAGTGGCGCCGTTGTTAGCAAGATCCGAGTTGATGGATGATATTCGGGAGAAGCAAGATGAAGACCCAGCTTTGGTTGATTTGAAGCGAGTTGCTAGAGAGAAACCTACAGTGGGTTATGTCTTGGACAAGAATGGAAACCTTTGGTACCAGGATCGTTTGTGTGTGCCTAATGTTGGCAACTTAAGACAAAGAGTTATGGAAGAGGCACATAGGATTGCCTTTGCAGTTCATCGGGACTTCAAAGAAAAGTTTTGGTGGCCCTCGAAGAAGTTGGAAATAGCCAAGTTCGTAGCGGAGTTTGACATTTGTCAGAAGGTGAAGGCGGAGCATAGAAGACCAGGAGGAATGCTTAAGCCCTTGGATATCCCTGAATGGAAATGGGATAAGATCACCATGGACTTGATCACCGGTTTACCAAGGACAAGAGGTGGGCATGATGCGATTTGGGTAATTGTGGATAGATTGCCCATTTCTTACCGTATAAGGTTGATATGCCTTTGAAGAAGATGACGACACTATACTTGGATAATATAGTGAAGTTACACGGAGTTCCTATCTCTATAGTCTCGGATCGAGACAGTCGATTCGTCAGTCGGTTTTGGAAGAGTTTACAAGAAGCCTTTGGAACCAAGTTGGATTTGAGTACGGCCTTTCATCTTTAGACAGACGGACAATCTGAGAGGACCATCCAAACACTTGAGGACATGCTAAGAGCTTGTGTTTTGGAAGTAGGTGGATCATAGGATGATTACCTACCGGTAGCAGAGTTTGCCTACAATAATAGTTATCATGCAAGTATAGGCATGCCACCGTTTGAAGCGTTGTATGGAAGAAGATGTAGAACGCCGCTGTTTTGGGAGGAAGTCGGGGAAAGATAGATTACAGGGCCGGAAATGGTTGAACAAGCTAAGGAAAGGGTTCAGTTGGTTAAGAAGAATCTGAAGGCAGCACAGGACAGGCAGAAAAGTTGGGCAGACGTTAGAAGAAGACCTCTTGAGTTTGAAGTCGGTGATAGAGTGTATCTACGAGCTTCGCCGATGAAGGGAGTGAAACGTTTTTGAAAAAAAGGGAAAGCTAAGTCCAAGGTATGTTGGACCATTTGAAATTCTAGAAAGGATTGGACCTTTGGCTTACAAGCTTAAGTTACCGGAATCGATGTCAAGGGTCCATAGTGTGTTTCACGTTTCAATGTTGAAGAAGTGTCTGACGAGGAATGATGTTGAAACTACAATTGATCCGGAGATTTTACAAGACAAACTTGCTTATGATGAGAGACCGATCAAGATATTGGACCGGAAGGAAAAGATGATAAAGAGACGGATGATTCCGTTGGTTTTGGTTCAATGGAGTAATCATTCACCCGAGGAGGCAACTTGGGAAGTTGAAGAGGATATGATCAGTGAATTCCAAGAGTTCGTGGATTTACCAGGTATGTTCTAGTTTCGAGGACGAAACTCCTTTTAAGGGGGAGGAATGTAATATTCCGATTTTCGGGAAAGGGCAGACGTGTCATTTTGCGAAAACGAAATATTATTATTTCTTGTCTTTTATGGGAGTTAAGTATTGAATAGAGTATGTATATATATATATATATATATTCGAATTATATATATATTTAATGGAAATTTGATTATTTGTTAATTAAAGGACAATTAAGGAAAAAGGGATTTATGGGAAATTGGTATTTAAGGAAAGTCAACACACAATAATCCCATAACCTAGACTAAATCAGAAAATCAGTTTTTCACCTCTTCTCTGCGCAAATTTGGAGGAAGAAAGAGGTCAAAAGAGTTTTCATGATATCTGAAGCGTTGCTTGATTGTTTTCATATCAGAGTAGAGCTTTGGAACCGTTGTGAGGAGCACCTCGTTTGGTTATCAGTTGGGAGGAAGTGCAGCAGTTTTCAGAGACTTTTGGATCTGGTTTTTGCCGGCAATTAGGTAAGAAACTCTTCCTATGATCTCGGTTATGATTCGTAAAGTTTAGATTATGTTTTTGAGACGTGTAGATGCTAGTAAAAGATGTGTTTTTCGTTGATCAAGGATCCTAGGTAATCTTGGAATAATTAGATATGTTTTCTACGTTTTACTGTGTTGAAAATGAGGTTAATTAGGCTAGAAATGATTCAGAAATCGAGTTGCGAAGATTTTAGCATTTTGGGAAAAACCCAGGCGGACGGGCGTCTGCAATAGGCGGACGGGCGTTCGCAAACCTAGTAGCTCAGACGGGCGTTTGCATAAGGCAGACGGGCGTCTGAGGTGAGATTTTTGATTCAGGATGTAGCTGTTTTTGGTAGACGGGCGTTTGGGGTTTAGTGGACGGGCGTCTGATTACGGACGGGCGTCCATAGGGTTTCAAACGGGCGTCTGGCCTGTTTTACCTTGTTTTTACGGTTTTATCATTCTAGTTTGGTTTCGGGTTTTATAATCATATTATTATTGTTTTAAACCCTTAATCATGATATGTTAACATTAACTAAACATGAACAAGTTTCGATTGAACTTCTGATTCGTTCAGTTAAAACACCGAATGTACTCTTAAAGGGAGTTGAAGTTCGGATCCGTCGGAAGAGCATGATAGGCTTGTGCTTTGATGAATTAGTATTCATCAATGTCTGTGTAATTTCTAGGCTTTGTCTGTGTCTAGTGGTCTAGGAAGAGATTAGTAAATGTGAGGGAGATTAATTGAAAACACTCAGGTGGTTAATTAATCATCCTAATAAAACACGTACTTGACTAGTAAAAGATTAAACAACATGTCTCTCTTGGATAGGCACCAGTCTATATCGCGATGTGTGTGCTACCTCTGAAGGTGGGAGAACTCCATAGGTCAAAAAAACCCTAAGTACGGAGGGACTCCACTGAGGTGTGCATACTATCGGAGCCTACCTATTCTAGACTCCGTGGATATTGGTGTGATCCACTAATATGTTGCCAAGAGTGTCCCAAAAGTGGATACGCGTAGTGCCCTTGAGTGCGGTTGTAACATAGATAAGTTAAGTAGAAACGTTTAGTCAATTCATGTTGATGGACATGAGATGAACCCTAGATTGAGTCGGTCAAACATAAACAACTAAACCTTTAAATATCTTTTCTTTATAAATTGTAATTGTTACCATAGCTTCTCTTTCTTATTAAGTACGTTGTACTTACCTCAAATGCATGTTTTCTATGTGTTTGGGGGTGAGAAGACGAACAGGTCGATAATGTTTACGAGGAGGAGTTCGATGATAACGTTTGAAGATTCCTCATTGAAGATTTTACTTTTGTCCTTTTATTATCCTTTATTAGACTGTTGTTCTAGACTTTTGGTCTTTCGAGACTTTTAGTACCTTTACTTTCCGTTTGAGAATATTGTACGTTCTTTAGATTTCGTATTTTCCTTGAATGTAATAAGTTACATCTCCACATTTAGATGTTGTTTCTATTCTTGGATGTTTGGAAATTTTAATACCCGAGTCTTTTGCTTCCGTTTGCTTGTTTTTGATACGACGTAGTAGAGGCTTACGTATAAAGTGAATTTATTTTTATTTTATACGTGCCGAACGTTCCTTTTCCGGATAAGGACTCGGTGTCCGGGAACAGGGCATTACACATATTTCCTTGGAAAGACTCAAAACACTAGAAAAGGTTCATGCCTTAGGTGAGTCATCTGTTGACACACTGCCTGTCTGCGAGTGTTGCCTGGAGGGAAAAATGACTAAGCTTCCCTTCTCATCAAAGGGTAATAGGGCCACAGGAACTCTAGACTTAGTGCATTCAGACCTTTGTGGTCTGATGAACGTACAAGCTAGAGGTAGATACGAGTACTTTGTGACTTTCATTGATGACTACTCGAGATTCGGTTATGTTTATCTGCTGCATAGGAAGTCCGAGGCTTTTGGTAAGTTCAAGGAGTTCCAAGCAGAAACCGAAATGCAACTAGGCAAGTCATTGAAATGCCTTCGCTCGGATCGTGGAGGTGAGTATTTAGATACTGAGTTCATTGACTACTTGGCTGAAAAAGGAATTTGTTTCCAACGTTCAGCGCCTTGGACACCTCAGCAAAACGGAGTTGCTGAGAGGAGAAACATGACATTGATTAACATGGTTAGATCAATGATGAGCTACGCCTCACTACCTATATTCTTTTGGGGTTATGCTTTAGAAGCAGCGGTCTACATTTTGAATGCAGTACCGTCAAAGTCTGTCGAAAAGACACCCGTAGAGATGTGGTCCGGACGTCGCGAAAGCATTCGTCACTTCCGCATATGGGGTTGTCCTGCACATGTGCTGATGGACAAGACTACCAAGGTACAATCGCGTACGAAAGTATGTTTGTTTGTAGGCTATCCAAAAGGTACACGTGGTGGTCTATTTTACGATCCGGAAGATAACAAAGTGCTAGTCTCGACTAACGCTACGTTTTTGGAGGAAAGTTATATGAAAGACCACAGACCTCAAAGTAAAATTGTACTAGAGGAATTACTCTCCGATGACGTCAGGCCTATTATGGCTGTTGATGTTCCTGTAAACAACACTACTAATACAACAGTCACTTCCGACATTCCTGTTCCACCTAGACGTACTACGAGAGTGGTTCGGCCACCGGCTCGGTACGGCATGGATTTAGAGACGAACGTAGTCGCCTCTGATGGGGTGGAAGATGATCATCCGACCTATGAGAAGGCCTTATTGGATCACGATAAGGATAAATGGATTGACGCAATGAATCAAGAGATGGAGTTTATGTACTCTAACTCAGTATGGAAACTTGTAGAACTTCCTCAGGGTGAGAGGCCCATTGGATGTAAATGGCTCTACAAGCAAAAGAGAGGAATAGATAGGAAGGTCTAAACCTTCAAAGCACGGCTGGTAGCCAAAGGTTACACACAGCGAGAGGGTATAGACTACGAGGAAACCTTCTCACCTGTGGCCATGATGAAAACCATCCGCATCCTCCTTTCGATTGCTGCAAGTCTGGATTATGAAATCTGGCAAATGGATGTTAAGACAGCATTTCTAAACGGCTTTCTTGATGAGGAAATCTATATGCAGCAACCAGAAGGATTCATTGAAGAAGGTCGAGAGCACATGGTGTGCAAGCTGCTCAGATCCATTTATGGGTTGAAGCAAGCATCTCGTTCCTAGTATCATAGATTCAATCACACGATCAAGTCATATGATTTCGAACAACACTTTGCTGAATCTTGTGTGTACAAGAAGGTTATCAAAGATAGTATTGTATTTCTAGTGTTGTACGTTGATGACATACTCCTAATTGACAACGATAAGGGGATGATGTCCGACGTGAAAAGTTGGTTGACCACGCAATTCCAAATGAAGGATTTGGGAGAAGCGAGTTATGTTCTAGGGATCCAAATTATAAGGGATCGCAAGAACATGATGTTAGCTCTGTCCCAAGCAACTTATATAGATAAGGTACTCGCACGCTTCAGGATGGAGAATGCCAAGAAGGGTTTTCTACCAACCTGTCATGGCGTTTACCTCTCTAAAACTCAGGGGCCTCAAACTTCAAGAGACTGAAGCTATGGGAAGAGTGCCATATGCCTCGGCTGTTGGTAGTCTTATGTATGCTATGAGGTGTACGAGACCTGATATTTGTTACGGCGTTGGATTAGTCAGCCGTTTTCAATCAAATCCAGGGCAACCACACTGGACATTAGGAAAGAATCTCATCAAATATTTGAAGAGAACCAGAAATTATATGCTCGTCTATTCGAGTGGGAGTTTGGAGTTATCGGGGTACACCGATTCTGACTTCCAGTCAGACAGAGATGATTCTAAATCAACCTCTGGTTCAGTGTTTATGCTTGGTGGCGGTGCAATAGAATGGAGAAGCCAAAAGCAATCCAGCACAGCCGATTCAACAATGGAAGCGGAGTTCATAGCGGCCTCCGAGGCAGCTAAGGAAGCGATTTGGTTAAGAAAGTTAATCAGCAGATTAGGCGTTGTCCCGAATGCTGAAGATCCTATTACTCTCTATTGTGACAACAAAGGGGCCATTGCCAACTCTAGGGAACCTAGAAAGCACAGTAAGTCGAAGCATATAGAGAGGAAATACTGGGTGATCAACGATTTTGTCGATAGAGGGGACATTTCCGTCCGAAAAATCGCCTCCGCCGATAATCTTGCTGATCCATTCACCAAGACACTGTCGATTGAAGCTTTTAGTCGACACTTGGAGACTATAGGTATTAGAGACATGTCTCATTTGCTTTAGATCAAGTGGGAGTGATTGTTTGCTGTATTTTAAATAATAGGGTGTGCTCTAAAACAATTAATCACATGCTTTCATGCAAGTGGGAGATTGTTAGGTGTAATGCCCGAAAGACAATTTTGTAATTGTTTTATTTAATAAATGAAATGATATTATTATTCATATTCACCGACGTGACAATAGTATTTACACTACAGAAAACCCTAAAGTATATCATTTATGTAAGCACTTAACTCAGTGTATGGGATATACACGGGAGGATTGAGTTAGTGAAGATATACTTAAAATACAATTAGCCCGTAGTGAAGTTAATCGAGTGTATCGGGTCTCTCCTTTAACGTGCTATTAATGCGCCCAGAACACAATTGGTGTGATTGTCTTATCCGGACTTTCGGTAAAGAGAACCTAATGTGGCATTTATATATGATAGATATATCATATAGGGCTTGGCCGATTTGATTAGAATTCACGATATAATTCCGTTCTGTAATCGAGAAGTCTCATCGAATCAATCGATGATCATATTTATGAATATATCTTAATCCTGAGGTGATCACAGTCAACTGCTTGAATTAGTATGAGGTTTGACTTGACGGTTAAGGATTACACTGAGTCTGTGATCTGAATTACCCCATCTTGGCATTGTACTGGATTGAGTGAGTAGTCTATGTTATCACAGATACGGAATCCATTCCTTCCATTTATGGAAGTAGATAGACAGTTCCCTTATTTGTTAATCCTAGAAACTGATCGATCGTACGATTTCATATTACACTGATTAGCTACCAGTGAGTTGTATGAATTAATTGATCAATAGGGGGTTAATGGTAAATAAGGATAAGAGGTTCTAAAAAGGGTTAACGGTAACTTCCCGATTTAGAATGAATAGTTTATGGAGGATTAATCCATATGTAATGATTATATCAATGGACGCTAATTATCATTCTCGTGAGGAGATAAATATAATCTCATAATCGGAGGAGTGCAGTCACGGGAGTATGGTGGCATATTCTTGTGATTGATTTATCGAAATAATTATTCTGTTCGTAAGATAATTATTTGTTTGATTTATCGGAGCCGCTGATTATTAGTCCATGGTCCCCGACGTGCCTCCAATATAGCATAGCTATTCTCGGACGTCGAATCCTAATAATATTAATTTAATTCTTATTAGAATTTAATTAAAACGATATGTGAATTAATTGTTTAGTGGACTATTAAATTAGTTGGGCTAAATAATTAAATATGAGAAAAAGACATTTTTCATAATCTTGGCCCAATTAGTGTGTTATGGCCGAAAATAATATTGACTAGGTCAATAAGGAATTTTCGGCCAAAGGCTTGTCTTAGTGAACAAGAAATTGTTTTCTTGTGGATTAATAAGACATGTGCACCAAATATTTATTAGATAAATATTTTATGGAAAAAATTCAAGATAAAGATTATTCTAGATTTGTTCTAGAATATTCTAGGATTATCTTTTATTTTTTGGATTTATTTATTTGCAAAATAAAATCCTTGGAGGACAAGAAGAGCTCTCCTATATAAAGAGGATTTTCCCAACTCATACACACAACACAAATTTCGACTTCTATCTCTACGAGAGAAGAAGAAAATTTCGGCCGAGGGAGTAAGAGGGAGAATCTTAGAGGTTTTTCCGGGTAGCATATCGGAAGGATTCGAGACGAGGATTTCCTTCCACCGGGAGTTGCTCGGATCACACGTGCGGAAGATCGTGGTGCTCTTCACACCATCCTTCGTTCTTCCTATTGCGGTTCTTCTACTTGGATTTGGAGATCCAAGAGGTATGTTCTACAACCCCCTTGTAGAGTAGATCTAGTTATTTTATTATGTGTAAATTATAGATCTAGATCCTTAAATCGCTTCCGTTGCGGATGATATTACTAACAGAATTTCCATAGGTTTGTATGAAGAATTTATTATCAATTAGGTGATGGACTGAAAGGTGAAGTTTAATTTATAGGTTAGAACCCTAATTTCAATCAAGAAAATTCATGAGAACGAAAGTTAATTGAAATTTCTTGTGGCAATATGAATAATGATGTTTTAATGGGTCTAGATTAAGTTAATGAGCGAGAAATCGGATTTAATATTAATTTAGGCATGATTAATAGTAGTTCGAAAGAATATTGTTAGTCACTTTTGATTATTCGTCAACATAAGTAAAAATTCATAATAAATGGAAATGTCGTTGTAAAAATCATATATTCATTACCGTGGTAATCCGACATCCTAGAAGTTCTTCCAACTTGGTCTTTAGCAATTTCTAGGACTTGCGTTGAGTTTTAAATAGGACCTTAGTATTTAGTTGTTTTATATCCTAAAACACAAAATTTGATTAGTTTAGCTAATAAAAGTTAATAACTATTCGGTGATTGTCCTAAGTCCCCGTGGGTTCGACATCCTAAGTACTACTCGATAAGCCGTGCGCTTGTGGTAGGATTTAGTGATTATATTGAAAATCACACAATAAGTTTTCTGGCGCCGTTGCTGGGGACTTGAGTGCCAACATCGAGCCGGTTGCTAATTTTGTTAGACTAGACATTTTTATTTTATTTTAATTGTTAGTAGGTAGTGTTATCCTTTTTGTTTCTCTCTTCTTGTTTATGCGAAAATCTCGAAATCTTGACAATATATTTGAGTTAGATCTAGAAATCGAGAGGACTTTTCACAGGAGGAGAAGACTGTTTAAGCTGGAATCTGAGACAGAGGAAATTAAATCTGAAATGGCTGAGAACAATAATAAGACCTTGAAGGATTACTCAGTGCCTACTGCACAGGGTTTACATCCAGGGGTTGTGCAGCCTACCATAGCAACAAACAACTTTGAACTGAAACCTGCTCTTATTCAGATGGTTCAACAAAATTCCTTTGGGGGATCACCTACAGAAGACCCCAATATGCATCTAAAGATATTCCTGGAATACTGTGATACCCTCAAAGTGAACAACATCAATTCAGATCAGATCAGAACCATGTTGTTCAAGTTTTCCCTGAGAGATAAGGCAAGAGCCTGGTACCATTCCATACCACCAGGCACGGTGACTACTTGGGATCAACTCTCTCAGGCATTTTTAGCCAAGTATTTTCCTCCCGGTAAGACAGTTCAGTTGCGGAATCAGATTACAAGCTTCACACAATCCAATGAATCCCTCTATGAAGCTTGGGATCGGTTTAAGGAAATGTTGAGGAACTGTCCTCACCATGGGTTGGAAAAATGGCAATTAGTGCAGACATTTTATAATGGACTGGATTATAGGGACATGATGAACATAGATGCTGCGGCAGGAGGTGCACTGCATAATAAATATCCTGATGATGCATACAATCTCATTGAAGATATGGCAACAAACAGTTCCATGTGGTCAGGAAACAGAATCCCTAGCACATCAAAGAAGGAGCCAGGTAAGTATGAGGTAGGCGCTTTGACCCTTCTTTTTGCTAAAGTAGATGCTCTTAGCTCTAAATTTGATAAAATGAATGTGAGTGCAATGAGTTATGCAGAAATACCTTGTGAAGTTTGTGGTGTGATTGGACATACTGCTCCAGGATGTCAACTGCTTACCCAACCCCATGAGCAAGTCAATGCCTATAACAACTTCCCATATAGGAATGACACCTCACAACCTAGCCCATTTTACCCTCCTGGTTTCCAACCTAGGCTGTCCAATCCACCTCATCAAAAGTCCAATCTTGAGAGTTTAATAGAAAGTTTTATGGCGAACCAAGCCAAGCAAAATGAGGAGAACCAGTTCATGATTAAGACTCTAGCATCTAAGGTGGACAACCTAACTGCCCACAATAAGATATTAGAGAACCAGATTGCCCAACAAGCGGTTTCTACCTCTAGTGCCCCCGGAATACTGCCAGGAAAACCAGAATTAAACCCTAGGGAGCATTGTAATGCCGTGACTTTAAGGAGTGGAAAACAACTTATGGAGCCCGAGATCTTGATTGGTAAGATTAAGGATGTTGAGGTAGGTAAGCACGAAAATGAGGAACCTAAGTTTGAGGTAGAAATCCCTATAGAGAAAGAACCGGAACTAGAGCCTAAGTACGTCCCACCACCACCTTATCAGCCGCCTGTGCCTTTCCCTCAAATATTGGCTAAGGCGAATCTAGATAATCAATTTGGGAAGTTCTTAGAGGTTCTAAGGAAGCTTTACATCAATGTACCCTTCACCGAGGCACTTTCCCAAATGCCAACCTATGCTAAGTTTTTGAAGGACATTCTGTCAAATAAAAGAAAGCAAGAGGACTATGAAACAATTGCTTTAACGGAGGAGTGTAGTGCAATAATTCAAAATAAAATGCCTCCAAAACTTAAAGATCATGGTAGCTTCTCTATATCTTGAATGGTTGGAAATGTGAGCATTGATCGGGCATTATGTTATTTGGGTGCTAGCGTCAGTTTGGTGCATCTATCTATTTGCCTAAAGTTGGGACTGGGTGATATGAAGCCCACTACGATATCAGTGCAATTGGCGGATCGATCCGTCAAACATCCGGAAGGTATATTGGAGGATGTTCTAATTAAAGTGGGTAAGTTTTCCATCCCGACTGATTTTGTTGTTCTTGATATGGATGAGGATACCAGCACCCCAATCATTCTTGGTAGACCTTTCTTGGCTACGGTGGGAGTGGTTATTGATGTGAAAAGTGGAAGTCTATCCTTGAATGTTGGAGAAGTGAAAGCTCAGTTTAATCTGTCTAGTCATCCCTATTATTCTTTGGTTAGGAAGTCTTGTTATAGAATTGATTCTAAGGAGGGGTGTGAGAAAGATGATACTATGAAACCTTTTGTGAGTGACCCTTTAGAGAGCTACATGCTTTATGGGGAACCAAGCATCAATGGGAGCGCTGAATTCATTGCGAGTATCCACTTGCTCGAGGCTAACTGCTATCCCCCATTCAACCAAGTGAAGGTTAAGGTGGATGATCATAGGCCTGAAGTTTTGATAATTAAGAAAGGAAAGTCATACGGGACAAGACAAAACCCATCCTTCCAGATCCTAAGCCAAGTAGGAGTGGTATGCGGCACGAGAATGATAAACATCCCGTGGAATTTAAGTCCTGTAAAGGAGATGGGGACAATAGTGGTAGTATACCTAAAGGTAATAGTGTGAGTATATGGGGCTCGAGGTAGCATGCCGAGGGAGTTCAAGTGAGGAAGAAGGTCTCATCTACCTCTTCTCCACCTCAACCTCCGGATTGAATTTTGAACAGGGGTTGAGCTTATGACCTTAAACAAGCGCTTCTTGGGAGGCAACCCAAGTTTTTCTACTCTTTTCTAGGTTTCTTCATTTGTTTTGTTTTGCGTCGTATTGGTTTTTGGTGTCGGTTTTGTAGCCAGGTAACTTTGCATAAGAGGAACTTGCGGATTTTGATGCTATGGTGTGGAATATTTAGTATGGAGAAAGCCACAATCGAGGTGAAAGGAAATTTCGAGGTGTGATTTGAGGCCGTCTTTAAAGCGAAACAGGGGAGGCCAAAAAAGAAAAGAAAAAAGTAGCAGCTTGATTTCACGTGAGTATCACACCAAGGTGTGTTCTTTTTCACACCATGTGATTCTTCTCATAAAAAGAAAAATTCCATTCCTTTTATTCCGCTTTTTATTTTATTATTTTTATTTATTTCTTTTCATCAAAATTCTCCTACACCAATCAACCCCCCTCCCCCCTCCTCCCAAATTACAACGACCTTTCAACCATCCCCTCACATTTGCTGCCGTCCTTTCCATCTCTCCGGTGCCTATCGTCGGCCGGCCAGCCCCTTATACCACCACCACTCTACTCTTTTTTCTCCCCTCTCTTTCCTCTCTTCAACCATGAGATCAAACACCTTACATGCCCACCCAAAAAGAAACCAACCGCCCACCACCACTCCACCTCCATGGTCGCCGGTGACCTTCCAACCACCATAAAGGTTCCCTAAGAGCCACCCCTGCCGGAAATCAACACACAGCCCAACTTCACCCCTCCTCTTCCCAAACCCGCCACACACACCACCACCGTGCCAAAATCCGGTCACCCACCCTTTTTGCCGGATTCCAGCCAAATTGCACACTGCACACTCTGTGCTCTATGCACATACAGATTCTTCAAGAGCTGAACATCGTGCACGCCACCTGGATCGCTCGTGTTGTCTCCTCGATCCGTCTGACCTTCTGGCATCCTAATTCGGTGAGTTTCACTCTTACCCTCGATTGCTTTAATTTATTTACATGGGGACAATGTATTATTTACATGTGGGGGGGGGGGGTCACTTGTGTAGTTTCCTTGGCTGCTATTCGAGTCTTTTATCTTAGGGTCAATAAAAAAAAATTGGGGGTCAATAAAAGTCACTTAGGTAGAATCTTAGAGTCTTAGTCAGTGTCAGTCGATTCAGTTTGTGTCATTTTGTCTTAATGGAATTGGTGATCACACATAGCTACTTTAGATGAGATTTGCAATGCATGAAAATTGGTATGGTTCATTTTGACACGATAAATGCATGACATGGAGTGAAAAATTATTTTTTTTAGAGTATCATGTTTAAAAGTGCCATTATTTACTTGAGGAAACAATAGAGTCCGAGTGAATAGACAAAATTGACCCGGTGAGGTATTGTTCCATCCATATGACTGACCACTTCAGTCTCACCCTAAATTTGTGCGTATTTTCTCTTCCATGGATTTGTTCCTTTAGAACTTGTGTTGAATCTTGTTGATGTTACTTTGGTATGTGCAAACACGTAGAAATGATTGAGGCATTTGTTCCTACCTTTCACCATACTATATACCTTATACCTTTTGAGCCTTGATCTTTATTACACCATTTTCCCACTTTATCTCACTTCCACTTCACCATATATTGAACAATCCCTAAAAGTGGTAGCCCAATTCCTTTCACCCAACCTTAGAACTAATTGGGACATGTGGCTAATCAAATTTCTTGTACTTAGTATGTAATGGTCAAGCTTGGGGGAAATCCATACCGGTACTACGTGTTCGTTTCTTAGTTTGAAAAAAAAAACATATGAAAAAAATTCTGAAAAAAAAAAGAAGAAAAAAAAGGAGTCATAAAGGAGGAAATCAAAAAATAACCTCCTAAGTCTAGTTTGTTTTATTTGTTAGTAATAAAGTGGGAGTTGCATCATTATTCTCCCAAAGTAGAAAAATTTTCCTTTGTATTTTCTTTGGTTTGGAAATAACGCGTTGGACCCCCTTGCACTTGTGTGATGTTGAAATTTAATAATCACGTGTCTCGCTAGTTCTAATGGTTTTGACATCTCTTGTACCTTTTCGTACACCTATCCCTTTCTTTTTCTTATATGGGCTATCCTCACTTACCATTTCTTTCCCCAAAGACCTTATGATTTATGTGTTGCACAATGCCTTGTTGATTGATATGAGACGATATACAAGCATATAGTTGGGCATTTTCAATGAAATGAGCTTGAGAGTTTAGCCACCTCACGAATATTGAGCGTTGAGTGATTTATCCCGTGAGGGTCTATTTGCTTGGTCTATGTTGTTTCCTATTGACAATTTTTTTTCACTTTTGCTCATGATACGATAAAAAGGATTAGTTAGTCCATATCTTTTGTTTTGAATGCCGAGATAAAATTTTATTAATGCTTGTGTGTTGTGCATTTTTGTCTAATGCTATGTCATGTGTGATCTTCTTAGTCCATCTCGTGTTGAGTCTTTTTGTTTGCTTGGGGACAAGCAAGGTTTAAGCTTGGGGGAGTTTGATAAGTCCGCCATAAGTGATTATTCTTAGATCTTTTTGGCCTGTTTTAATGCCTATTTTGTGATATTCATATGATAAATTGCTTTTTTAGACTAGATTACTGCTGTGGCTTTGATATTTTGCAGATATGATGAATCCGAGCATAAAAGGCAATGAAAATGAGCTAAAAAGGAGTCAAAATCGTGATGGCATGAGGAATCACACCCTGGTGTGAAAGAATGGAACATGGTGTGAAAAAATGCAGAAACTATTCAGAATTTCTACAGGCCAACGAAATGTTCTGATTGGTGGACACAACTTCCAACGTAATTTTCATGTTGATGGCGCAAATTTGGATGGATTTACACGCATATTTTTAGGGAATTTAATTTTAGGAGATAAATTACACAATTTGAATTAAGGAAAATTCCTATTTATCCTAAGATAATTTCCTTAAATTAAAAAAGCATCATAGACGCCAATATCATTCCTTGAGGCGTGATTTTCAAATCAAATCCCATCTACTATTTTTCTCCCAACTTTTGAAGAACAATATTTTTGCTTAGGGCTCGAGAACGAAGAACGGATCATGCATTTCTTGGTTTTATGATATTTGTGAGACAATTCTATTTCATTTCTCTTAATTTTCTTCCTTTTATTTTATTTTTACGTTTCACAATGCCTAAATCCATGCTTTTTATGATCTCTTTAACTATGCACGAGTAGATTTAATTTTCTAGGATTATGAGAGCCCGGTAAATGGATATATGAGTTAAAGATTCGACTTTTCCTATTATTATGAGTCGATATGCCTTTGTATTGATTTTGGTGTGCTATTTCGTTTGAATTTAGGGATTGATGGATCGAAAGATGAATTTCCATAGGTTTATTTGAAGAATTTATTATCAATTAGGTGATGGACTGAAAGGTGAAGTTTAATTGATAGGTTAGAACCCTAATTTAAATCAAGAAAATTCATGAGAGCGAAATTTAATTGAAATTTCTTGTGGCAATATGAATAATGATGTTTTAATGGGTCTAGATTAAGTTAATGAGCGAGAAATCGGATTTAATATTAATTTAGGCACGATTAATAGTAGTTCGAAAGAATATTGTTAGTCACTTTTGATTATTCGTCAACATAAGTAAAAATTCATAATAAATGCAAATGTCGTTGTAAAAATCATATATTCATTACCGTGGTAATCCGACATCCTAGAAGTTCTTCCAACTTGGTCTTTAGCAATTTCTTGGACTTGCGTTGAGTTTTAAATAGGACCTTAGTATTTAGTTGTTTTATATCCTAAAACACCAAATTTGATTAGTTTAGCTATTAAAAGTTAATAACTATTCGGTTATTGTCCTAAGTCCCTGTGGGTTCGACATCCTAAGTACTACTCGATAAGCCATGCGCTTGCGGTAGGATTTTGTGATTATATTGAAAATCACACAACAATGTGTATAATATATACTCCGGATCTGACATTATCAATTTTTACAGAACAAACGAAGAGGAAATTGAGCACGAAGCAAAGAGAAAAAATTTTGATACTGGAGTTTTCCAGGTGATATGAAAATATTGGAATTTTTGGATGAAAATAACTTGGTCAAAAACAGTTATTTCTGACGATTGCACAAGCTGCCAGAATTTCCAAATTAGTAAACACTGAATTGCATTGCAAATCGATAACAAACAGAAAGAAATATGAACTTAATTCCAGAAGTAAAATTGTAGATAAAAGTTTTGTCTGCAGCATATCAAAAATTCAGGTCATTATGGGTGTTTAACCTGTTCAAAACAGAAGAGGAAGGGAAGGTACTGCTGCAGATTTTCTGGACAGAGTGTCCGGCATAAACATGAACTTTCTGAACAATCCATAACAATTATCGAGTTGATGTTAAAAGAGAAATTGTAGATAAGACAATAATATACTTTGCTGAAAATTTGCAGAATTTTTGGAGTAGGGGAAGCCAGTCCTATGTTAAAGGGAAAACACGGAAACAAAAGCATTCCCTCATGTTGGATAAATCCAAAAATGAGGATGATGGAAACTATGTGCCAAAGTAGGAGACCTTTAACACTAATAGTTTGAAACGACTGAGGAGTACTTGGAAAGAATAGAATTACACATGGAGTTCGTGTAGAACTCATCTCAAGCAAAGCAAAGGTCTAAGAATGTTGATAAACTCAAACCAAGCGACGGTGAGAAGAGAAGGTGAAGGATTTGTAGAGTTGAATCAAATATCATTCTGCAAAAGGTTATGCCAAGATAAAAGTAAACTTAGATATTCGCGTGTAGAGAAGGTGGAGAGATTTCAATAGGGAAAAATAAGAAAAAAATGAAATCAACCAAGAGGACCTCGACTTTAAGGTGTAGGCATAAGACTCCTATCCCAATGCTTTACTTAAAGGGGTTACACTTAGCCCTATGTGACCGGTTATGGTTTGGAAACTTCAGAACAAGGGAGAGTTTCTACTAAGGATCCTAGAAGGAACAAAACTTGAGAACTCGACTTAACCTCCGTCTAAGATGAATCTTCACTTGGTCCTAATGCAACCAAACCACGGTTTAAGGATTCTTAGTCATATGAGGATTACCACCAAGCTTAAGTTCTAAAAGGTCTAAAGGAATCTTATCTTAAGGGAATAGAAGCCTAAGATAGAAATGACGCTTCTCTTTAATACCAACTGTAACGCCCCGCTCCCGGATACCGAGCCCTTATCCGGAAGAGAAATGTTCGGCGCGTATAGCATTAAATAAATCAAATATTATACGCAAGCCTCTACGTCGTCGTATCAAATAAAAGCAAACGGAAGCTAAAAGGACTCGGGTAATAACATAAATGCTACTAAGAATAGATACAACCATACTAAAGATGGATAGTTAAAATTACAACGACGAACAACACAAAGACTTATACAATACGAAGTCTTAAAAGTAATAGTACAACAAGTCTAAGAAAAGAAATACAACTAGTCTAGTACAACCTTTATAAGGAAATAAACTAAAAGATTCGCCAAGACTTCAAGCTTCAAAAGCCGTCATCTACACTTGATCAACCTGTTCGTCTTCTCACCCCACAATGCATACAAAAGAAAATTCAAATGAGTTAAGTACAAAGTACTTAGTAAAAATGAGAAGCTAAAGAATAACTATGTTATACAACGAAGAGTTATTATTATGATTATTAAATTATCTTTATGAGACCGACTCAATCTGGAGTTCATTTCATGCCCATCGACATGTAATGACTATACGTTTCTAACTTAGCTTATCTTTTGTTACATCATTACTCAAGGACACTGCACATGACGTTCATCAGCCTGAAGATATACTTGCTAACTAACGGTGATTAGCACCGATTAGCTCCGTGGTCTCCCCGGTATGCGTATACGTCCGCTGAATTTCATCCAGTGCCATTCAGCAGTTTATAGGCCAGCAGCGTTGTTCACCTTTTATGAACGTATCACATCGCCGATATGAAAGAGTGCCTAACCGAGAATAAGTGACGTTTTATCTATTACTACACATATGTAATTATTACTATGAATTAACTAGCCACCTAAGTGTTTTCAGGTAAGCTCCCTCATATACACTACTCTCTTTCCTAGACCACTAGACACAGACAAGTCCTAACAAATACACAGACATTGATGAACTCTATTTCATCAAAGCATAAGACCGTTCATGCCTTTCTGACAGATCCGAACTTCAACTCCCTTTAAGAGTATATTCGGTGTTTTAACTAAAAGAATCAGAAGTTCAATCGAAGCTTGTTCATGTTTAATTAATGTTATCGGGTCATATTATAACATTTAACATCTTATTAAAAGGCTTAAATAACACTTAATTAAAACTGGGGGCAATGCGTACGCATGCGAAAAACAGAAACAAAACCAGAACCTCCTGAACCAACAATGCGTGCACATTCCCTTGAATGCGTACGCATTACACCTGCTGCAACAAAACTTGGCAAACCTGTATCAGGAATGCGTGCGCATTGCTAGCCAATGCGTATGCATTCTACCTGCTGGCTGCTGCCCTAAAATCCGATTTCAACACTTAACGATTTCTAATCCGTTTCTAACCCAATTAGCATCGAATTAAGCACATGAAAACATAGAAGATTATATCTACTCATACCAAACTCAACCTAACCTAATAAAACTATAATTATTCATTAGGAAGAACCTCTTACCTTAATTGCTAGCAAAACCGCAAGCAAAACGCCAAGCAACTACAAAAACTGTTGATCCTCAAACCCCAAAACCTATTTGATCAACAAAAACCCTAAAATCCTATTTTCTGGCTAAAAACGAAACTGAAAAAGTGCATAAAACTGCAGATTACCTGGATTACCTACTGTCAAACTAATTTTATATTAATCTACGCTCCAAGACGATCGTTTCGACTACTCATGGCTACGAAACAGAGCTACGGATTAAAATATACGAATTTTTGAAGAATCGAACTCTACGAATACCAAAAACTAGGGCTAAACTGAAAACTTACTAAATTGAGAGATGTTATTTTCCAAAGTTGCATCTCATAGTGCTGATCACGTTTCTCTCTTGCGGCATCTTGAACAGATGAACGGATTGGTCACACGGTTGAAGTTTACGTTCTCCCTTTTCCAGGCATATCCTGCGTGTTTTCATCTGTGTTGTGCCGTTCCATCTCTTTTTTTTTTCTCAGAATCAGCGTGTGAAATCCTTTACAATTAATTGCTAAATCCTTAATTAAATCCTTTACAATTAATTACTAAATCCTTTTAATTAAGTTTTTTTAATTAAATAAATGGGACAAATAATAATTAGGTCGTAGTAAATACACCAATGACTATTTTAGCCTTTTACGAAAAGTCGGGATGTTACAAGATAGGTAAAATCATTTAAATATCGTAAGGAAACATACACCGGGAATCGAAAAAAGTCAAAACCACGGAAATAAAAAATTAAAAAAAACGTAAGAAGCATAAAGGATCCCGGAGAAGAAAGCGTAATACAAACGATATTAGATTATGTAAAAAAAACTACGAAGAAAGAAAAGAAAGCACAAAAATATACAATTATGAAAAAATAACACAACACAATACCAAAAAATAAAAGAAAAAAATAAAATAAAAAGGTGCCATGTGTCAGCCCCACTATAGTCCCATATCGTAAGGAAACGTACACCGGGAATCAAAAAAATTCAAAACCACGGCAATAAAATAAAAGATAAAAAATGTAAGAAGCATAAAGGATCCCGGAGAAGAAAGCGTAATACAAACGATATTAGATTACGTAAAAAACTACGAAAAAAGAAAAGGAAACACAAAAATATACAACAACAAAAAAATAACACAACACAATACAAAAAAAAATTTAAAAGGTGCCACGTGTCAACCCCACAATACCCCCCTTGTCTTTGCATTAAGTATTAGGAAAAATCGATGACTCTTCAAAAAACCGACATAGGCACACAATAAAAAATATAGATTTTTGTCTAGAAGGACAAAATTATCAAAAAATCGGGATAGAAGGAAACTGTAATTTAATAAGGACAAAACTAACAATTATGAAGTGACAAATGTGGAATAAAGTAAATATGAAGTAACAATTGTAAACAGAAAGTAACATTAACACGTGAAGTAACAATCTTAAAGTAACAATTGTGATTTTTGTCCTTTATAATCATGAAAATGTTACTTTTATCCTTCCAGACCCATTTATTAATTTTTTTTGTACTTGTAGCCCCTTCCCCTAAAAAATATATGTACGCAAAAAAGGAAAAACAAATACACACACAAACGTATCATAGAGAGGAGATAAGATATGAATATATATGTGATATAGGAAAGGGAAGGAAAAAAAAATGTGATAAAGGAAAAAAAAAAAAACTTCCAGCCAATAGGGGGCGACACGTGTCAGCACCACAAAAGCCCCCGTCTTGTGTATATAATAGATAGAAGGGATATATATATACAAAGACAAGTCGGCTTTACCACGTGTCGCCCCCCTATTGGTTCGTCATTTCCTTTTTTTTTTTTTTTTTTCCTTTGCACCATTTAAAATATATATTATTACATATTACCCCAAATTCCCTCTTTCTAACTTCCCATCTATCCTACTATCCTATTTTGTTTTCTTTCTTTTCCGTTTTTTCCCCACTTGTGCATTGACGGTTTTTGGTTATTTTGCTTTTCCCTTTATTTTTTTTATTATTCTTTTAATAAATTTTCCCCCTTATTTTTTTGGGATAGTTTTTGTGTTCCCACTCTCAACATGCATATCGTATCGTATCCATAAAATAAGTAGTTTAACTTGTTATACTCGTTAATAATATTACATTGCGGTGTATATTTTCCTTGCTTATGTGTTTCATATACTTATTGTTGTCTTGTTCTTTTTACGTCTCGTGTTTATTGTTTTCTGCATCCTTGTCTACATTGCTTATTCTTAATATGCTATTGTTCTTACCATTCATATCTTTTGTCGTCTTTATTTATGTGCTTTCTCGTTACGTCTTTTCCCGTTATATTTCGCGGGTGACTTAATTATACTTTAGCAATGTGTATTTTTTGCTCCTTTAGTTAAGCATATGTATTTTTCCCGGATGTATACAACTCCATTGTTCTCATTATTGTTATTTGCGAAGTTTCGTGTTTACACAATTTCGTTGCTTTAATTTTATTTAGCCACGTCGTCGTAACGTATACTTATGCATGTGGTAACATATATATTCCTCTCTTATGAGTATGTACTAATATATTACGATTTCTTCTATGGTAATTTATTATTATTCTCATGACTCATTAAATTTTATTATGTTCTTGTTGTTATACTTTGACGAAAGTGTTTTTCCTACCGTTCTTGAAAATTGTATGTTAAAACCATATTATCTCCTAACACGGAATATGTTATCTATTTTCATATATATTATCATAATCTTCTTCATATAAAATACTATACGATCATGTGTGCACGTTCTCCGTTACGGATTTTCCCCATTTATAATTTTTCATATTTTATTATAATACTTTGGAATGCATAAATGGGTTGCAGGAAAATGAAATAAGGGATGATTTGTTCTTTATAGTAGTTGGACTTATGGATTGTCAATGGGAATGGATTTGTGACTATGTGACAGGCAAATAGAATAGTGAGTCTAATTGAAGAAAAAAATGTTGCGTAAATAACACTCTATTTTCTTTTGCTTTAGTTCTCTTTTCTTTTTGCATTATAATGTTTACGGAGTCTTTAGCGACATCACACAATATGTACCATTACATTATATTTGAAAAGGGGATGGATTAACCAATGGTGGAATATTTTTTTTGGCCCAATGGTTTTTCCTTTCTATTATTTAAATACAATCTTATATCATTTCAAATAAAGAAAACAAATATTATAAAAATATCTTGTACATGATATTTACGTGTAGTACATGATGTGTCCTAGTTTATAATTTGTGTCATTTATGTACGTATATATAATTTAAGCTGAAATAAAAATATACGCATGAGCTGGAGGTATGCCCGTTGCTATGCTGGGAGGTGGAACCGGGGGGGGGGGGGGTTAAAGTACTAATCTAATAAAATAATGCTTTTCAGGTACCTATGCTACACTAAATTAACAACTCCATTTGATACCATTGCTTACCACCACCTACCCCTTTCTCTCTCACGAGGCCAACCGACACATCCACCCCTCCACAACCAACCCTTTCAGGCACTTCTCCGGCACCCCATTTCCAATCAACCCTCTAAACTCTGTTCCTGAAAGAAGAAAAAACCTACCACCTGCTCTAATGATGTTCTCTTGTGACGGAAGCGTACTAATTGCGAATTTAAGCCACAAAAGAAGCTATGGTTACCATCGTTATAAGGCCAGAGAGAACTTTGGGTCATTTTGCACGCTTAAACTGCAGCAGAGGTAGATTGTATTATTTTTTTTGCCCCAGAGTTGCCTCTCCATTTTCGCATGCATCTTCATCTGAACTTTTTGATTTCTTCTGTGTTTCTTTTGCAGGTATGTTACTCACGGATACGATTTGCTAGCTTCTCAAGTCTTGCACAAAAAATCCGTGTTAATTTTTTAAGGTCTGTTTATTTCTTTTTGTTGTAACCGTTCTTCTGTTCATGTGGTTAATCGAAAAGCAGGTCTTTGTAACTTGCTTCCGATTGTGTTGTGTAGTACGCTTAGCAATTAGGGGTTGTGTGAATCTACTTGAAAATTTTGAACTTTACGTGTCCTTCTTATGTCTGTTCTTGTATGGCCCAAATTTAAGGTTTTCATTCTTTATCTTCTCCGTTGCAGATTACGTATCTGCATCTTGCCTTCCATTGTGGTGTGTGGTCCGTTTAAAACTTAGAATCTATAAATCTAGGTTGGATATTTCATCTTTAGGTCTCTTTGTTATGCATGCTCTTGTGTGAACCAAACTTAAGTTTTTTCGTTTTTGTCCTTCTCTGTTGGACTATGTGAAAAATATATGGTTCCTTTTAATGCCCGGTGGTGTCTGTCAGGATCCCTACAACCCATTTATGAATTGAGTGCATTTAAAAAAGATATGGTTTCTTTGGAATGCATGAATGTTCGTAATGCATAAATGGATATGGTTACTTTGCAATGCATAAATGGTTAAAAGAGATATGGTTAAAAATAACCATATCCATTTATATTCTCCAATAACCATATATGGTTATTAAAAGAGATATGGTTACTTTGGAATACATAGATGGATTGAAAGAGATATGGATATCCATAAATGTTCTCTTTTAAAAGTAACCATATCCACAAATGGTTAAAAGAGATATTAAAAGAGATACGGTTACATAAATGGATATGGTTAATAAAAGATATGGTTTATTTTAATGCCCCATTTATGTTATCTCTTGCTGTTTTCCATTCTAAGCACTACCAATCATAGACAACTGTTAACACTTGTATTATTGTTTACTAGCTAGATGCAGAAAAATATTGTTCCCTTTGCTGTTCTTTTTCCTCCCTTCACTTTGTGATTTTTACTTAACCATTTGTACTTTATTTGGGTTATTTCATGCATTGAACCTGTTTTCCTTGTGTTTTATTTTAATTCCCAATACATGCACTACAAATATGGTTTTTCCCCCTTGGAAACCCACTTACCTATCTGGTGTTTTTTACAGTTTGTTTTGGAAGTAGCTGTTGTGGTTTCTCTGCCTCGCGAACAAGGAAATTGCTTCAGGTCAATGTAGTTAGGGGTACTACTGCAAACCCCAATAGTTAGGGGATCTATTGCAAACCCCATTGTTACAGGATCTATAGAAAATCCTGATTTCCTTGCACACGTTAACACTTCATACTTGTTTGCACCTACAATATATGCAATACTTATCTTTATTAATACTCAAACAATTTTAGTATCAATTTGTATAAGTATTTTGTAGATTGGTGTCTTCTCTCTCTAACGCTTTAATAGGCTTAGGTTGATGCTTATAATGAAGAGATTTAGAATTCTGATGCGATTCGACATACTTTTATGTTTATGTATAAAATCAAACTAAAAATAAGATTGACAAATGAAAACAAACAGTGTTGAATGCTAGATTTTCTTTCCTCTCTTAGATTTTTGCCAACTTGGTTTGATGTTTAAAATGTTAGATTCTCAGGCTGAATGCTGTAAAGTTTTATCTATACCTCTTTAGGATTTGTTGTAATCAATTGAACCTATCTTTTTATAGCTATACATAGGATGTCAAGCTTAGTACCATTTGAGCATGAATTAATGTGTAGGACTTATTTGACCTTCTTTTACTGTATTCTGATCAACTAAGCACAAAAAACCAATCAAGATTAATATCTATGTAGCTTATACGCTATTCATTGTTAACTTTCTATTTGAATTTAAGAGATCTTGTCTACATTGGAATTCCTCTTAATATAGATGTAAAGTATGTATAGTATTGTTTGTTCAGAAAACATACTAGATTCACCTTTGCCATGGATTGCTTATACTGAAATTCCAGCTTTTCATCTAGATACTCCAACAACTAAACTATCACAGCTTCTTGTTACTATGTTGTCTAGCTGTTGTCAATACAGACATATAGCAATTAAAAAAATATGTCTGGAAAAAACTCAGGAATAAACCTGCAGTCAATAAATAGAGTAAAGAAACCACTTAGGTACGGTTCAATAAAAAAGTGAAAGTGAGAACCTGTGGCAACAAATTCGTTGCGACTTTCATAATTCATGTACTTATATAATTGCTGAATCAAATATTGTGCTTACACGTTCCGTGTTACCAAAAATTCAACAATTAGATCTTAACCATGATAATATAATCATTCCCAATATTCAGCCAGATTATAGGACCTCAGTGCCTTTACCTGTGGTTTCACTTATGCATGCTTTTCTCTGCACTATTCTTCGATTCATGCGGTTGGTAAAAAACAAGGTCTCTGTAACTTGCTTTACACAAATGCAATGTAATGTTCTTAGATATACAGAAGTAAACCTGATTCGTGTTTGAAATTTCTTAACTGTTTCAACTGTGCATCCGCTGTTCGCTCCCACTCATCCATTGAAACTTTGTTCCTTGTGATTTATTTTAATTCCCAGTATATGCACTACAAATATGGTTTTTCCCCTTGAAATCCCACTTACCTAGCTGGTATTTTTTATAGTTTGTTTTGGAAGAAGGTGTTATGGTTTCTGTGCCTCGCGAACAAGGAAATTGCTTCAGGTCAGTGTAGTTAGGGGTACTACTGCAAACCCCAATAGTTAGGAGATCTATTGCAAACCCCGTAGTTACGGGATCTACAGAAAATCCTGATTTCCTTGCACACGTAAACACCTCATACTTGTTTGCACCTACAATATATGCAATACTTATCCTTACAGTTAATAGGTTTGCTATGTGGGGCTTTCTTTGTTACATAATGCTATTGTATGATCCACCTGTGGGTTATCTTCCTATTTTAGGGTTTAGTAGGTACAGTAATTACTCTTTCCTGTGTGAGTCGATGTAACAATTACGTACTTTCCTCTATGTTTACTTAGGTTGTCTTCAAAGCTGATCTACTATGACCCTTTCACCCCCAATCTACTTTCCCCTCATGCTACTCCATGTTGTTTCACGCGTTGTCTCAAAGTTGTTCATAGTACCTATACATACAGCTTCCTTTTAGCCTTTGTGCTGCATCTAAGTTGAAGTGTGTACACTGTACTGCGTTCTTGCCATGACGTCAAACCTTAGTTGTGGTGACGTTTCACCATGTCGTGCTTACAGACAACTAGCCATACTTAGATGGAAAGAAAAAAACAACACAAAAAAAATAAACTTAATCAAACTTTAAATACACTGGATCGAAGTGAAAATGTTCGTTTATGCATTGACAAACCAAGCGTTGTAACCAAACCTAAAAAAGGACATTCACACGTTAGTGTACGTAAGAGAGTCCATCTTCCAAATCTGCAAACCAGGCCTACTGTCTGTTCAGTTGAACCACCTGCTGTTCAAGTTCTGGAGCCGGTTTTTGTGCCGGCCCATGTTCTTCCTCAACCATCTTACCAACTATGCATGCAGTCAAGCATGATTATTCAGCTCCTGCTTTGCCTTCGCATGTTTTGCCTGCCCTTCTTTCCATTAGTCTGGCTTCTGGCTGAAATAGAGTAGCTGTTATAGACATCAGAAACGCTGTGCTTGGTGTTGTCCCCAACATTTCTGACATGCCAGCCACGCTTGTAATACCAACCTCAAAAAAAAACCACAGGAAAAAAAACCTTGGGGAATTACTGTGCTTCCCTCAAGCGATGCTTTTCGTAACATCCCGTCTACAGCAGACATATTACCCCGTGCATCTACCTGCAGTTCATGTAGGGCAGTTAGATTTGCCCATGAACCTCCTACCTCGTGTTGCAATAATAGCGGTATCACTCTCGTTAATAGTCCCCTTCCAAGTATCTTGGTTAATTTACTGGTTTCAAGGTCTGATGAATCAAAAAATTTCAGATCTTGCATAAGAACCTACAACAACCATTTACCTTTCACCTTCCTAGGGGCGAACTATGACCCTGATTTGTCCCGCCGGAATAAAGGCATCTACACTTTTAGGGTTCAAGGACAAATGTACCACTTCATGCCGTCTTTATCAGGTGAAACTGAATTTTGCTAAAAACCTACAGTTCTACCTTCACAATACTGAACACGAGATCATGAATAGGTTGGCGCAGTGTCCTAGACTTTATGAGATGTCCCTCCAAAAAATACTTACTGTCCTGGAGGAAAACCCATATGCGCGGTTTTTTAAGAGCCTTAGACATGAGACTAACCTCAAAAAAATGGGATTTTCTTGTATTGTAACCCAAGCGTTGACCAACGTGTATATAACAAACCTACCGTCGGTCTGGTTGTTGGGATCTTAGTCGATGGTGCTAAAAATCATCATAGAAGCATTAAGATATACAGTCTCAGTGGTCAATCTCACAGCATACAGTACTATTATGCCTGCTATGACCCTCTTCAATAACCATTGTTGTTCCCTTATGGTCAGCTAGCCTAGCACCAAGGCATCCCAAAGCAAGGGTTGACCAAAAGAGGTAGAAAAAGAGGTAGGGCTGAGTTCAATAACACAGCACTAGATCCATCATATGTGTCTGATGCTCAGTCTTTGCTTGAGCGTGAAGAACATATGATGAATGCATGTGTAAAAGACCCTAATTCTGTGTCCATACGTGAGTACTACTGTTACAGATTCCAAATTAGGGAATCTGACCAGTCGTATTTGCTTCACTTTGGTAGGCTTTTCCAACAGTATGTTGTAGACATGTTTGTCAAGTTGGAAACCCAAAGCCTAGACTACTTCAGGTCTCAGTAGGGCAATATTAGGCATGAATTCCTGCAGGGTGTTGCAGACGCTTTTGCCACCGGAGAAACGGCCTGTGCTAAGGTAGGTTAGCACGTTTTTCTACCTGCTAATTTCATCGGTGGTCCACGCCACATGAGGAAAAAATATTTGGATGCTATGGCTTTGGTCAGAAAATTTGTCAAGCCCGATATTTTCCTAACTATGACATGCAATCCTAATTGGCCTGAGATCAAAGAACATCTGAAATATGGTGAACTGTCTCAGGATAGACCTGACATCGCTTGTAGAGTATTTTGGGCTAAGCTAGAAGAATTGAAAAATGAGTTGTTCAAGAAAAACGTCTTTGGCAAGGTCGTAGCGTACACGTATGTTGTTGAATTCCAAAAAAGGGGCATGCCCCATCCTCATTTGCTTCTTATCCTGAAACCACAGTTCAAGGTACATCGCCCTGAAGAATTCGACACATTTGTGTGTGCTGAAATTCCTAATAAAATGAAACATCCCCATTTGCATAAGTTACTTGACAAACACATGCTCCATGGACCTTGTGGTCTTCAGAATCCTACAAATGTGTGCATGAAAAAAAATGACACATGCAAGGACTTTTACCCAAAGCCTTTATATGCTGAAACCAACATAACTGATGATGCATACCCAAACTACCGTAGGCGCAATAATGGGGTTAGAGAATAAGTCAGGGGTGCTTGGTTAGACAACCGTTGGGTTGTTCCATACAACCCTTACCTGCTCACTAAATTTGATTGCCATATGAGCGTTAAAATCTGCTGCACCATCAAGGCTGTCAAATACATATATAAATATATATGCAAAGGCAGTGATCGCATTATGTTCAACGTGGCCACTCGTGATCAGCATGACCAGCCTACTGACCTTATAAACCAGGTCAATGAGATAGACCAATACAGAAGTGGATGATGGATTTCAGCGCCTGAGTCTTTATGGCGCATATTTTGCTTCTCGCTTACTGAAATTAAACCTCCCATTATCCAACTTCACCTCCATCTTGAGAACTACCAACATGTCACCTTCAAGAAGCGGGAACTTCTTTCCGCTGTTCTTGATAACCCAACGAATAAGCGAACAATGCTTACTGAATTTTTCTTCATGAATAGGACTAACTCTAACACAAAAGCAAAGAGATGTCTCTATTCTGAATTTCCATATTACTTTGTCTGGTTGGTAGACAAAAAGAAGTGGAAGCTTCGCGCTCGAGGCAACTCAGTTGGTAGAATTGTCACGGTTCAACCTATTGAGGGAGAGCGCTACTTCCTACGCTTGCTTCTGGGCAAAGTACGGTACCCAACATCATACACCCATCTTTGAACTGTCCATGGACATGTTCTCCACACATACCGTGAGGCTGCTTTACAGCACGGCCTGTTAGAGCAAAATAACAGCCAGGAACATTGTATGGCTGAGGCTGCACTTTACAACATGCCTCGGGCTTTGAGAAAGCTTTTTGCGGATTTACTGGTGCATTGTTGCCCCAGTAACCCTTCAGCTCTGTGGTCTAAGTTTGAATCCAACATGTCTGTAGATTTTACCTTTCACACAAACACCTCAACTCACTTAATAAGGAGAAAAGTGCTTGAGCATATTAACTTCTACTTAGTTGGCATGGGTAAGAGTCTTAGCCATTATAATATATGCCAAGATTCATTTCTAGAAATCTCACTTCACTCCGGCGATAACTCAAAAGATCTTACATTGGAAAAAGCCATTGTCATTTCAGCTTCAGATGTAGCATCTCACCTCTTGCTTAATGCTGAACAAAAAAACTCCTTCGACCGTATACTTGCATCTGTCTACCAGAATAAGCCAGAGTCTTTCTTTGTTGATGGAACAGGCGGTACTGGAAAAACATTTCATTACCGTGCTCTTCTAGCGCACGTTAGATCTAAAGGGCACATAACACTAGCTACTGCCACATCAGGCATACATGCTGCACTCCTAACCGGAGGGCGGACAGCTCATTCTCGATTCAAAATACCTATTGACCTTGAGGACGCTACTTCATGCAGGATTAGCAAACAATCCTCTTTGGCTTCACTCAATAAAGAATCAAAACTGATCCTCTGGGATGAGCTCTAATGGTGAAACGAACTGCTGTTGAAGCATTGGATAGTTTGCTAAAAGACCTAATGGAATCTGACCTGATGTTTGGTGGGAAAGTCGTCGTCTTAGAAGGCGATTTTCGCCAAACTTTACCAGTTGTTGATAAAGGCAGCAAGGCTGAGACTATCAATGCATCTTTGATTAGGTCTCCACTATGGCCACGTCTTGTGCAACTCCATCTTTCAACAAACATGCGTGCGCTCTTATACCCACAATTTACTAAATTCCTCCTATCTGTAGAAGATGGCACCAAACAGACCAAGGACATTGAAATTACTGTACTGCCTCCTCACATTTGCTACACTTAGTCTTCTCCCACCACCAATTTGCAAGATTTTATTTCTCTCATCTACCCCAACCTCCAGGAAACATCCAGTGTTAATGGCCCGTTTTTGAACCGTGCAATCTTGAAAACCAAGAATTCATTTGTCGATGAAATCAATCATATCATCATAGACAAATTTCCAGGCCCACCCGTTGAGTACATGGGATTTGACAAAACCATTGACCCATCTGACCAGGGCCTGTACGAGGACATGATAAATAGTCTATCCCCAAAAGGCTTGTCCCCCCACAAACTTGTTCTGAAACAAAATGCACCAATTATCTTGCTGAGAAACATAGACCCAAGTGAAGGGCTTTGCAACGGCACACGTTTACTTTGCAGGAGTTTCTCTAAAAAATTTCTTCACACAGAAATTGTAATTGTGATTTTGCGGGCAGGCAAGTCTTCATACCTAGAATACCATTACAACCAACGAAGGGAGAATTTTGCCCCGTGCCTTACAAAAGAACACAGTTTCCCGTCCCGTGGTGTTTTGCAATGACAATCAACAAATCCCAAGGACAAACCCTCGATTTTGTCGGCGTGTACCTTATGGAACATGTCTTTTCCCATGGCCAATTGTACATCACTTTGTCTCGTGCCCGTACCTCTTCCAACGTAAAAGTTTTGATCTGTAACAGCGTTTACAATGTATCAACACAGACAGAAACACGCAACGTTGTCTACAAGGAGGTCTTACGCCGTTACTGACCTTGCACCCTACCCACTGCTCCATTTTTGTGATTACACATACCTGCACACTCAAACATGGACACTTCTATACAGTTGAACTTGCCTTTAAACTTTGAACCAAACTGTCTTGCCTAATTCAAAATTCAATACAGCCACTGGTACTGGAAAAGAAATGGTTATTGTGCTTCTACTTCCCCCACCAAACAATCACAGTTAGCGCACTTTTCATATGTACTCGGTCAACACTACTACAACATGCTACTAAATGTTTTGTCTTTTTCTTTCCACTGTTCCTTCAAGCTGAAAGTAGCATGTATGATTTAAAAACGCAGTTTGACCGAAAAAGTTAACACCAAAATTAAAGAGCACACTTTCACTCACAACTTGTCATGTTCTCAAATGGAACATATTTTTCTGCCCATTCTCTGCATATTCATTCCTCCACATTTACTACACAAATATGCACCCCAGACATTTCTAATACATCCAGTGACACATTTGCTTCCTTTTCCGCTTAAGGCCATGCAAAGACCCACTATTCATGCCAACCAGGTTACCCCCTCATACACAAGAAAATGGTGCGTCCTGGTTCAAGTTATTGAACACCGCAACCCAAAAAAGAAACCGAATATCCCACTTTACAGGAACCATGTTGTAACCGACACACAGGTACCTTTATTCTTTCCTTGTAACTATCTTATTTCACAGTGTTCACACGTTATACTACTGTGCCTCTGCTTACTGCTGGGTACCAAAGTGTCGATTATGGTGTACGATAAGCAGGTGGATTTCTTCGCCCATACACTCCACCCATACAAGCGTTACTACGTGTCCAACACAGTAGTCAAAGAAACTCCACCAAAATACAAGTCCCTTCAATATCCATACACTTGGACTTTGCACCTCAAGAACCTTGTGGAGCCATATCCTGAGCCATTTCCACCTCCGCTTCGTTGCACTTTCCCCTATGACAAATTCAGCGAGTTGTACCGCCATGCTGATCAAGACCATTCAGTCTGTAAGCATTTACTTCCATTTACCACACACAGCAAATAGTTTTTACTCACACCCTACTTTCTGGCTGAAACATTTATGCCTTTGCACTTAAATAGGTATCAAAGCATTGGTTTTCCAGACTTTACCACTCCAAGAAAACGATGGCACATCCTCTTACAGAGACTGCATTGTCATTAATGAAGAGTACGTTTGCAAGTTCTCCCTCTTTTCTACAGCACCAAATTCATTAACTAACTTGCCTGTGTAAACATTACAATTTCCTTTTTACTGACTCCACTGTTTGACTAGGAAAATCCCTATGATGATGCGCGTTTGGGATGATGTGCAATTTGACACTGATGTGAATGTGTATGCACGCTACAAAGTTCCAGCATTGATTATCGCGTACGGGCTGAAAGTGATAACACAACACGGTATGCAACGATTTCAACTTCACAATTGTACATGTCATCGTCTTTCCTCAGCTTCAATTTTTCTATTAACATACTTATTAGTTCATTTTTTGTCTAAGATTTACAACCCATAAAACTGAAACTCCATGCACTGGCACACCATAATTAAACCTATTTAGGCTCAAAATGCAAAGCACATGGCTGCTTAACAAAATATATTACAATGCAGGTCTCTCGCTCTGCACAAAGACAAGTGCCTACATCATGGAGAACACACCATTGACTGATGATTTGTCTCTAAAGGACTGGTAACCCTGCTTATACGTGAATTTCCTTTTTCTCTACTATTACTGTCTTTAACACATATTACACCCATCCACCAGGTACACTTCACATGCGACAGAGATAACCACACTTGTTGAGAATCGAGCATACCGAAACCCAGCTTATCTGTTTCACCCACCACGTGCTGCTGAAATACACCCATTGAGCTTTGCGGTCTCGGCCATTGAAAATGTACTTACTGCCACTTTTTCCCCCTAATTTTCTTATGTTATTGCCTTCAATTCTACTAACCCCGTCCCACAAAACAGGTTAAGACAATCTAGACTGAAAAGACATTGACTTACTTGCCTGGACAAGAACGTCTTTGGTTTGAAGCTTATGAAAAATGTCTGACAGAATTGGATGTGGACTCCGACTCAAAAATTATGTGCTCATATTGTAATGAATATACCAATGTCACTGTCTGGTAACACAATACCTTTATATTCTTTCACCTTTTCTTTAAATTATTACCACCGTCGCTAATCCTGATGTCACTTGCACCATTTTTAGTAATATATGTATCCACACACTTGCAGCTATGACATATCTGTCTTCTTAAACCATGGACCTACAATGGTTGAGGCAACCATCAGGTAACCTGATGCCGAGAAATTGCTGCCCTTCACAGCCAATGAGCTAAGGCTTGCCGCTGTAGAGGTATGCCCCCAAAGCTTAATTCGATACCCATTTACATATTGTCCATTTATTTGCAACAGTACTAATGTAATTACTCTACAACATTCAGAACAAGCCACTAACAAAACAGGTTGAAGCAGCTCTCAAAAAGAAATATGTGATATGCCTCCTGAGATACTATGACCGAGACAACCGAGGCATCAAACTACGTTGTTACCCCTTGGTCAAAATTTATACTGAATCTGAGGTGCATGAATATGAACGCGCACAATAGGCAAGTGCACTTGCTGAGGCTCTATCAGAAAACGCTGCACCTGCTGAACACATTGGCTCATCATTGTCTACACCTGCAAGTGTGCCTGATAAATAGCTTTTTACACCAACCATAAAAGTAGTACTTGAACAAGTTGGTGGAGTGCCTGCACCTTGATCCACACAGGTGCATGAGCAAGTTGGTGCCAAACGTACGCTCACCTTTGATGAGCCTGAGGTTGTCCAACCAGCAGACCCACAAGCACATCAAGATCCACATGCTATGCCTCATCCATCAACAAGTGCCTCTACTCAGTAGCAGTCTACCAATCCAGCAGAAACCACACCACCAAAGAAGGCTAGGGGCAAAGAGAACAAGCCCTAAAATATGCCATTCTCAGTATTGAATGGGAAAAGACTTTGGCTATATATATATGTTGGAAATAATATTTGTGTTTTGATGATGATTCGTCACGTAATTAATAAGATCACTTATAACCCATGATAATAAAATCATAACTAGCTGTTATAGTGCATAATAAAAGAAGAAGCAAGAAACAGTCTAGAGAAAATGTATAAGTTCTATATAGAGTCTGAACCTTGTATAGGTTATTTCAGACAAGCATTGTAATAGTTAGGAACTAGGCAAACAACTGAGTCACAACCAGAAAACTGAGTATACTTATGAAGAACTGAGGGTTCAGACTCAGTTATGAGAAAACTGAAGAAGATAAGTTCGCTGAGGATCACAGACTCAGCTGGCTTATTTAGAAGACTGAAGAACTGAGGGACACAGACTCTGTTGTCGAAGACTGAAGAACTGAGGTCTCAAACTCAGTTAGAAGCTGATTAAGTCGTGACTATAAGTCAGGATTCAGGCAAGTCTGTGTTGACCTGAAACTAAACTAATAGATCATGTAAAACTGAGTAATCTTTAGGACAAAGATTATCAGTTATCAGGAGAAGAAGGAAGCTGAATGGTGTACTCCGACTTAGTCAATAAAAAATTCGGATGTCAAGAATACATAGTACTCAATTTTGAAGAAGAGTAGAAAACTGAGATAAGGCCTTGTTAAATTTGAACTGACCAAACGACAAAAGGTCATACATATGAACATTGGCTAAACGATAAATGTAACAGCTACAAGAGCTAGTTGACCTTTACATCACCCCTATAAATACACAGAGTAAAAGGATTAAAAGAGGAGGAGAGGATCGGAGAAGTTTTGAAAAGCACATATATAAAGATCCAGATGCAGAAAATCAGATTTCATATCTAGAAAACGGGAAGCCAACAGAATTGCCTTGGAGATTTAAAAGAAAGATCCAGTAACCCATTAAGGGGGAAGAAGGCATCTTAGAGCTACAATGCTATATCCAGAAGAATTAGACAGCTCACAGAATTAATCTTTTGATTAATTCTAAACCTAACCTTTGTGAAAAAGAGTTGGATGTGCATAGTTTCAGGAGAGCAATTCCACCTTTCCTCAAACGGTTGCGACTTGGTTGCCACAGCTGTTGGTGTAGTCTGTGGACTTTGTGTATCTCAGTGGTGAGCTGGTGAAGGAGTCATTCCACCTCCGAAGGATCAGTGTGCAGAATGAAGGGAGCAATCCTACCTTTCTTCATTATGTGTAGACAGTGAAACTAGGGTGTCGTGAAGGACTGTCATTGTGCTAGGATTTTGTAACGGTTATCTCAAGATTCTAGTGATACCTCTTACACCACAGGAGAAGGGGAGACGTACGGGATTACACCACCCGGAACTTCCATAAACAAATCTTGTGTTGATTTACTTTATGCATTTACATTCGTGCTGTGATTGTTTTAATTATTGCATAATCACTTTATCACTTCACTCAGCAAACATTAGACACTGAGTCAGCACCAAACTGATACATAGAAAGCTCAGATCTTTATTGACACATCTATTGCACTAAAGGCTAGTTCTATCCGCTGCCAGTTAACTAGACTAAGAATAAGTCAGTATTGACTTATACACAGTTGAGTTAGCTGAACTCCGCACAAGTTAAGGGACATGAACAAAACTGAACTGAGCATCAGTTTAAGTTTCGGATAAACTCAGTTCCTGGGGTACTTTCAGTTTTGGGAAAGTTTTTGGTGACAAGTTTATTCACCCCCCTCTAAACTTGTGTTAGTCTTTCCAAGAGACCAACAATATAAATAACCACCTGCTCCTCTATTTAGCTACCATCAGCATATTAGATTATTAAGAATCAATCTCCAATGACTCTTAATGATTAGTAATATGTTGTTTCTTTCGGTTTGTACCTAAGTACTTAAAGTTCCGGGTCAGTATTTTGCACATGCCAATGGTAACTGTGTTCCATCAGTTAGCATTTGTACTATGATATCTATGTCGTTGTGAGACCCGTTTTGTAATCCAATAACAACTTTATCATTGTATTAATATCCATGTATGTTATTTCTTACTACCTTTCTTGTGCACCAAAAAATGCATATGCTGTTTAAACTAACAGTTACTATTTACATGCTACCACAAATGGTGATATCCCATACTACAGACACAGTATACCAATAACACTGGAATGGGCATTGACCGTGCATTGCGCGGTCTTCCCCACTAGTATATATATATATATATATATATATATATATATATATATATATATATATATATATATATACTAGCCTAAAACCCGTGCCAAGCACGGGATTATTTGAATTTATGAAAAAAATAATAAATTTGGATATTCAACGTAAATATATGATGAATGTTGACATTCTCAAATATATATCAAATGAAAATCATTACATATTATGAGTATCATATATCCAACAAATCATTGACATATAAGACAACAATTTGTATGATGTAGATACACTGCAATATCAAATTACCTAACCACCAACCATCCCCTCCACCCCACTACCGAACCACCACCCAAATCATCTTTTCACCAAAGTATCCTACTACATCCAATCCCTCACTGGCGAACTCGTTGGCATGGATATGGTACACCTGTACAATCAACTTCTGAACGTTATTTACTTTATGACCCTACAAAAGTAGATGAACATTTAAACATTAAGTTGATTTCAATAAATTCAACAACTAAGAGACGGTTACATTCTCCTGTGGTTTAGTAAATTTAAACAGATGCATTTAAAGCAAACTAAGATGAATTGGTCGAATATAAACACCAAGAAAAAACAGGTATGAGTTGAACCCAAAGCAACAAAATGAAAATTTTAACACTACATTTATGAGAAAAGAGAAACTCGTGTTTTAGGTTAATGGATGAAATAGAATCTCTCAACCATAACAATTTCTTTTATTTCAAATTTCAAATTAAAATTCTTCTTAATCAACGCATAAATCACTCGACCCCTATTCAACCATAAGAACTCTTTTTTTTTTTTTTTTCAAATTTCAAATTAAAAATCTCATTATCACACATTTAATTCCTTCCGAAAATAAAAACTAAAATCACACATTTAATGCAAAATTCATTCATTTTTTGGGGAATCTCGTGAAGCTTCATAAAATTAACTGCCCAAAATCACACATTTAATTACATCTAATAATAGAATTCATTTGACCCAAACCCAAAAATTACTCAATTGAATCCGCTCCAAACCTAGGAAAAAAATAGGCAAGTCTCAAGTCAAACGAAAAAAATCAATGAATTAAAGAAGAAATCAATCAACATTAACTCACTCTCTATAATCTATTAACCCATAACAAATATTTTTATTTCAAATTTCAAATCGCAAATTAAAATTCCCTCTAAACAATGCATAAATCACTCCATGTAATCCCTAAATCATAAGAATTTTCTCTTTTATTCCAAATTTCAAATTAAAACTCTCATTCATCAATGTAGACAAAATCACATGTTTAATTCTTTCTAAAAATAAAAAATAAAAAAATAAAATCACACATTTAATGCAAATCCATTCATTTTGTTAGAGAATCTCGCGAATCCGCTCCAAACCCGGGAAAAACAGGCAAGTCAAGTAAAAATAAATCAACGCATTAAAGGAGAAATCAATCAACATTGACTCTCTCCCTATAATCTTTCAACCATAAGAATTTATTTTATTTCAAATTTCAAATTAACATTCTCCTTAATCAACGCATAAATCTTGCTCTACAATCTCTCAACCATAAAAATTCTTTATTTTATTTCAAATTTAAAATTAAAACTCTCATTCTTCAGCTCGGAAATCCATCAATTGTCTCGGAGTGGAGTGTGATTTTGAATGTGTAAATAAAAAAGAAGTTGTATTATATTTTTTCTTGGCCGTACACCTTCAAACTGAAAAGAAAAAAATGGAATTCTTAAACTTTGACTTCTACAAAATAGCACACACATATGAAGTGTTAAGTCTATTAGACTCACGCAAACATCAAAACCGTAGTATATTCTATGAGATGGAACCAAAAAGATCACTGAAACACTCAACTCCATCATTCATTGAAACATCCCAACTCATCACGTATTAGAATGAAACCATGAATATCGTGACATTTTAACCAAAAAACACTCAACTCATCAGTCCAAAACTGGACCTCAAATCAACCAACAAAAGGTACAACTATTAGTGTTTGGGGTGCTAAATCAAAAAATAGTTGGATTTTGCACACACGTGCTCTCATTAAAGACCAAAAGATAAATAAGAAAAATTTAACAAATATTTGATCTTGGTGCGAACGAAAAGCTTACTCAGATGCTTTATGGACAGCCATGCCAGTTCCTTGGCATTTTGGATGGTGTCTTCTACATTTTGATTGACATCAATGGAAGTCGACTTGGTGTTTAAAACAGCCAAACATCACCGCCACGTAAGCATAGCTCTTGCATCAAACATACATGCTCGTATTAAATCACCGCCCACGTAAACCTTCTGCGAGCAATCAAAATAGAATGAAGTATGGTAAAAATTAATACATGATAATCGTCATTGAAGAGAAAATTTGCTAAGTTAAGAAATGAGTATGAAAGAAAAGGAAAGGCACGTTTTTTTTTGGGGAACATGAGACCTAAAATAGTCGTTGAACTGATGAAATGAATGGAAGAAGATGCATGCACAAAAAAATAGCAAAAAAAATTCACATTAAACGATATGAACTGTATATTTACATAATAAAAATCTAATAACACAATCAAAAAAAGTTACCCTTGAACCACCTCCGAGCATCTGTGAATTTGAAAGGGCCCTTGTCGTAGGCCTTGAAATGATGTGAAAGTAAAGAACGCCTAGAAGATAACCAGAATTGTCAAACCCAGCTGCAGCATAATTTCAAGACAAATAGGATGAAAAAAAACATATGTGAACTGGGGCTCTAAAAGTATCTAGAACACATGGATGAGATCACGACAGTGGGACTATCAGAGAGTGTTAACAATTGCATTATGCTCCAATTAAAAAATAACGAATGATCGATTTATTTGACACCGGAATGATCGAATTGAGAAAGTGAGGATTTGGGCAATAAGGGAAAGATATTGCCGAGATGTGAGGAAGATTTGAAAATCAAATATTATGTAAGAAAAAATGTTTTGGGCGTAATTTAAGGATGCGTTATATGTCCCGGAGTTACCAAAGAAAGGGTTTTTTATTTTTTATTTATTTTACATGCCTATTAAATACCGGGTTTGGAGCGGGTCAATAGGATATTTTCCGGTATGGATCTCAATTAATTTTATTTCCTCTCCTATATATATATATATATATATATATATATATATATATATATATATATATATATATATATATATATATATATATATATATGTTGGTCCATTGGAAAGGCTAACACAAGTTTAGAGGGGGGTGGGGTGAATAAACTTGTCCCTAAAAACTGGATTTAAAACAAATTAAGGTTCAGTTAAAACTTGTGTGGAGTTAAGCTGACTAAGCTGAGTTCAAGTCAAACTGACTTAAGCTTAAAACTGAGTCAACCGCACCGGATATAATTCTAGCCTTTTTCTTGATCTTGTTATTCTATTTGAAAACTGAGTGTGTTAAACTGAATTCTGAAGAATGTCGATTGTGAACTGTGAAGTGTATAACAATCAATTATCAAAATGCTGTAGATAAATGCTGAGTAAATAAATAATTGCGTAAAGTAAATAAGGCAAGTATTATAGAGGTTCCAGGTGGTGTAATCCTGTACGTCCTCTCTTTCCATGTGGTGCGGAGGAAAATTCCACTAGAACTTCTTGAGGTGAACTGTTACAAAAAGTCCTAAACAATAGTCCTTGACTAATCCCTAGCTTCACTATCTAAACAGTTGTAGAACAGGTAGAATTGCTGCTATTCAATTGCTTGAACACTGGTCCTTGAAGGGTTACGTATGCCTCTTCACCAGCTACCACCACAAACAGTCTACCCGACTGCTTGTAACAACTGTCCTTGTCGAAACCTTCCCGGTTTGCTTCACAGTCTAAACCTTTGATGTGGAATCAAAGTTGGGCTGAGAATCAATAAATTGATTCTTGTTTGTGGTACTTCAAAGTGTCTGATTCTTGATAAATTCTGTGTAGCTTGAACACTTGATGAAATTCTAGATATGATCTTGTTATAGCAGTGAGATGATAGTAATTCGAATAGAAAGACTAATGCACAAAAACGCTTGTTGATTTCTTGTTAAATCTCTATATTCTTGTTGTAGTTCCTTGGTGCAAAGTCCTCTATTTATAGTGTGAGGTCCAACGTTCATCTGGCTTGAATTCGAATTGTATCACCGTCTATCTTGTAACGGCTATATTTTCTGACCGTTCTGATGTGTCAGTAACTCATCCAATAAAATCGCTTCCTTTATAACATTCGACTGTACTATCAATTTGTTGGATGGCTGAAATATAAAACTGAGTTTCCTTATCAGTTTTATACTGAGTTTATCACTTGTCAGTTTCCTGACTGACTTGGAGCGTTAACTGAGATTTTTACCCTTCTTCAAATATCAGTACTCCATTTTTCATCTGATTATATTTGACTTAATCAGAGTACACCATGACTAATCATCTTCTAAGAACTCATTGTCCTTATGATTCTTAGGTCTTCATACAAGATCCATAAAGTCAGTTCAGGTCACCACAATCTTGCCTGAAGCCTAACTTTACAGTCTCGAATAGTAATCTTCATAACTGAGTTTGAACCCTCAGTTCTTCAATCTTCAATAACTGAGTCTGTGGCCCTCAGTTCTTCAATCTCTAGATAAGTCACTTGAGTCTGTGACCCTCAGCGAACTTATTTTCTTCAGTTCAATACTGGTGTATTCTGAGTCAGTTTATCTGTCTTGGTGATTTCCAGTTTTCTAGATGAATTCCAGTTTTTCAGTTTTACGACACACTAACTATTACAGTGCTTGTCTGATGTAACTTGTACAAATATCAGACACTAGTAAAACCTAAACCTTCAGTTCTAGACATATTTTAGCTTTTCACTATAACAACTAGCTTTAGCACTTCATCAATGAGGTTAAAATAATACTTTGAATAAATATGATGAATTATCATCAAAACATAAATTTTATTTCCAACAATTTCCCCCTTTTTGATGATGCCAAAACTCCCCCTAAAAGAAAAGCTTAAAGATCAAAAAAATGTAAAACTGGAAAATGGATTTCATTAGAATGAGCAAAAACTGGAATAGTTACATTCTGTTCAAATTAGAGTAACTAGAGATTAAGTTCTCTTCTGTACTCTTTGTATGACTGAGTAATATTTTCTCTCTTTGTCATACATGCGATAGTCATTTTCTAGCTTGGAGTCTTCCTTTGAAAATGTCTTGTTGTAGTCAACTTGACTTTCTTCCTTCCATTTCCTCCATAGAAATAACTTTGGTAAGCCTGATTCTTTCAAATAGTATTTTTCAAATTCTTCTATATCAGCTTTCATTTGTTCAGTCTTGTCTTTAATCTTCAGTTTATCATCAATCCTCTGATTCTTCTTGTGTTGTGCCATCTTCTGATCATGATATTTATCAGACATGAAGTAGTTCAAGGATTCTTCAATAGTCTTATCCTTGTACTTGGCTTTGATAGGATTATGATCTTTGATAAACTTCATCCACAGATCCTTTGTAAGAGTAACTCTTCTGTCTCCAGGTTGACTGTATTTTTCAATGAGTTGCTCATCAGTTAACTCTTTATTTAAGAATTTTGGATCTGATTTGTGTCTTTCCAACTCGTCTTCAAGTCCTTCATTTCTGTAAGTAATTTCAGCTTTTCTTCTTCAGCTTCCCCCTTTTTGGCATCATATAACTGATCTACCAGAGCATGGGTTTCTTGTTGGTCGGCTGATATAAGTTGCTGAGAAGCAAGTAATTCCTTAAGCTGAGTTTCTAACCCGTAGATGTGCTGGTACATATGCTAGTAAGCCTGTGCATGTGTTTCCCTATCTACTGCGGTTGAGTCTTCAAGTTTTTGTTTAAGAAACAAAATTTCTGAAGCAGAACTTGAACTTGACTTGTGGATCATCTCTAGTCTTGCATGAACTGAAACATCTGTATTAGTTCTATAATCCAAATATCTAGAGATGTTTGATAAAAGGCCATTTTGTGTATCTCTTTGACTGAGGAAGATCTTCAAATTTTCATGAACTTTGGCAACCTCATCCTTTGTTAGGATGTCAGAAGGATCATATGTAGCTTCTATTTGATCCTTAAACTGAGTATTATCTTCAATAATCATGAGTTGTTGATTATCAGTTTCATCAGCTGCTTGCTGATTGTCAGTTGTCTGATCTCCAACTGGCAAGTCTTCTAGCTGTGTTACAGTTTGTGAAGCTAGAGAGGTTGAGCTTCTGAATGCAAAACTGTAGTTACATCAGCTTCTTTTCGTGTATGATCATCTTCATCATCATCCTTTTGCTTTGAACTATCTTTGGGAATAGATGATGTGCCTGATAATCTTCTTTGTGCTAGTTGAGTAAATCTTTTGAAACAATTTTCAAGAAATTCTGAAATAGGAAACAGAGTGTATAGGTCTCTAACTTCCAATTTCTCCAAGAGTAGTTTCTCTTCAGACTGTAGACTAACATCACGAGAATCCTCCGGTTTAAGCTTCATCTTCATTAGTCTGACAATTTTGTCGGCTTAAAAAACTGGGGCTGATTGCTGATCCGATTGATGTTGTAATTGAGAAGAATTATCAGCAAGAGTGTTTTTCCTTATATCTTCAATTATCAGTTGTTGTTGTTCCCCCTCAGTTGGTGCTGTCTTACTTGAAGTTTCCGGGTACAAACATCTTACAACTGATCTTTCTTGTGCTGATTCAGCTTTTCGCTTAATCCCTTTGTGTTTAGCTTCCTGCTGAGACACAGTTTTCTGTCCAGCTTCAGGTTGGGAAGTTGTTCCTGTTTGTGCTGCGATTTCCTTTGTAGCTGCAGTTTGCCTTGCTTGCTTCCCTTCCTTCAGTTTCTCCAGGTAAAATTGAATGATTCCATTGAGAGTCTTCTTCAGTCGGAATCTGCCAACAGTTTCTTGTCCTTCAGTTTGAGCTCTTCGTACACTGTCTAATTCAGCTAAATGTTGCTTCTTTATCTGATTGACGACATAACCTGCCCAATTGAATTTTATTTCGTCCTAAATTATGTTCATCAGATAAATATTTTCTTCGGATAGTGTACTGACTCTTTTGGATTTTCCAATGACATGTTTGCTGAGCCATCTGCTGAGGTGCACAAATTCTGGCTTGAGTCTGTCGACATGAGTAACAATTTCTACTGGTTCCTTAAAATAAGTAAGTTTCTTTAGAAAAGCTTCTCTTTCCAAGGGTAGAGTAGGCAAATCTGTTGAAGTCACAGTTGAATTTGTGAAATCAAATAGTGACTGCATAACTCTTTCATTGATAGCAATGCGATCTCCACGAACTGTTGTGATTAAGGAGTCTCTTACCAAACGCATATTTTGCCAAAATTGCAAAATACCTTCTACATCACGTTGTTCTTTGAACTTTACTTCCAGTAGATTTCTCAAACCTGGTTGTTTCTGGATTTTATCACATATCCAGCTTGCTAACAGAGTGTTTTTACACATAGCTTCATAAATTTTGAATGAAAATTCATCTAGCTCTGTTATTAATCTTTCTTCTTGTGATTTCTTTAAAGTGGCCATGTCTTGGTGTGAACACAAAGATTGAATTTGAGAAGAATTTGGTTTTGAAAAATCTGACTTTGATTTTTATGAAGTGTGAATGGGGGTTGAATATATAGGTAGGATATACTTGCGGTTGAGTAGTACAACTTTTCAAATTCCATGATGGTTTGGGTAACCGATGCATGTACTGTTCTGACAGTCGTGGGGTGTACACGCAATGTTCTGACAAAAAGAACTGCGTTAATTAAATGCGATATAACCGCTGTTGATTTTATCATATCAACCTTTGACTAAATTTGACTGGAGTAGAAACTGATGCTGAGGTCAGTTTTAGAAATAATTTTCAGTTCTGTCAAATTTTCAGTTTGAGATTGTTGATGTCAATGACTAATCTTTTAAGTGAGCGCACCCAACATAACAAAGATTAATCCCCTTGAAGAATCTCTGGCTTAACTGATTTAACTGACTTTGATTATCCCCAATTCAGTTCTTAGTTTGGCAAATCTTTCTTTGTCCAAAGGCTTTGTAACGATATCTGCCAACTGATCTTCAGTAGGTACATAAAGAACTGTAATATCCTTCTTCTTTGCATGATCTCTTATAAAGTGGTGACGCACATCAATGTGCTTTGTCCTTGAGTGTAAGACTGGATTATCAGTGATTGCAATTGCACCGTTATCACACATTATGGGAATCATTCCTTCTTCTATCCCATAATCTCTTAATTGTTGTCTAATCCATAAAACATGAGCACAACAACTTCCAGCTGCTATATACTCTGCTTCAGCTGTTGAAGTTGAGATAGAATTTTGCTTTTTGCTAAACCATGACACAAGTCTATTTCCTAATAACTGACATGTGCCTGATGTGCTTTTTCTGTCCACTTTGCATCTAGCATAATCTGAGTCTGAAAAAGAGATCAGCTTGAATTCTCCTTCTTTTGAATACCAAATTCCAACTCCATCTGTATCTTTTAGATATTTCAATGTTCATTTCACAACTGTGAGATGACTTTCATTTGGTTTTGACTGAAATATTGCACATACACCGACAGTAAAATATATATCTTGGCTACTTGCTGTAAGATAGAGTAAGCTTCCAATCATCCTTCTGTAAAGTGTTTGATCAACATCCTTGCCTTCTTTGTCTTCATCTAGCCTGATGTTGGTCCCCATAGGTGTAGAAATTCCAGTAGATTTCTCCATACCAAACTTTTTGATAAGTTCTGTTGTGTATTTGGTTTGGTGAATGAAAATTCCATCATCTAATTGTTTAACTTGTAATCCAAGGAAGTAATTTAATTCTCCCATCATACTCATTTGAAATTTTCTCTTCATTAAACTTGCAAATTTCTCACATAATTGTTCATTTTCCGATCCAAAAATAATGTCATCAACATAAATTTGAACAAGTAGAGTATTTTCTCCACCTTCATTCTGAATAATGTTTTGTCGATTGTTCCTTTGATAAATCCATTATCCACTAGAAACTGAGATAGAGTCTCATACCAAGCTCTTGGTGCTTGTTTAAGTCCATAGAGAGGTTTCCTTAGTTTGAAAACTTTATCAGCTTGATCTTTAATCTCGAATCCAGGTGGTTGTTGAACATACACTTCTTCTTTAAGAGTTCCACTCAAAAATGCGCTTTTAACATCCATCTGGTAAACTTTGAATTTCTTGTGAGCTGCAAATGCGAGAAATAGCCTGATTGCTTCCAATCTTGCAATTGGTGCATATGTTTCATCAAAGTCTATGCCTTATGCTTGAGAATATTCTTCAGCTACAAGTCTAGCTTTGTTTCTGACGATATTCCCATCTTCATCAAGTTTGTTTCTGAAAACCCATTTGGTTTCAATGATATTCACATGAACTGGCCTTTCTACCAATTCCCATACTTGATTTTTTTTGAACTCATTCAGTTCTTCTTGCATAGCTAATATCCAGTCTGGATCCTTCAAAGCTTCTTCAATTTATTTAGGTTCTGATTGAGATAGAAAACATGCAATCATTGCATCTAGTTGATGTCTTGTTCGAACGCTAGTTTGGGTATCACCAATAACTTGTTCTTCAGGGTGATCTCTCATCCATTGATGAACTGATGCTTGCATGGGTTTGCATTTTGTTCAATTGGTTCTTGAATTTCTTCAACTGAATCAGAATCATTTTGTTTAGGAGTCAGTTGTTGAGTAGTTGGTAACTGAGACTGATCCTTATCTGAACATTCTGAAATTTGTAGTCTTCTAATGTAAACACAAACTGATTCTGGCATGACTGGTAACTGAGACTGAGAAACTGGTTCCAGTCTGTCTTCAGTTGTGTTTCACCAGGAAAGTTTGGTTCATCAAATACTACATGTATTGATTCCTCATGCTTAATGTCCTTTTATTTAGCACTCTAAAAGCTTTGCTGACACTTGAGTATCCTAGAAATGTTCCTTCATCAGCTTTGGGCTGAAAAACATGAAGTTGATCTTTCCCATTATTGTGTATGAAACATTTGCTTCAAAAAGCAAGAAAATAAGAAACATTTGGTTTTCTTCCATTCCAAATTTCATAAGGAATCTTCTCATGCCTTTTGTTCATGAGAGCTCTGTTCTGTGTATAACGGGTTGTGTTAACTGATTCTGCCTAATATCTTTCAGGTAGTTTAGCTTCACAGATCATTGTCCTTCCTTCTTCTTTAAGCGTTATGTTCCTTCTTTCAGCTACACCATTCTGTTGAGGTGTTCCTGTGGCAGCAAGTTGGTGTAAAACACCATTTTCTTCACAATATTCAATAATCACACTGTTGAGGAATTCGGTTCCTTTATCAGATCTTATCTTCACAATTGATACTCCTTTCTGATTTTGAAGTCTCTTGAGTAATTCTGTAAGTCTTTGCTTGGTTTCACTTTTCTTGGTTAAGAAGATTACCCAAGTGTACCTTGAAAAATCATCTACTACCACCAATGTATACTTCTTTCCACTGATACTAATTGGTGTTATAGGTCCAAATAGATCCATGTGTAGTAGTTCCAGATGTCTGGTTGTTGAATGCTGGGACTTGGTCTTGAAACTTGTTTTTGTTTTCTTTCCTTGTTGACACGCATCACATAAGCTATCCTTCTTATATGATATCTCTGGTAGTCCAATGACAAGCTGTTTCTTAACAAGTGTGTTGATGTCATCAAAGTTAAGATGACTCAGTTTCTTGTGCCATAACCAACTGATTTCTGATTTAGTATGCACAAGCAAACAGGTTTCAGCAACGGCAGTTGTCCAATCTACTACATTCATATTCTCTTTTCTTCTTCCCGCTAAGACAACTTGATATGCTGTTTCGCTGACGACAATGCATAATTCTTTGTCGAAAGTAACTTTGTATCCCATATCACAGAATTGACTGGTGCTGAGTAGGTTGTAGTGTAATCCTTCTACATAAGATACATTCTTGATTGTAAGTCCATTCCTGATTAAGGTGCCATAACCTTTGGTGTATCCAAGTTTGTCTTTATTTCCAAAATTGACTTTTGGTCCATCTTTTGCAATAAAATTACTGAGACGGTCCTTGCTCTTAGTCATGTGTCTTGAGCAACCACTGTCAAAGTACCATACATCCTGCAATAAAAGTTAATAACTTTTAGGTACCCAACTCTGTTTGGTCCATGAGGGTTAGTTGTCAGCACAACACTGGGAATATATCCTTTAGGTATTTTTCGGATATTGTTGCACTTGTTTTCATATATGTAAGCCACACTCCTATAGTATCTATGTTTTGACAGTGTCTTATTTATATGATCTCTCAGATCTTTTGACTGAAACTTATTTACATCATGCTTTCTATTAAAACTTGAATGAAAACCATCATTCCTTCTGTACTGAGGTCTGGACTGACCTTGGTACTGGGACTTTTGCTGAGAACTGAGATTAGCTCTCTGCTGAGTCTTGGACTGAAACTTTTGATAAGTTTTCTGTCTGGAATGATTGCTATTATCAGTTTTATTAGTAAATACAGTAAAATTCCAATCATCATCAGTGGGATATAGTATTCCTTTCCTCCTGAATGTGTGAATCCTTGAATGATTGACATTCTTGGATTTACTTTGATTGTGATTTTTCTGGTTCTTGACATGATTGGTTTTTGTGGATCTGGCAGTTATTTTACCAGTTCGATTTTCATAAGATACAGCTGATCTACCATTTGGTTTACCTTTGTTGGTAGATACAGTTGTTTTCTTAGAAAACTGGTTTATCCTATGTGATACTGGCTTTACTGGTTCAACAATTTTCTCAGTTTGTGGAAGTTGCTCAGCTACAAACTTAATACCAGTTTTGGTACTAGGTTCGGCAACTTTGCTAGTTCTATTCTTGGAAGATTGCTGTGTATCAAATCCTAAGCCTGTTTTGTCTTCATATGGCTTTCCTGATTTGAATCCAGTAACTGAACTTGATTGAGCAAATGATTCAGTTGATGCTGATGATGCAGTAGGCTGATGCTGAATCTTTTCTTTATGAGTTTTAGTCAGTTTCAACATTTTTAGTTCAGACTTCAATCTTTCAACTTCAAGAATTAGACTTTATTTCTCATCTTTAATTGATTCATAACCAGCATGAATAGTTACTAGCTGATTCATCAATTCGTCAAGTGTTTCTTCTAATTCTAGATTTTTCGGATTGGAGTCAGCAGTCGAAGAACATGCATTTTTCATGGAAATCTGAGCTGAAGAGCATTTAGAATTGGATTCACATTCCTCATTTGTATCTTCCATGTGTGCCATTAAAGCTGTGTCATCTGATAATCTTTCATTACCAGCTTCATAGTCTGACTCATCTCCAGCAAGGAGTGCTCTCCTTCCAAATCTTCTTGGTGGAGTCTTCTTGGTCAGTTCTGGGCATTCAGCTTTGTAATGTCCAGGCTTCTTGCAGTGGAAGCAAAGATTCTCATCATCTTTTCTTTTCTCAGGATGTATCATCAGCGATCGAGTCACTTTTCTTTCCTACAAGACTCGAGACACACAGCCATCATTCTTTCACTTTTGATTTCCACTGTTGTACATATTTTTGGAGTTTGGGATTTTTTGGGAATTCATAGAGCGAGTACACTTCCCTATGTGATGGATTTTCCTACAATGGGTTTGCCACACATAGGGTTTAAGAAGGCCATGCTATGCATTCTATCACACAAACTTGGGGTGGGCCGGGATATGGCAAACTTTTTGTAGCACTTTATTTCTTCTTTTAATAAAATAAAGTTGTTTAAAAAAAAGAGTCTTCGTAATGAACTTCTGGGTTACAGGATGACCGTTCTTCATCCTTCTGATTCTGCTCATCATAAGAGCCATTAGTTCTTCCATTTCATCCAACTGTTGAAGATTATTTGTGGTTGTTTCTTGAGAATCATTTGATGCTGCTGCAAGTGCTGTGGTCTTGGGTTCTTCTAGAGCTTTAATTATTGCAACTGTACTTGTGAAATCTTCACTGAATTCATAAGCCTTTAAATCTGAGAAGATTTTGAATGAATCCTCTATGTCAAGTCTTCTAGATTCTTCCATAGCAGTGACTTTCATCTTTCAGCACATTGATAATGCCTTCAAGATTCTTGTATTGACAACTTTCTTTGAGTATTCAAGCTTGGGTAGATCTAATTAATCCATTATAGCACTGAATCTTGTCTCCATTTGGTCAATGGTCTCTCCAGATTTCATCTTGAAATTCTCAAACTTTTGTTTTGCAACTGAGATCTTGTTCTCCTTGATTGAGTCAGTTCCTTCACAAACTAACTGATGTTTGTCCCACGTTTCTTTAGCAGTTGTGCATTCTTTCACCTTTAAGTACATGTTGCTGTCAAGAGTTCTGAGGATAAAGTCCATAGCAACATTGTTTAGATTATTTCACTTGCGATCATCACTAGTCCATTCGGCTTTGGGCTTTGCAACTCGAACTTGCTCTCCACCAACAGTTTGCATGTGAGTGATCTGAATTGGTCCATCAGAGAGTACGTCCATCATCTCATTATGAGTTGCCGCTAGAAAAGCCTGCATTCGACGTTTATATTCATCAAATCTGTATATATTGCACATAAGCATCTGTCTTGCATACTGATTGTTATCCAATGTGAGTGAGTGAAAAATGATTGTTTAATAACTGGAAGCTGAGCTTTCTTATGAGAACAACTAGAGGAGATTTAGAGCAAATGATATCTTGTCAAAGAAACACTGCTCCGATACCAATAGTTGGTCCCTTGGAAAGGCTAACACAAGTTTAGAGTGGGGAAGGGGTGAATAAACTTGTGCCTAAAAACTGGATTTAAAACAAATTAAGGTTCAGTTAAAACTTGTGTGGAGTTAAGCGGACTAAGCTGAGTTCAAGTCAAACTGACTTAAGCTTAAAACTGAGTCAACCGGCAGCGGATATAATTCTAGCCTTTTTCTTGATCTTGTTATTCTATTTGAAAGCTGAGTGTGTTAAACTGAATTCTGAAGAATGTCAGTTTGTGAACTGTGAAGTGTATTACAATCAATTATCAAAATGCTGTAGATAAATGCTGAGTAAATAAATAAATGTGTAAAGTAAATTAGGCAAGTATTATAGAGGTTCCAGGTGGTGTAATCATGTACGTCCTCTCTTCCCCTATAGTGCGGAGGAAAATTCCACTAGAACTTCTTGAGGTGAACTGTTACAAAAAGTCCTAAACAATAGTCCTTGGCTAATCCCTAGCTTCACTATCTAAACAGTTGTAGAACAGGTAGAATAGCTGCTATTCAATTGCTTGAACACTGGTCCTTGAAGGGTTACGTATGCCTCTTCACCAGCTACCACCACAAACACAGTCTACCCGACTGTTTGTAACAACTGTCCTTGGCGAAACCTTCCCGGTTTGCTTCTCAGTCTAAACCTTTGATGTAGAATCAAAGTTGGTCTGAGAATCAATAAATTGATTCTTGTTTGTGGTTCTTCGAAGTGTCTGATTCTTGATAAATTCTATGTAGCTTGAACACTTGAAGAAATTCTTGATATGATCTTGTTATAGCACTGAGATGATAGTAATTCGAATAGAAAGACTAATGCACAAAAACGCTTGTTGATTTCTTGTTAAATCTCAATATTCTTGTTGTAGTTCCTTGTTGCAAAGTCCTCTATTTATAGTGTGAGGTCCAACGTTCATCTGGCTTGAATTCGAATTGTATCACCGTCTATCTTGTAATGGCTATCTTTTCTGACCGTTCTGATGTGATTTTACTGGTTCTTGACTTGATTGGTTTTTGTGGATCTAGCAGTTATTTTACCAGTTCGATTTTCATAAGATACAGCTGATCTACCATTTGGTTTACCTTTGTTGGTAGATACAGTTGTTTTCTTTGAAAACTGATTTATCCTATGTGACACTGGCTTTACTGGTTCAACAATTTTCTCAGTTTTTGGAAGTTGCTCAGCTACAAACTTAATACCAGTTTTGGTACTAGGTTCGGCAACTTTGCTAGTTCTATTCTTGGAAGATTGCTGTGTATCAAATCCTAAGCCTGTTTTGTCTCCATACGGCTTTCCTGATTTGAATCCAGTAACTGAACTTGATTGAGCAAATGATTCAGTTGCTGCTGCTGATGCAGAAGGCTGATGCTGAATCTTTTCTTTATCAGTTTTAGTCAGTTCCAACATTTTTAGTTCAGACTTCAATCTTTCAACTTCAAGAATTAGACTTTCTTTCTTATCTTTAATTGATTCATAACCAGCATGAATAGTTACTAGCTGATTCATCAATTCGTCAAGTGTTTCTTCTAATTCTACATTTTTTGGATTGGAGTCAGCAGTCGAAGAACATGCATTTTTCATGGAAATCTGAGCTGAAGAGCATTTAGAATTGGATTCACATACCTCTTTTGTATCTTCCATGTGTGCCATTAAAGCTGTGTCATCTGATAATATTTCAGTACCAGCTTCATAGTCTGACTCATCTCCAGCAAGGAGTGCTCTCCTTCCAAATCTTCTTGGTGGAGTCTTCTTGGTCAGTTCTGGGCATTCAGCTTTGTAATGTCCAGGCTTCTTGTAGTGGAAGCAAAGATTCTCATCATCTTTTCTTTTTTCAGGATGTATCATCAGCGATCGAGTCACTTTTCTTTCCTACAAGACTCGAGGCACACAGACGCCATTCTTTCACTTTTGATTTCCACTGTTGTACATATTTTTGGAGTTGGGGATTTTTTGGGAATGCATAGAGCGAGTACTCTTCCCTATGTGATGGATTTTCCGACACTGGGTTTGCCACACATAGGGTTTTAGGAGGTCATGCTATGCATTCTATCACGCATACTTTTTGTAACACTTTATTTCTTCTTTTAATAAAATAAAGTTGTTTAAAAAAAGGAGTCTTCTTAATGAACTTCTGGGTTACAGGATGACCGTTCTTCATCCTTCAGATTGTGCTCATCATAAGAGTCATTTGTTCTTCCATTTCCTCCAACTGTTGAAGATTATTTGTGGTTGTTTCTTGAGAATCATTTGATGCTACTGCAAGTGCTGTGGTCTTTGGTTCTTCTAGAGCTTTAAAAATTGCAGCTGTACTTGTGAAATCTTCACTGAATTCATAAGCCTTTAAATCTGAGAAGATTTTGAATGAATCCTCTATGTCAAGTCTTCTAGATTCTTCCATAGCAGTGACTTTAATCTTCCAGCACATTGGTTTGCCTTCAAGATTCTTGTATTGACAACTTTCTTTGAGTATTCAATCTTGGGTAGATCTAATTCATCGATTATAGCACTGAATCTTGTCTCCATTTGGTCAATGGTCTCTCCAGATTTCATCTTGAATTTCTCAAACTTTTGTTTTGCAACTGAGATCTTGTTCTCCTTGATTGAGTCAGTTCCTTCACAAACTAACTGAAGTTTGTCCCACATTTCTTTAGCAGTTGTGCATTCTTTCACCTTTAAGTACATGTTGCTGTCAAGAGTTCTGAGGATAAAGTCCATAGCAACATTGTTTAGATTATTTCACTTGCGATCATCACTAGTCCATTCGGCTTTGGGCTTTGCAACTCGAACTTGCTCTCCACCAAGAGTTTGCATGTGAGTGATCTAAATTGGTCCATTAGTGAGTACGTCCATCATCACATTATGAGTAGCCGCTAGAAAAGCCTGCATTCGACGTTTATATTCATCAAATCTGTCTATATTGCACATAAGCATCTGTCTTGCATACTGATTGTTATCCAATGTGAGTGAGTGAAAAATGATTGTTTAATAACTGGAAGCTGAGCTTTCTTATGAGAACAACTAGAGGAGATTTAGAGCAAATGATATCTTGTCAAAGAAACACTGCTCCGATACCAATAGTTGGTCCCTTGGAAAGGCTAACACAAGTTTAGAGGGGGGATGGGTGAATAAACTTGTGCCTAAAAACTGGATTTAAAACAAATTAAGGTTCAGTTAAAACTTGTGTGGAGTTAAGCGGACTAAGCTGAGTTCAAGTCAAACTGACTTAAGCTTAAAACTGAGTCAACCGGCATCGGATATAATTCTAGCCTTTTTCTTGATCTTGTTATTCTATTTGAAAGCTGAGTGTGTTAAACTGAATTCTAAAGAATGTCAGTTTGTGAACTGTGAAGTGTATAACAATCAATTATCAAAATGCTGTAGATAAATGCTGAGTAAATAAATAAATGTGTAAAGTAGATAAGGCAAGTGTTATAGAGGTTCCAGGTGGTGTAATCCTGTACGTCCTCTCTTCCCCTGTAGTGCGGAGGAAAATTCCACTAGAACTTCTTGAGGTGAACTGTTACAAAAAGTCCTAAACAATAGTCCTTGGCTAATCCCTAGCTTCACTATCTAAACAGTTGTAGAACAGGTAGAATTGCTGCTCTTCAATTGCTTGAACACTGGTCCTTGAAGGGTTACGTATGCCACTTCACCAGCTACCACCACAAACACAGTCTACCCGACTGCTTGTGACAACTGTCCTTGGCGAAAACTTCCCGGTTTGCTTCCCAGTCTAAACCTTTGATGTGGAATCAAAGTTGGGCTGAGAATCAATAAATTGATTCTTGTTTGTGGTTCTTCAAAGTGTCTGATTCTTGATAAATTATGTGTAGCTTGAACACTTGAAGAAATTCTAGATATGATCTTGTTATAGCACTGAGATGATAGTAATTCGAATAGAAAGACTAATGCACAAAAACGCTTGTTGATTTCTTGTTAAATCTCTATATTCTTGTTGTAGTTCCTTGGTGCAAAGTCCTCTATTTATAGTGTGCAGTCCAACGTTCAACTGGCTTGAATTCGAATTGTATCACCGTCTATCTTGTAATGGCTATCTTTTCTGACCGTTCAGATGTGTCAGTAACTCATCCAATAAAATCGCTTCCTTTATAACGTTCGACTGTACTATCAATTTGTTGGATGACTGAAATATAAAACTGAGTTTCCTTATCAGTTTTATACTGAGTTTATCACTTGTCACTTTCCTGACTATCTTGGAGCGTTAACTTAGATTTTTACTCTTCTTCAAATATCAGTACTCCATTTTTCATTTGATTATATTTGACTTAATTAGAGTACACCATGACTAATCATCTTCTAAGAAATCATTGTCCTTATGATTCTTAGGTCTTCATACAAGATCCATAAAGTCAGTATAGGTCACCACAACCTTGCCTGAAGTCTAACATTACAGTCTCGACTTGTAATCTTCATAACTGATTTTGAACCCTCAGTTCTTCAATCTTCAATAACTGAGTCTGTGACCCTCAGTTCTTCAATCTTCTAGATAAGTCAACTGAGTCTGTGACCCTCAGCAAACTTATTTTCTGCAGTTCAATACTGGTGTATTCTGAGTCAGTTTATCTGTCTTGGTGATTTCCAGTTTTCTAGACGAATTCCAGTTTTTCAGTGACACACTAACTATTACAGTGCTTGTCTGATGTAACTTATACAAATATCAGACTCTAGTAAAACCTAAACATTCAGTTCTAGACATCTTTTAGCTTTTCTCTATAACAGCTAGCTTTAGCACTTCATCAATGAGGTTAAAATAATACTTTGAATAAATATGATGAATTATCATGAAAACATAAATTTTATTTCCAACAATTTTATATTACCTGAAATGAATAAATCATGAAGGTTGTACTCAACATTCATTTCATCATTTAATTAATGTTACTTTCATACTTGTCTTAAATACATACATATTGGGTTGTCATACATTGGTGTACCATCCGTTGGTCTATCGTACATAGGACATCCCTACATGCATCTACCATGCATAGGTCTTCGTACATTGGTCATCCATGCATGCATTTACCACACATGGAATTTCATAGGTCATCCAAGCATGCACCTACCACACATAGATATTCATATTCACAACAAGCCAAGGGTACCTCGCATAATGATAGCCCTTTATGAAGACTTATTTTGCCACCCACGAAGCGGTAGGGAATGACCCTTAGTCCCCATCTATGAGCGAAATTGCGATGTAAAACTGTACCTAAACAATGGCCTAGAAATGTGCCTTATTGGTCTACTACTGTGATGCCCCGTCCCGGATATCGAATCCCGAAAGAATGTCCGGCATGCATATATTAACTTTTTAAATCTTCAAAAGTAATATATACATAAGCCTCGTAACAATTAATCAGAGTAAAAGAGGAATAATTTAAAACTAAAAGATACCTCAGAAAAGAATGCCAAACGACAAAAAACGGATCACTAGTCCCAAAATCTACGTCTAAGAAAACTGAAACAACAAAACTTCGAAATAAATGTTGTTTAACTTATTACATCCAATTTTGAAACTGGAAAGGTAATAAGTCTATCTCTCAAAAATTGAATAATAAAAACGCAAAAAATAAAAGTCTATAACATCATAATATCTTGAGCTCAAACGTTGGCTTCGTCATCATGACCGTACTCATCATCATCTTGACAACCACCTTCTCGGGGTGGGGAAAATAAAGAGAGAAGGGGTTAGTACTTTACTTAGTAAGGGGTAGAAGAAACGGCGCAATAAACAACACATCTACTACAAACACTACCAAATAGGTTGTAACGGTAGAGCTCACTCACCCTCTACTAGCTCTATATAGTACATCCTCGCACAATTAAGGATTGTAACATCAATGTCAAAGGACACTACGCACGGTGACCGACTGCACAACAACACGGGAAGAACCTCAAGGGCACGGGCTTAGGTCCCCATGTAGGAGTTACACGCATCCCTTGGCATCAAACCAAGTAGAGGGGTGTAATAGTCCCATGCTAAGAAGAATAGACGTGACTCACCAATGATAAAGATTTTTAGCTTTCAGACACACACATGTAATTTACGATTTTAAGTCTAACCACCTGGTTCATTCATATAAAAAGACTTCCCCTATAGACATCTAGTCTTAGACCTTTTATTTACGCTACCTATCACATAGTAAAAGGATCAATGACTACTAAGTCAATGTCCCGCAATGCCTAAATAACGCCTTCCGGTGCTCCCACATTCTCCCTGCAGAGGGTCTCAGTTGTGGTGCTGAGCCAAAGCTACCAGAAGTCCAGGTTAGACATTGCAAAATAACATATAATGTTCCAGAAGAACATACAAGCCACATCATACCGTGTAATACACGTAAAAGTATAAAATTAATACATTACACTTTTACCGTAAAGTATATAACACTCTTACTATAACCATTAAATATATATAATTCTTTGTTGTGTATACCTTTTTAATATATAAATCAAATAAAGTTACTCACTGTATACAATTATTTTCCTTTATATCAATTAACTAAAACATATCACTTAGATAATTTTGAGTACCATTCTGTAGGTATGCCATTGATATTTTTTCCCGGAAATAGTACATCTATTTTTTTTTTTTCAGAAACGAAAATTTTATTGACAAAAGAAGTGGCATATACAACGACAACTCCCTTATCTTCTTTTCATCTTCATCAGCCAGAAGAATCCAAGAATGAAAAAATCCAGACCAATAGTCCGGATTAACTAGGTTCTTAGCAAAAGATGCAACCCTATGACTTACAATATTACAATTTCGTCTGAAAAAATAGAGTTTACGAGATTGAAGGGAGGCCAAAAGACATCTAATATCAGCAACGATCACTTGCAGTTATGGCCGCGGCTAAATTCTACCCTCCAGCATATGAACTAGCTGCTGAGAATCCGTCTTGATCAAGATTTCATTCCACCCCTTTCTTTTGCCTGTGAAAGAGCCCAATGCACCACCTCATCTTCGGAACTTAAAACAGAGTCAAAATTCGCAAAGGATCGTCCCCATATCTCAACAAGATTTTAGTTTTTGTCATGGATGGTGACGAAACAAAATTCGTCGGGCGTAAAATCTGGGTCCTTTAATCTATTGATAACTGGCGAGGATGAATAATCAAAGAAATATATGAAGGTGAGAATGAATTTTTTGGGGGTGATTTAGACTGGGACTGGGAATTTCACTAGGATGCCTACGTTCCAATATCTCTTCTTGGAATCAATTCAGGAGTAGTTCTTTATAGTTGATTATATAGGGGCGATTGTGCCCTAGGCTTGCATGGGCCGTGTCCAATGTGCACTTTTCGTTTCGTGTTATTCAAGCAAGAGATAAATCAAGGATTATCCCATGATATTAGTCGATAATTATGATATAAAAATGTTCATATAAAATGATAAGGACCGGAGGCTTAATGGCTTGGGATTCTTTCCAGAACTTATCGTATAATTATTGTCATTATCATATTCGCTAGCCGACATGCGGCGAGATTCTGAGGTCGGGTTAACCGAGCTGTGTTTGCCTGCTCCTCGCCGACCTGCGGTGGATCGGAGGATGACTCTCAGTTCGGCTAAGCCCGTGGTGGAACTCCAGGCCTTTTATGGTTAGGGCATCAGGCCTACTCTTGCCCTTATTTAGGGTGACATGTGCTTGGTACGTGGAGTGGTGAAATCCGGTATTGTTATAATCCCCTCACATCCAGCTGAAATTTTGAGATTAGGTCAGATCTGAGCTAGATGCTCTGTTGCTCTTAGGATGGCTTAGTCTGGTCGGGCCGAAGCTCGACCTCTACTGTAATAGGGGGGATTTAGGCAACGATGCCAGGTGGCATTGTCATGTAATAATTTATTTCTTAATATTTTTTGAAATATGAGGCATTTCTCGGCCATTTCAAGGGACAGTTTTTGACAACGGGCATAAAGCACAGTTACGTCAACCGTCGTGTCAACCGTTCCATCACGTTTTGGCATGTCTTGTCACCGTTCCATCATGTTTTGGCAGGCAAAAAACACAGTTACGCCTGACGATTTTCAACATAAGTCTTCATTACTTCTTTTTTTTTTCCATTTTTTAAAGTTTTCATCACTTCTGTTTTTCGTTGATGGTGAGAGCTAAATCTTCGACCCCCATGAGTATTTCTACAGAAAACTCCATGGAAAGGGAGAATGATCTTGAGGTAGAGGGAGCCTCGATTGGTTTAGCCGGTGCCTCCTCTCACCGTTACTCTAGGACATTTGACCCGGAAAGCCGTCTACGGATCCATGAGGGCACACAAAGCCTCATGGGTATCTCCAGGAGACCCTCCACCCTTGATGAACGCAGCTTGGACTATTGATGAGAGACAAATTGTCAATCATTATTTTGACATTTACCCCATTTCTGATACCAATTTGAGCATCATTATACAAATTTGAGTCATTATTTTCTTAGTATCATCCAAATGTGTAGATAGTAATTATTATATAAAATATCATATTTGTATAGGTTTTGTACCGGTTAACCGGAGCGTCGTTTCAGGTTTACGCTTGGTATTTTGTTGATTTATTGCAGGATTACAGGTTAACCAAGACCCCGAGTGATGTCATGTGTTGAGCATAAACATGTCTTTTGAGGTCTAGAAGAGTATGCCGGAAGCTATCAAATGCAAACAGATCATTTGTCCCTAGTGCTTCTACCGTGTCTATCTTCAACGGACATTTGACCCAACTTAGATGCATTTTATATTAGGAAATCACTAGTCTAACGCAGCGGAATTTAAAATTTTGATTTCCTTTTCTAGATCATTCTTTTTTTAATGCAATAAACACATTTAGTAGTTTGACGGTTATACCTTGGATGATCTATAAGATCATCGCTTTGACCATCAACGGAGAGCAGTACAGTGCGTAAGCCGTCCACGTGTCCTGCCTCTATCATTGATCCACACGAACTCCTCGCCATCCTCATTGGATTGCTATTGGAAAACTCCGGTTGCTAGACCGGCCTTTTTCCTCTCTCTCAAATTTTCTATAGGATTCTCTCTATTTTACACAAGAACTATAAGCTCTTGCAATTGAGATGTACAAAAGAGCTTGACACCCACTTCCTTTTTATAGGCAAAGTGGCGCCCCAAACAGAGTGAAGGAGAAGTAAAAATTTTCCCAATAAAATAAGGAAAATCTCCTTGATTGATTTATCTATTTTATTATAGTATCTCAAATTAAATAAAATCTAAATATTGCCAATATCTTATATTGATTATATTTATCTTATTACCATAAATATATTTTTCCAAAATCAATTAATATCTAATATTAATATTATGGTAATCTTATTAATTAAAGTGCACAATCCAAGTGTATCTTGTACACTTCAATGTGGCGCCCCATATTGCCCATTGTTGGCTTCCGGAATATTCTTTAATTAATATAATTTAGGTATAATTAATATCTTGTATTTTATTTATTCATAATAAATTAATACCACCATATTAATTTACCACTATAACCTTTATAGTCTAGAGATAAACTTTTCTTATTTGGTTATCAACTATAACCGCTTTTTAATCCAACTCGATGTTCATATGTGTGTGACCCAATAGGCTTCCGAATATGTTGGCCATAGACACAAAGTGAAAATTACCAAAATGCCCTTCATGCCTAACGATCACGGGATAGCGTCTAGCAACACACCGTGACCCCTAATCATCGGAAGAGTCAAAAGCAATGACTACTACCGTTCATGTGAAACAGTTACCGTGTATGTTGGACTTATTTCTATGTTTTAGTGATGAGTGCCAGACTAACTGTTATAGTGCAAAGGCAAAAAGATGTCTAGATCAAATGTATAGGTTTATTAAAGTTTTATTTTTGAATAGGTTTGATCAAACAAGCACTGTAAAGGTCAGCTGATTTATATCAGCAGACTGGTCTTGGTCAGTAGGGTAGATAGGTCAGTAGACTAGTCAGGAACCTACTGAAGACTGAAGGCTGAGGGCTCAAACTCAGTTAATGAAGGCTAAGGGATCAAACTTATTAATTAAGGTCAAGGATATGGAATCATAATTTAGGCAAGTCTGTGATGACCTAAACTGATTACATATACCTTGTGTACAAGGTCTAAGTTCCTTAAGTTGGATGGTGATTGGAACTTAGTTATTTGCAAAAAGGTGTAATCTAACTTCACAAATAAAAGTTAGATAAAAGAAGTCTGCTGCATTGTATTTTAAACACAACAAATTTCAGTTCAGCAGACTGATAGGTATTTCAGCAGACTGATGAACCTGCTGATATACATACCTCGATTAATTCAAGATTACATTGGAAGATTACATGGATAAGGACAGCCAACTACCTCTGATTTATCAAACAAATCAATGGCTGAGATTAAAAAGACGTTGGGATGATTTAGGACTTTATCCAATGGTTACAAGTCAAAGGGTGGACAGACTGCATTCTGTCAAAAAGGATTCTGACAGTGTCAGTCCTATGAATAGTGACAGAAAGCAAGTCAAATGGGACAAAACCAGGAATGGTCATATTTGAATTTCAAATACAAGTCACATGGAATCCTACCTATAAATAGAGGACTTCCAACTCAGAAAAAGATGATGAACTTTAAGAGAAAAATACAAGTGATAATTCTGAGCTGAAAAAGCACCCTGCTGAACTTACTGAGCTTAAGGCTACTGATCCAGAGAAAATCTTCAAGTGTATTCTGTATTCAAGCAACATCAAGTTTACACACTTGAAGACTGCAAGCTGCTGATTATATCATCCTAATCAAACTGCTGCAACTGAATCATTTACTTGATTCATTCTTTAGTTTACAAAGAATCTGCTGAAGACAGTGAAGCATCTGTTGGGTGTGAAAGACTGTTGTTTGTGGTGGAGCTGGTGAAGAGGCAATCCTACCCTTCAAGGACCAGTGGAAGACATTGGAGCAGCAATCCTACCTGTTCCTAGTTTTCAGTTTGTGAAGCCATAGTCATTGGTGAAGGACAAGGAACCTTAGGAATCTTTGTAACAGCTACATCAAAGATCTCTAGTGAATTACCTCAAACATCATAGGAGAAGAGTGGACTGACAGGATTACACCACTTGGAACCACTATAAAATCTTCCTACTTACTTTCTGCACTTACATTCTGCATTTAGTTTATTATACACATCATCCTACTGAATCTAGCAACTGAACTCACACACATACACTACAGAGTATCTAATACTTAGTATCATATTTAACAACAAGTAAAAAGGCTTAATTTTTGATATAAATCCGCTGCACAAATTCAGTAAACTCAACTGTCAGTAGACTACAGTGTATCAGCAGGCTACTGAGGTATCAGCAGGCTGCTGAAGTTGCTGAGTTTGTTAACTCCAAAAGTTTTAAGTGTTAAGTTTATTCACCCCCCTCTAAACTTAAGTAAAGCCTTTTCAAGGGACCAACAATTGGTATCAGAGCAGTGCTTCTATTCTGAAGAAATCCTACTTGTTGTGTTTGTGAAAATACTTTGAAAACTTTTTCAAATCACTGATTTTCGAAGACTTGCATCATGGATAACAACCAGTATGCTAGAACTATGTTGATGTGTTCTCTAGATAGATTTGATGAATATAAACGTCGAATGCAGGCTTACCTTGCTGCAACTCATGATGAAATGATGGATGTGCTGACAGATGGACCACTGGAGATTACCAAGTCAGTAACAGTGGGTGATGTGACAGAGTACATTCCAAAACCAAAAAGGGAATGGAATGCTAAAGATAGAAAGAGAGCAAACCTCAACAATATTGCTATTGATATCATTTATAGAACCTTGGATAGCAATATATACATGAAGGTTAAAGATTGACAAACATCTAATGAACTTTGGGACAAGATACAGTTGATCTGTGAATGCACTGATGCAATTAAGAAGAATAAAATCAGTGTGGCCAAGAAGAGGTTTCAAAAGTTCAAAATGCTACCAAATGAAACCATTGAGCAAATGGAGTCAATATTTAATGCTATCCTAGATGAACTTACCCTACTGAGTGTAAGTTACTCAAAAGAAGAAATAAACTCAAAAATCTTGGAAGCATTGCCTGACAAAGAAGTTTGGGAGATGAAAGTCACAGCAATAGAAGAAATGAGAAAGCTACATGAAGAGGATACTTTCAAATTATTTTCAGATCTTAAAGCTTATGAATTTAGCAAGAGATTGGTTCCTGCCAAACATCAAGAAGAGACATCAGGAGCTCAAGATGATCTGCTGGATGAAATGCAAGAGCAGATTGCCCTACTGAGCAAGAAGATCAGGATGATGAAGACTGGAAAAAGTTCTCCAAGGAATTTCACTAAGAAATTCAGTGAAAAGAAGAAAGATGATTCAAGAAAAGACAATGATTACTTGTGTTTCCAATGCAAGAAACTAGGACACTTCAAACCTGACTGTCCTGAGTTAAATCAGAAAAAAGAACCTGATTATCTTTGCTTTAATTGCAAAAAGCCTAGACATTTTAGACCTGATTGTCCAGACCTACTGAAGACCAAGAGCCAACAAAGAAGACATGGAAAGAAGGCTATGGTTGCTGAAGATGAATCAGTGTATGAAGTGGAATCTGAAAAGGGAAATGAATCAGATGACACAGCATTGGTTGCTGATATGGAAGACTATGCATTAATGGCTAATATGGATGAAACAGAGGAGGTATAGAATACTGTATCAATTAACACTCCTGCTGGAAGTGATTGTGAATCAACCTGTGGTTCAAATCCTAGAAACTCTTAAAATGAAGAAGCTTTGGATGCCATCCTCAATCAACTGAGGAAAATACAATCTGGTTATGAGATTGTGAAGGATGAAAAGGAAGCTCTTCAAGTAGAAGTTGAAAGATTGAATGCTGAATTAAGGATTCTGAAAGGTAAGGAAAAAGATGTTGGATAGAATCGGTATAAGCCTGCTGAACATCCAGTAGCTTCTGAATCTGCTGAACCATCTTGCTCCTCCACTGCATACAAATCTGGGAAGCCTTATGGTGATAGAACAAGGCTTGGATTTGGAACTCAACAATCCAAAAAGAGTGGATCTAGTAAGGTTACTGAACCTAGTACCAGAATTGGTCCTAAGTTTGTACCTGCACAAGATCCAACTCCTAGTAAGGTTGCTGAGGCAGTAAAACCTACTGAGAATGCTTCCAGGAAGCAAAATCAGAAGTCAAAGAAGTCAACAACTCCTAATAAAAAGAACAAATCCAAAAATAGGACTTCTGTTCCTTCTAGACCTACTAATAGCAGACCTGCTACCAAGTCTGCTAGATCACAAAAAGGAAAGAACTAGAAATATTCCAATGATAAGAATCCTAAACCCAAAAATGTTAATCATTCTAGGGATACTTATCTCAGGGGGAAAGGTAGATTGTTCCCTAATGATGATGATTGGAATATTCCTGCATCTAATGCTAGAAACAGCAAGTATAACCATGCTGCTAGGGTAAAACCTAAGCAATGGAATCAGCAAAGAGCTCAGCAGAGGACTTATACAAGACCTCAGCAGGGACCTCAGTAGACTCCATACTACAGGGCTGTCCCTAACAGACAGCAAACTAATGGTTATACTAATGCTTCTAACAACAAAAATCACTTCAAACAAGATTATAAACCAAAAGGCCAGAAAACATATGTGAATCCTACACAACCAACTGTTAGAACTTATGGTTGTGTGGAATACATATATGAACCAAAGTATGACACTTTTAGGAGAAGACCTTTTGGAAACATCCCAGGGGTCATGCTTGCCACTGACCATTATGGACCCAAACAGGTTTGGGTACCTAAAATGTATTAACTTTGTTTTGTAGGGTGTCTGGTACTTTGACAGTGGATGTTCCAGACATATGACAAAGAATAAGCATTGTTTGTCAAACTATGTGGCAAAGGATGGCCCAAGGGTTAATTTGGGCAACAAAAATACACCTGGATACACAAGAGGTTATGGCACACTTGTGAGGAATGGACTTACAATCAAGAATGTTGCATATGTGGAAGGACTGGACTACAACTTGCTGAGCACTGGACAATTCTGTGACATGGAATACAAGGTCACTTTTGACAAAAATAATTGTATTGTCATTAGTGAAAGAGGTGATCAAGTTGTATTGGCTGGTAGAAGACAACAAAATATGTACATTGTGGATTGGTCTACTGCAGTTCCAGAAACATGTCTGATTGTGCATACCAAGTCAGAACTCAATTGGTTATGGCACAAAAAGTTAAATCACTTAAATTTTGATGATATCAATCAGTTGGTGAAGAAGAAACTGGTGATTCGTTTACCTGAGATCACATTCAAGAAAGATACTATATGTGATGCTTATCAGCAAGGTAAACAGACTAAATCAAGCTTCAAATGAAAGACTAAGCAATCTACTAATAGAGTCTTGGAGCTGATGCATATGGATCTATTTGGACCAGTTACACCAACAAGTGTTACAGGAAAGAAATACACCTTAGTGGTGATGGATGATTATTCAAGGTACACTTGGGTGATGTTTATGAACAAGAAAAGTGAGACACTCAAAAAGATGCCAGATCTTTTGAAGAGATTACAGAATGAGAAAAGTTTAACAGTAGTAAAAATCAGATCAGACAAGGGTACTGAGTTCCTCAACAAAGTTATAAGAGAATATTGTGAATAGAATGGTGTACTACATCAACTTGCTGCTGCTGGTACACCTCAGCAAAATGGGGTTGCTGAAAGAAGAAACAGGACACTGAAAGAAGCAGGAAGGACAATGATTTGTGAAGCATTGCTACCTAAAAGATATTGGGCTGAAGCAGTTAATACAGCATGCTATACACAAAACAGAACCTCAGTGAACAAGAAGCTGCTGAAGACACCTTATGAGATTTGGAATGGAAGGAAACCTAATATATCCTATTTCCATCCATTTGGAAGTAAAATTTTTATCTTAAATCATAAATTGCATTTGAAGACATTCCAACCAAAGTCAGATGAAGGAATGTTCTTGGGATATTCTTCAGTCAACAAGGCATTCAGAGTATTGAACAAAAGGTCATTGAAACATGAAGAAACTATACATGTTGTGTTTGATGAACCTAAGTTCAATGGAATGGAAGAAGGAAATCCAGAACCTGCTGAGAACCTACAAGTCACTGATCCAGATTGTGTTGAAGTTTTGGAAAGGTTTAATGACTTAAAAGTGTCTGATTCTGCCCCTGCTGAACACCTGCTAGTGATACTACTGATGCAACAACTGAAGCAGTTCAAGGATCTGCTGAACCCCCTGTTGAAGATACAGCAGACCCTACTGAAAATGAGGTTCCTGAAAATCAATCTAACCAGAATCCACAATGGTTAAGGGATCACCCTGCTGAACAAGTTATTGGCAACATACAGCAAGGTGTGAGGACTATAAGACAATTAGAAACAATGTTTACTTGTTTTCTATCTAAAGTTGAACCTAAAGTTGTTGAAGAAGCAATTTCAGATCCAGATTGGATAATTTCTATGCAAGAAGAGTTAAATGAATTTGAAAGAAATCAAGTTTGGACACTAGTTGAAAGGCCAAATCATGCAAATATCATTGGTACAAAATGGGTATACAGAAAAATACTGGGTGAATCTGGTACCATTGTGAGGAATAAGGCCAGACTAGTTGCAAAAGGCTATTCTCAAGCTGAAGGAATAGATTTTGATGAAACTTATGCACCTGTTGCAAGATTGAAAGCTATCAGATTATTCCTAGCACATGCTGCATATAAAAACTTCAAGGTATATCAAATGGATGTCAAAAGTGCATTTTTGAATGGCATTCTAGAGGAGGAAGTGTATGTTCAGAAACCTCCTGGTTTTGAAGTTAAAGAACAAGAAGATAAAGTGTATAAACTCAACAAAGCACTTTATGGTTTGAAACAAGCACCAAGAGCATGGTATGAGACTCTATCTCAATTCTTGGTGGACAATGGTTTTACAAAAGGCACCATTGATAAGACTCTTTTCAGAATCAATGAAAAGGACAGCACCCTGCTGGTACAGATTTATGTTGATGACAAAAATTTTGGTTCTGAAAATGAATTGCTATGTGAAAAGTTTGCAAATGTAATGAAGAGAAAATTCCAAATGAGTATGATGGGATAAATGAACTACTTTTTGGGATTGCAAGTTAAACAGATGAAAGATGGAATCTTCATTCATCAAACCAAGTACACCAAGTAGCTGCTGAAGAAGTTTGGTATGGAAAATAGCACCAGGATATCAACTCCTATGAGTACAAATATCAGAATGGATGAAGATAAAGAAGGCAAAGATGTTGATCAGACCTTATACAGAAGGATGATAGGCAGTCTACTGTACCTTACTGCCAGCAGACCTGAAATATCTTTTGCTGTAGGTGTTTGTGTAGATTTCAATCTAAGCCTAAAGAAAGTCACTTAGGTGCAATCAAGAGAGTTCTCAAGTATCTAAAAGAGACTTTGGGAGTAGGGATATGGTATTCCAAGGATGGAACTTTCAAGGTTATATCCTACTCAGATTATGATTCTGCTGGATGCAAGATTGATAGAAAAAGCACCATAGGAACCTGTCAGTTAATGGGAAATAGACTGGTTTCCTGGTTTAGCAAGAAACAGAATTCAATATCTACTTCCACTGCTGAAGCTGAATACATTGCTGCTGGAAGTTGCTGTGCACAAGTACTATGGCTAAGACAACAGTTAAGGGATTATGGAATTGAAGAAAAATAAATTCCAATTATGTGTGACAACACAAGTGCAATTGCAATCACAGAAAATCCTGTTTTGCACTCAAGAACCAAGCATATTGATGTGAGACATCATTTTATAAGAGATCATATTGAAAAGAAAGATGTGGTGGTTCTTTATATCCCTACTGAAGATCAACTTGCTGATATTTTCACTAAACCACTTGACAATGAAAGATTTGCTAAAGTAAGGACTGAACTTGGAATTATTAAAGTTTACTGATAATCAGCAGTGTACTGGAATTCACCAAGGGGATTAGTCTTTGCTATGTTGGGTGAGCTCACTTAGCAGATTAGTCATTGGTATCAACAATTCCATGTACTTATGTTTGGACAATTGAGAAAATGAGGTTGCCAAGGGGATTGATCTTTGTCATGTTGGGTGAGGTCACTTGACAGATCAGTCATTGGTATTAAACTTCATCTTGTATTATCAATTGGACAAAACAAGAAGGAATCAAAGATCAGCAGAGTGACACAGTCAGTAGGCTGCTGAAGCATCTTTATCAACAGGCTGCTGAGCCAACCCTGCTGATGACAAGTCTACTGAAGAATACGTTATTCAGTCAAACTTACTAAAGTCAAAAAGCAGATTGGCGGGATGTTTATTATATCTTTTATAACCGCAGTTACACGATTCCAATGGTTACAAACGTTATGGAGAAAGTAATGGGCCACGTGTCAAATTAGCATTCACTCAGATTAATCATGGTTAAATGCACAGTACACGTTCTGACAATTTCAACTGCATTAGCCTATATATACACAGAATATTACACAGAGGCTACTACAAAATCTCAGATTGATTTTCTCTGCATTTACACTGTGGGAATCCAGATTTACAAGTTATCTTCTTCATCTCTTTCTCAGAACAATGGCGGAAAAGATTGATGTCCAGATTGGAACAAGCCAAAGTGTAAGAGGCTTTGTTGTTGATGCTAACAAAACAGATTTAGCCATCAATATTGGTCGAAGGATAAGAAGATATGCAGGTCTGGAAAATATACTCAACATAAGATTTGAAACCATATCATACACAAATGTTGTCAGTTTCTAGAAAAATATTGTGATAAAGGAAGGAAGAGAAGCATTCAAAACAACTGTGAATGCTCAAGAAATCAAAATTTCATCAAACCTACTGAGGGAAGTTTTTGGTTTTGAAGAAGTATTAGATGCCCCAGTAAATCCTGAGGAAATGGGATTGTCCAAGATGGATTTTGTTGACAAAATCAAGACCAATGAAGCCACCAAATCAATTCCAGGCATCAATGTAAAACACATTGGATTTGAGTACAACCCGCTGAGCAAAATCATTGCTAAGAACATCCTAGGCCTCGTTTGAAGTATGGATACTCTATCAGGACCCAAGATAGAGCTACTGATGATTATTTGCAGAAGTATGAAATTTGATTGGGCTGGATACTTTATCCAGTACATGAAGAAAGTTGCAAAAGAATAGAGAGAAGGAAAAAGGAAATCCAAGGCCTTACCCCTAGGATTAATGATTCAGGCCCTGCTGAATCATTTGGAAATTCCTGATGTTGCACCTGAGAAGATAAATCAGTCCAGATACAAGAAAGAGATTGATTATCCTATCCCTGGTCTGGATGATTATGAAGAAGTGGATAATGAGGCCACTGAGAGTGATGCAGATGATGGAGGAGATGGTGATGCTGGTGGTGAGCAGGTCAAGAAAGTTGTTAAGCCTGCTGCACCAAAGAAGACTACTGAGAAAAGGAAGGCTACTGAAACAAGGAAAATAACAGAAATGTTAAAGCCTAAAAGAACAAGAAAGCAAACAGCACAGACTACTGAGTCTGCTGAGGGTCCAAGTGATGTTGAAGCTACTGACCCTGCTGTAGTTGAGAAGAAGACTGTTGCTGAAATTTTGAAGGAGCAACAGAAAGAAGCCCGTAGAAAGAGGAAGTCTACTGTGATTGACATTGAAGATGAGCCACTTTCCAAGAGAATGAAAGAAATTATCCATAAAAAGAAACATGGAAAGGGGAAACAATTGAAAATCTTAGAGGCTCAAAGGGAATAGGAAAAAGGAGAAGTAGAGGAAGAAGCAGGAGAAGCTATTGAGGCTGAACCATTAACAATTATAAAGCCTACTGAGGATGTAGAGGTTGTTGTTGAGCAATCTGTTGAAGCTAAAGAATCCTCACCTGGTAAGGCTGCTGAGCCTTCTAAATTTGCCCAAGTTGTTGTTGAGCAACTTGTTGAAGAACCACAGCAAACCACTGAGGCTACACCTGCTGTGGAAGTGGAAAGACTTGTACAAGACCCTGCAAATTCTGCAATAGTTCAGGGGGAAGAGCAGTCTGCTGCCGACCCTGCTGATGAGCATATAAGTCAGGGGAACAAAGTATTATATAGATGGAGGTAGTAGGGACTAATATCATACCTGAGAAACCTACTAACCCAGAAGCATCTGTGGAAGAAACCTTGAATCTACTTGTAGAGACCTTTGGAGGTCAGCAAGGTTTTGAATCTGCCCCCAGAAAGCCAACAATGCCATATGAGAAGGCACCTAAAAAGGGCAAAGTAGATCATAACTTCAGAAAAGTGCAAAAATATTTCCAATGGAAGTTTGGATTCTACAAGAAATAGAAACCAGCTGCTGATCCAATGAGTGGATTTGAAGAATGGGCATTTGATCTGCTGGGTGTGGACAGCCTATTGGACTTAATAGATACAACCATGCTGCAATCCAGGCTGATGGATATAGTGGATGAAGGAAAGAAAAGTGGAGCAATCATGTTCAGAGATCCAAAGTACAGACCTGACAGTGATTCATCTGATTCTGATGATCCTCCCATGTTCCCTGGGGAGACCAGTGGAGTGGCTAGAGGAACAACTGATGAAGCCACTGGTCAAGGATCCACTGATGGTGCAGAAGATGAACCTACTGATGCTGGCAAGTCTGCTGAAGATCAGCAAAATGCAGATTTGGATGAAGAAAGAGTTACTGATTTCAGTGAACCTAGTGCCAGTTCAGAGGAATCAATTCAATATCAAGACTGGATTGACACTGAAGATGCCTTAGTCAAAACTGCCAATTATCTAACGAGGATCACTGATATGGGGGAATTTCAAAAAGAAAACATGGACATATTCCCTGATCAAGTTGTTGTGGCACAAATTGTACCAGAACATGGAACTGAAGAGGAGGTACAGGTTGCTGGGATACAAACAGCACCTGGACACAGGTTGGAACAGGAGGTACAGGCTTCTGAGTTACAAACAACACCTGGACAAAGGTTGGAACCAGATTTGGGTTTGGAGGAAACCCCTGTTGTTGTTGAAAAGGCTGCTGTAGTGGAGCCTGTTGGAAACAAGGCCACTGTAGGGAAAGATAGTCAGCAGGCTGCTGTTGTTGATAAGGAAGAACAACTGCTGGACTATGACTACAGTGATGAAGAATTTCAAATAGAAGGATCTACTGATAATGAACCAGTGAATGAAGAACCTGCACAAGATCCAATAATAGAGGATATTCTTGGTGCTATGGTTGAGGAAGGACCTGCCCCTGCTGGGAGAGATATGAGTAGAGCAATGGTCATCAGCAGACAAAGGGCTCAATATAATGTGGAAGAGCCTGCTGAAGGAGCTGCTGGAGAAATGACTGGTAGTATACCAAAACATGTTGTGGAAGAGTTGAGGGCTGTCAGAAATGACATAACACAGTTAAGGACTCAACTTGACAGACAGGAACAAAGATTTGAAGAACTGATGAATCTAGTGGATAACAATAGACAGTCCACTGAAATAGTTGCTTCAAATTTCACATCTACTCAAAATGATGTTAATGATCTTATTCTAGATGTGAGGGGAATCAAGATAGCTCACAGAATTAATCTATTGATTAATTCTAAACCTAACTTTTGTGAAAAAGGGTTGGCTGTGCATAGTTTCAGGAGAGCAATTCCACCTTTCCTCAAACGGTTGCAACTTGGTTGCCACAGCTGTTGGTGTAGTCTGCGGACTGTGTGTATCTCAGTGGTGAGCTGGTGAAGGAGTCATTCCACCTCCGAAGGATCAGTGTGCAGAATGATGGGTGCAATCCTACCTTTCTTCATTATGTGTAGACAGTGAAACTAGGGTGTCGTGAAGGACTATCATTGTGCTAGGATTTTGTAACGGTTATCTCAAGATTCTAGTGATACCTCCTACACCACAGGAGAAGGGGAGACGTACGGGATTACACCACCCGGAACTTCCATAAACAAATCTTGTGTTGATTTACTTTATGCATTTACATTCGTGCTGTGATTGTTTTAATTATTGCATAATCACTTTATCACTTCACTCAGCAAACATTAGACACTGAGTCAGCACCAAACTGATACATAGAAAGCTCAGATCTTTATTGACACATCTATTGCACTAAAGGCTAGTTCTATCCGCTGCCAGTTAACTAGACTAAGAATAAGTCAGTATTGACTTATACTCAGTTGAGTTAGCTGAACTCCGCACAAGTTAAGGGACAGGAACAAAACTGAACTGAGCATCAGTTTAAGTTTCGGATAAACTCAGTTCCTGAGGTACTTTCAGTTTTGGAAAAGTTTTTGGTGACAAGTTTATTCACCCCCCCCCCCTCTAGACTTGTGTTAGTCTTTTCAAGGGACCAACAATATAAATAACCACCTGCTCCTCTATTTAGCTACCAGCAGCATATTAGATTATTAAGAATCAATCTCCAATGACTCTTAATGATTAGTAATATGTTGTTTCTTTCGGTTTGTACCTAAGTACTTAAATTTCCGGGTCAGTATTTTGCAAATTCCAATGCTAACTGTGTTCCATCAGTTAGCATTTGTACTATGATATCTATGTCGTTATGAGACCCGTTTTGTAATCCAATAACAACTTAATCATTGTATTAATATCCATGTATGTTATTTCATACTACCTTTCTTGTGCACCAAAAAATGCATATGCTGTTTAAACTAACAGTTACTATTTTCATGCTACCACAAATGATGATTTCCCATACTACAGACACAGTATACCAATAACACTGGAATGGGCATTGACTGTGTATTGCACGGTCGGTCTTCCCCACTAGTATATATATATATATATATATATATATATATATATATATATATATATATATATATATATATATATATATATATATATATATGTTGGTCCCTTGGAAAGGCTAACACAAGTTTAGAGGGGGGTGGGGTGAATAAACTTGTCCCTAAAAACTGGATTTAAAACAAATTAAGGTTCAGTTAAAACTTGTGTGGAGTTAAGCTGACTAAGCTGAGTTCAAGTCAAACTGACTTAAGCTTAAAACTGAGTCAACCAGCAGCGGATATAATTCTAGCCTTTTTCTTGATCTTGTTATTCTATTTGAAAGCTGAGTGTGTTAAACTGAATTCTGAAGAATGTCAGATTGTGAACTTTGAAGTGTATAACAATCAATTATCAAAATGCTGTAGATAAATGCTGAGTAAATAAATAAATGTGTAAAGTAAATAAGGCAAGTTTTATAGAGGTTGCAGGTGGTGTAATCATGTACGTCCTCTCTTCCTCTGTGGTGCGGAGGAAAATTCCAAGAGAACTTCTTGAGGTGAACTGTTACAAAAAGTCCTAAACAATAGTCCTTGGCCAATGCCTAGCTTCACTATCTAAACAGTTGTAGAACAGGTAGAATTGCTGCTATTCAATTGCTTGAACACTGGTCCTTGAAGGGTTACGTATGCCTCTTCACCAGCTACCACCACAAACACAGTCTACCCGACTGCTTGTAACAACTGTCATTGGCGAAACCTTCCCGGTTTGCTTCACAGTCTAAACCTTTGATGTGGAATCAAAGTTGGGCTGAGAATCAATAAATTGATTCTTGTTTGTGGTTCTTCAAAGTGTCTGATTCTTGATAAATTCTGTGTAGCTTGAACACTTGATGAAATTCTAGATAGGATCTTGTTATAGCACTGAGATGATAGTAATTCGAATAGAAAGACTAATGCACAAAAACGCTTGTTGATTTCTTGTTAAATCTCTATATTCTTGTTGTAGTTCCTTGGTGCAAAGTCCTCTATTTATAGTGTGAGGGCCAACGTTCATCTGGCTTGAATTCGAATTGTATCACCGTCTATCTTGTAACGGCTATATTTTCTGACCGTTCTGATGTGTTAGTAACTCATCCAATAAAATCGCTTCCTTTAAAACGTTCGACTATACTATCAATTTGTTGGACGGCTGAAATATAAAACTGTGTTTCCTTATCAGTTTTATACTGAGTTTATCACTTGTCAGTTTCCTGACTGACTTGGAGCGTTAACTGAGATTTTTACGCTTCTTCAAATATCAGTACTCCATTTTTCATCTGATTATATTTGACTTAATCAAAGTACACCATGACTAATAATCTTCTAAGAACTCATTGTCCTTATGATTCTTAGGTCTTCATACAAGATCCATAAAGTCAGTTCAGGTCACCACAATCTTGCCTGAAGTCTAACTTTACAGTCTCGACTTGTAATCTTCATAACTGAGTTTGAACCCTCAGTTCTTCAATCTTCAATAACTGAGTCTGTGGCCCTCAGTTCTTCAATCTTCTAGATAAGTCAATTGTGTCTGTGACCCTCAGCGAACTTATTTTCTTCAGTTGAATACTGGTGTATTCTGAGTCAGTTTATCTGTCTTGGTGATTTCCAGTTTTCTAGATGAATTCCAGTTTTTCAGTTTTACGACACACTAACTATTACAGTGCTTGTCTGATGTAACTTATATAAATATCAGACACTAGTAAAACCTAAACATTCAGTTCTAGACATATTTTAGCTTTTCACTATAACAACTAGCTTTAGCACTTCATCAATGAGGTTAAAATAATACTTTGAATAAATATGATGAATTATCATCAAAACATAAAATTTTTTTCCAAGAATTTCCCCCTTTTTGATGATGTCAAAACTCAACCTAAAAGAAAAGCTTAAAGATCAAAACAATGTAAAACTGGAAAATGGATTTCATTAGAATGAGCAAAAACTGGAATAGTTACATTCTGTTCAAATTAGAGTAACTAGAGATTAAGTTCTCTTCTGTACTCTTTGTATGACTGAGTCATATTTTCTCTCTTTGTCATACATGCGATAGTCATATTCTAGCTTGGAGTCTTCCTTTGAAAATGTCTTGTTGTAGTCAACTTGACTTCCTTCCTTCCATTTCCTCCATAGAAACAACTTTGGTAAGCCTGATTCTTTCAAATAGTATTTTTCAAATTCTTCTATATCAGCTTTCATTTGTTCAGTCTTGTCTTTAATCTTCAGTTTATCATCAATCCTCAGATTCTTCTTGTGTTGTACCATCTTCTGATCATGATATTTATCAGACATGAAGTAGTTCAAGGATTCTTCAATAGTCTTATCCGTGTACTTGGCTTTGATAGGATTATGATCTTTGATAAACTTCATCCACAGATCCTTTGTAAGAGTAACTCTTCTGTCTCCAGGTTGACTGTATTTTTCAATGAGTTGCTCATCAGTTAACTCTTTCTTTAAGAATTTTGGATCTGATTTGTATCTTTCCAACTCGTCTTCAAGTCCTTCTTTTCTGTAAGTAATTTCAGCTTTTCTTCTTCAGATTCCCCCTTTTTGGCATCATATAACTGATCTACCAGAGCATGGGTTGCTTGTTGGTCGGCTGATATAAGTTGCTGAGAAGCAAGTAATTCCTTAAGCTGAGTTTTTAACCCGTAGATTTGCTGGTACATATGCTAGTGAGCCTGTGCATGTGTTTCCCTATCTACTGCGGTTGAGTCTTCAAGTTTTTGTTTAAGTTACAAAATTTCTGAAGCAGAACTTGAACATGACTTGTGGATCATCTCTAGTCTTGCATGAACTGAAACATCTGTATTAGTTCTATAATCCAAATATCTAGAGATGTTTGATAAAAGGCCATTTTGTGTATCTCTTTGACTGAGGAAGATCTTCAAATTTTCATGAACTTTGGCCAACTCATCCTTTGTTAGGATGTCAGAAGGATCATATGTAGCTTCTATTTGATCCTTAAACTGAGTATTATCTTCAATAATCATGAGTTGTTGATTATCAGTTTCATCAGCTGCTTGCTGATTGTCAATTGTCTGATCTCCAACTGGCAAGTCTTCTAGCTGTGTTACAGTTTGCGAAGCTAGAGAGGTTGAGCTTCTGAATGCAAAACTATAGTTACATCAGCTTCTTTTCATGTATGATCATCTTCATCATCATCCTTTTGCTTTGAACTATCTTTGGGAATAGATGATGTGCCTGATTCTCTTCTTTGTGCTAGTTCAGAAAATCTTTTGAAACAATTTTCAAGAAATTCTGAAATAGGAAACAAAGTGTATAGGTCTCTAACTTCCAATTTCTCCAAGAGTAGTTTCTCTTCAGACTGTAGACTAACATCACGAGAATCCTCCGGTTTAAGCTTCATCTTCATTAGTCTGACAATTTTGTCGGCTTAAAAAACTGGGGCTGATTGCTGATCCGATTGATGTTGTAATTGAGAAGTATTATCAGCAAGAGTGTTTTTCCTTATATCTTCAGTTATCAGTTGTTGTTGTTCCCCCCAATTGGTGCTGTCTTACTTGAATTTTCCGGGTACAAACATCTTACAACTGATCTTTCTTGTGCTGATTCAGCTTTTCGCTTAATCCCTTTGTGTTTAGCTTCCTGCTGAGACACAGTTTTCTGTCCAGCTTCAGGTTGGGAAGTTGTTCCTGTTTGTGCTGTGATTTCCTTTGTAGCTGCAGTTTGCCTTGCTTGCTTCCCTTCCTTCAGTTTCTCCAGATAAAATTGAATGATTCCACTGAAAGTCTTCTTCAGTCGGATTCTCCCAATAGTTTCTTGTCCTTCACCTTGAGCACTTCGTACACTGTCTAATTCAGCTAAATGTTGCTTCTTTATCTGATTGACGACATAACCTGCCCAATTGAATTTTATTTTGTCCCAAATTATGTTCATCAGATAAATATTTTCTTCGGATAGTGTACTGACTCCTTTGGATTTTCCAATGACATGTTTGCTGAGCCATCTGCTGAGGTGCGCAAATTCTGGCTTGAGTCTGTCGACATGAGTATCAATTTCTACTGGTTCCTTAGAATAAGTAAGTTGCTTCAGAAAAGCTTCTCTTTTCAAGGGTAGAGTAGTCAAATCTGTTGAAGTCACAGTTGAATTTGTGAAATCAAATAGTTACTGCATAACTCTTTCATTGATAGCAATGCGATCTCCATGAACTGTTGTGATTAAGGAGTCTCTTACCAAACACATATTTTGCCAAAATTGCAAAATACCTTCTACATCACGTTGTTCTTTGAACTTTACTTCCAGTAGGTTTCTCAAACTTGGTTGTTTCTGGATTTTATCACATATCCAGCTAGCTAACAAAGTGTTTTTACACATAGCTTCGTAAATTTTGAATGAAAATTCATCTAGCTCTGTTATTAATCTTTCTTCTTGTGATTTCTTTGAAGTGGCCATGTCTTGGTGTGAACACAAAGATTGAATTTGAGAAGAATTTGGTTTTGAAAAATCTGACTTTGATTTTTATGAAGTGTGAATGGGGGTTGAATATATTGGTAGGATATACTGGCGGTTAAGTAGTACAACTTTTCAAATTCCATGAAGGTTTGGGTAACCGATGCATGTACTGTTTTGACAGTCGTGGGGTGTACACGCAATGTTCTGACAAAAAGAACTGCGATAAATAAATGCGATATAACCGCTGTTGATTTTATCATATCAACCTTTGACTAAATTTGACTGGAGTAGAAACTGATGCTGAGGTCAGTTTTAGAAATAATTTTCAGTTCTGTCAAATTTTCAGTTTCAGTTAATCAGTTTGAAATTGTTGATGTCAATGACTAATCTTTTAAGTGAGCGCACCCAACATAACAAAGATTAATCCCCTTGACGAATCTCTGGCTTAACTGATTTAACTGACTTTGATTATCCCCAATTCAGTTCTTAGTTTGGCAAATCTTTCTTTGTCCAAAGGCTTTGTAATGATATCTGCCAACCGATCTTCAGTAGGTACATAAAGAACTGTAATATCCTTCTTCTTTGCATGATCTCTTATAAAGTGGTGACGCACATCAATGTGCTTTGTCCTTGAGTGTAAGACTGGATTATCAGTGATTGCAATTGCACCGTTATCACACATTATGGGAATCATTCCTTCTTCTATCCCACAATCTCTTAATTGTTGTCTAATCCATAAAACTTGAGCACAACAACTTCCAGCTGCAATATACTCTGCTTCAGCTGTTGAAGTTGAGATAGAATTTTGCTTTTTGCTAAACCATGACACAAGTCTATTTCCTAATAACTGACATGTGCCTGATGTGCTTTTTTTGTTCACTTTACATCTAGCATAATCTGAGTCTGAATAAGAGATCAGCTTGAATTCTCCTTCTTTTGAATACCAAATTCCAACTCCATCTGTATCTTTTAGATATTTCAATGTTCTTTTCACAACTGTGAGATGACTTTCATTTGGTTTTGACTGAAATCTTGCACATACACCGACAGTAAAAGATATATCTGGCCTACTTGCTGTAAGATAGAGTAAGCTTCCAATCATCCTTCTGTAAAGTGTTTGATCAACATCCTTGCCTTCTTTGTCTTCATCTAGCCTGATGTTGGTCCCCATAGGTGTAGAAATTCCAGTAGATTTCTCCATACCAAACTTTTTGATAAGTTCTGTTGTGTATTTGGTTTGGTGAATGAAAATTCCATCATCTAATTGTTTAACTTGTAATCCAAGGAAGTAATTTAATTCTCCCATCATACTCATTTGAAATTTTATCTTCATTAAACTTGCAAATTTCTCACATAATTGTTCATTTTCCGATCCAAAAATAATGTCATCAACATAAATTTGAACAAGTACAGTATTTTCTCCATCCTTCATTCTGAATAATGTTTTGACGATTGTTCCTTTGATAAATCCATTATCCACTAGAAACTGAGATAGAGTCTCATACCAAGCTCTTGGTGCTTGTTTAATTGCATAGAGATCTTTCCTTAGTTTGAAAACTTTATCAGCTTGATCTTTAATCTCGAATCCAGGTGGTTGTTGAACATACACTTCTTCTTTAAGAGTTCCATTCACAAATGCGCTTTTAACATCCATCTGGTAAACTTTGAATTTCTTGTGAGCTGCAAATGCGAGAAATAGCCTGATTGCTTCCAATCTTGCAATTGGTGCATATGTTTTATCAAAGTCTATGCCTTCTACTTGAGAATATCATGTAGCTACAAGTCTAGCTTTGTTTCTGACGATATTCCCATCTTCATCAAGTTTGTTTCTGAAAACCCATTTGGTTTCAATGATATTCACATGAACTAGTCTTTCTACCAATTCCCATACTTGATTTCTTTCGAACTCATTCAGTTCTTCATGCATAGCTAATATCCAGTCTGGATCCTTCAAAGATTCTTCAATTTCTTTAGGTTCCGATTGAGATAGAAAACATGCAATCATTGCATTTAGTTGGTGTCTTGTTTGAACGCCAGTTTGGGTATCACCAATAACTTGTTCTTCAGGGTGATCTTTCATCCATTGATGAACTGGTGCTTGCATCAATGGGTTTGCATTTTGTTCAACTGGTTCTACAAGAACTGGTTCTTGAATTTCTTCAACTGAATCTGAATCATTTTGTTCAGGAGTCAGTTGTTGAGTAGTTGGTAACTGAGACTGATCCTTATCTGAACATTCTGAAATTTGTAGTCTTCTAATGTAAACAGAAACTGATTCTGGCATGACTGGTAACTGAGACTGAGAAACTGGATCCAGTCTGTCTTCAGTTGTTTAACCAGGAAAGTTTGGTTCATCGAATACTACGTGTATTGATTCCTCATGCTTAAGTGTCCTTTTATTTAGCACTCTAAAAGCTTTGCTGACAATTGAGTATCCTAGAAAAATTCCTTCATCATCTTTGGGCTGAAAAACATGAAGTTGATCTTTCCCATTATTGTGTAAGAAACATCTGCTTCCAAAAGCATGAAAATTAGAAACATTTGGTTTTCTTCCATTCCAAATTTCATAAGGAATCTTCTCATGCCTTTTGTTCATGAGAGCTTTGTTCTGTGTATAACGGGCTGTGTTAACTAATTCTGCCTAATATCTTTTAGGTAGTTTAGCTTCATAGATCATTGTCCTTCCTACTTCTTTAAGCGTTATGTTCCTTCTTTCAGCTACACCATTCTGTTGAGGTGTTCCTGTGGCAGCAAGTTAGTGTAAAACACCATTTTTTTCACAATATTCAATAATCACACTGTTGAGGAATTCGGTTCCTTTATCAGATCTTATCTTCACAATTGATACTCCTTTCTGATTTTGAAGTCTCTTGAGTAATTCTGTAAGTCTTTGCTTGGTTTCACTTTTCTTGGTTAAGAAGATTACCCAAGTGTACCTTGAAAAATCATCTACTACCACCAATGTATACTTCTTTCCACTGATACTAATTGGTGTTATAGGTCCAAATAGATCCATGTGTAGTAGTTCCAGATGTCTGGTTGTTGAATGCTGAGACTTGGTCTTGAAACTTGTTTTTGTTTGCTTTCCTTGTTGACACGCATCACATAAGCTATCCTTCTTATATGATATCTCTGGTAGTCCAATGACTAGCTGTTTCTTAACAAGTGTGTTGATGTCATCAAAGTTAAGAAGACTCAGTTTCTTGTGCCATAGCCAACTGATTTCTGATTTGGTATGCACAAGCAAACAGGTTTCAGCAACGGCAGTTGTCCAATCTACTATATTCATATTCTCTTTTCTTCTTCCGGCTAAGACAACTTGATATGCTGTTTCACTGACGACAATGCGTAATTCTTTGTCGAAAGTAACTTTGTATCCCATATCACAGAATTGACTGGTGTTGAGTAGGTTGTAGTGTATTCCTTCTACATAAGATACATTCTTGATTGTAAGTCCATTCCTGATTAAGGTGCCATAACCTTTGGTGTATCCAAGTTTGTCTTTACTTCCAAAATTGACTTTTGGTCCATCTTTTGCAATAAAATTACTGAGACAGTCCTTGCTCTTAGTCATGTGTCTTGACCAACCACTATCAAAGTACCATACATCCTGCAATAAAAGTTAATAATTTTTAGGTAGCACAACTCTGGGAATATATCCTTTAGGTATTTTTCGGATATTGTTGCACTTTTTTTCATATATGTAAGCCACACTCATATAGTATCTATGTTTGGACTGTGTCTTATTTATATGATCTCTCAGATCTTTTGATTGAAACTTATTTCCATCATGCTTACTATTAAAACTGGAATGAAAACCATCATTCCTTCTGTACTGAGGTCTGGACTGACCTTGGTACTGGGACTTTTGCTGAGAACTGAGATTAGCTCTCTGCTGAGTCTTGGACTGAAACTTTTGATAAGTTTTCTGTCTGGAATGATTGCTATTATCAGTTTTATTAGTAAATACAGTAAAATTCCAATCATCATCAGTGGGATGTAGTCTTCCTTTCCTCCTGAATGTGTGAATCCTTGAATGATTGACATTCTTGGATTTACATTGATTGTGATTTTTCTGGTTCTTGACTTGATTGGTTTTTGTGGATCTGGCAGTTATTTTACCAGTTCGATTTTCATAAGATACAGCTGATCTACCATTTGGTTTACCTTTGTTGGTAGATACAGTTGTTTTCTTAGAAAACTGATTTATCCTATGTGATACTGGCTTTACTGGTTCAACAATTTTCTCAGTTTGTGGAAGTTGCTCAGCTACAAACTTAATACCAGTTTTGGTACTAGGTTCGGCAACTTTGCTAGTTCTATTCTTGGATGATTGCTGTGTATCAAATCCTAAGCCTGTTTTGTCTCCATACGGCTTTCCTGATTTGAATCCAGTAACTGAACTTGATTGAGCAAATGATTCAGTTGTTGCTGCTGATCCAGTAGGCTGATGCTGAATCTTTTCTTTATCAATTTTAGTCAGTTTCAACATTTTTAGTTCAGACTTCAATCTTTCAACTTCAAGAATTAGACTTTCTTTCTCATCATTAATTGATTCATAACCAGCGTGAATAGTTACTTGCTGATTCATCAATTCTTCAAGTGTTTCTTCTAATTCTAGATTTTTCGGATTGGAGTCAGCAGTCGAAGAACATGCATTTTTCATGGAAATCTGAGCTGAAGAGCATTTAGAATTGGATTCACATACCTCATTTGTATCTTCCATGTGTGCCATTAAAGCTGTGTCATCTGATAATCTTTCAGTACCAGCTTCATAGTCTGACTCATCTCCAGCAATGAGTGCTCTCCTTCCAAATCTTCTTGGTGGAGTCTTCTTGGTCAGTTCTGGGCATTCAACTTTGTAATGTCTAGGCTTCTAGCAGTGGAAGCAAAGATTCTCATCATCTTTTCTTTTCTCAGGATGTATCATCAGCGATCGAGTCACTTTTCTTTCCTACAAGACTCGAGACACAGTCGCCATTCTTTCACTTTTGATTTCCACTATTGTACATATTTTTGGAGTTTGAGATTTTTTGGGAATGCATAGAGCGAGTACTCTTCCCTATGTGATGGATTTTCCTACACTGGGTTTGCCACACATAGGGTTTAAGGAGGCCATGCTATGCATTCCTAAACTTGGGGCGGGCCGGGATATGGCAAACTTATTGTAGCACTTTATTTCTTCTTTTAATAAAATAAAGTTGTTTAAAAAAAAGGAGTCTTCTTAATGAACTTCTTGGTTACAGGATGACCGTTCTTCATCCTTCTGATTCTGCTCATCATAAGAGCCATTTGTTCTTCCATTTCATCCAACTGTTGAAGATTATTTGTGGTTGTTTCTTGAGAATCATTTGATGCTGCTGCAAGTGCTGTGGTCTTTGGTTCTTCTAGAGCTTTAATTATTGCAGCAGTACTTGTGAAATCTTCACTGAATTCCACTAGAACTTCTTGAGGTGAACTGTTACAAAAAGTCCTAAACAATAGTCCTAGGCTAATCCCTAGCTTCACTATCTAAACAGTTGTAGAACAAGTAGAATTGCTGCTCTTCAATTGCTTGAACACTTGTCCTTGAAGGGTTACGTATGCCTCTTCACCAGCTACCACCACAAACACAGTCTACCCGACTGCTTGTAACAACTGTCCATGGCGAAACCTTCCCGGTTTGCTTCTCAGTCTAATTCTTTGATGTGGAATCAAAGTTGGTCTGAGAATCCATAAATTGATTCTTGTTTGTGGTTCTTCAAAGTGTCTGATTCTTGATAAATTCTGTGTAGCTTGAACACTTGAAGAAATTCTAGATATGATCTTGTTATAGCACTAAGATGATAGTAATTCGAATAGAAAGACTAATGCACAAAAACGCTTGTTGATTTGTTGTTAAATCTCTATATTCTTGTTGTAGTTCCTTGGTGCAAAGTCCTCTATTTATAGTGTGAGGTCCAACGTTCATCTGGCTTGAATTCGAATTGTATCACCGTCTATCTTGTAATGGCTATCTTTTCTGACCGTTCTGATGTGATTTTTCTGGTTCTTGACTTGATTGGTTTTTGTGGATCTAGCAGTTATTTTACCAGCTCGATTTTCATAAGATACAACTGATCTACCATTTGGTTTACCTTTTTTGGTAGATACAGTTGTTTTCTTTGAAAACTGATTTATCCTATGTGATACTGGCTTTACTGGTTCAACAATTTTCTCAGTTTGTGGAACTTGCTCAGCTACAAACTTAATACCAGTTTTGGTACTAGGTTCGGCAACTTTGCTAGTTCTATTCTTGGAAGATTGCTGTGTATCAAATCCTAAGCCTGATTTGAATCCAGTAACTGAACTTGATTGAGCAAATGATTCAGTTGCTGCTGCTGATGCAGTTGGCTGATGCTAAATCTTTTCTTTATCAGTTTTAGTCAGTTTCAACATTTTTAGTTCAGACTTCAATCTTTCAACTTCAAGAAGTAGACTTTCTTTCTCATCTTTAATTGATTCATAACCAACGTGAATAGTTACTAGCTGATTCATCAATTCATCAAGTGTTTCTTCTAATTCTAGATTTTTCGTATTGGAGTCAACAGTCGAAGAACATGCATTTTTCATGGAAATCTGAGCTGAAGAGCATTTAGAATTGGATTCACATACCTCATTTGTATCTTCCATGTGTTCAATTAAAGCTATGTCATCTGATAATCTTTCAGTATCAGCTTCGTAGTCTGACTCATCTCCAGCAAGGAGTGCTCTCCTTCCAAATCTTCTTGGTGGAGTCTTCTTGGTCAGTTCTGGGCATTCAGCTTTGTAATGTCCAGGCTTCTTGCAGTGGAAGCAAAGATTCTCATCAACTTTTCTTTTTTTCAGGATGTATCATCAGCGATCGAGTCACTTTTCTTTCCTATAAGACTCGAGACACACAGACGCCATTCTTTCACTTTTGATTTCCACTGTTGTACATATTTTTTGAGTTTCGGATTTTTTGGGAATGCATAGAGCGAGTACTCTTCCCTATGTGATGGATTTTCCTACACTGGGTTTGCCACACATAGGGTTTAAGGAGGCCATGTATGCATTCTATCACACAAACTTGGGGCGGGCCGGGATATGGAAAACTTTTTGTAGCACTTTATTTCTTCTTTTAATAAAATAAAGTTGTTTAAAAAAAAGAGTCTTCTTAATGAACTTTTGGGTTACAGGATGACCGTTCTTCATCCTTCTGATTTTGCTCATCATAAGAGCCATTTGTTCTTCCATTTCATCCAACTGTTGAAGATTATTTGTGGTTGTTTCTTGAGAATCATTTGATGCTGCTGCAAGTGCTGTGGTCTTTGGTTCTTCTAGAGCTTTAATTATTGTAGCTGTACTTGTGAAATCTTCACTGAATTCATAAGCCTTTTAAATCTGAGAAGATTTTGAATGAATCCTCTATGTCAAGTCTTATAGATTCTTCCATAGCAGTGACTTTCATCTTCCAGCACATTGGTAATGCCTTCAAGATTCTTGTATTGACAACTTTCTTTGAGTATTCAATCTTGGGTAGATCTAATTCATCCATTATAGCACTGAATCTTGTCTCCATTTGGTCAATGGTCTCTCCAGATTTCATCTTGAAATTCTCAAACTTTTGTTTTGCAACTGAGATCTTGTTCTCCTTGATTGAGTCAGTTCCTCCACAAACTAACTGAAGTTTGTGCCACATTTCTTTAGCAGTTGTGCATTCTTTCACCTTTAAGTACATGTTTCTGTCAAGAGTTCTGAGGATAAAGTCCATAGCAACATTGTTTAGATTGTTTCACATGCGATCATCACTAGTCCATTCGGCTTTGGGCTTTGCAACTCGAACTTGCTCTCCACCAACAGTTTGCATGTGAGTGATCTGAATTGGTCCATCAGTGAGTACGTCCATCATCTCATTATGAGTAGCCGCTAGAAAAGCCTGCATTCGACGTTTATAATTCATCAAATCTGTCTATATTGCACATAAGCATCTGTCTTGCATACTGATTGTTATCCAATGTGAGTGAGTGAAAAATGATTGTTTAATAACTGGAAGCTGAGCTTTGTTATGAGAACAACTAGAGGAGATTTAGAGCAAATGATATCTTGTCAACGAAACACTGCTCCGATACCAATTGTTGGTCCCTTGGAAAGGCTAACACAAGTTTAGAGGGAGGGGGGAGGGGTGAATAAACATGTCCCTAAAAACTGGATTTAAAACAAATTAAGGTTCAGTTAAAACTTGTGTGGGGTTAAGCGGACTAAGCTGAGTTCAAGTCAAACTGACTTAAGCATAAAACTGAGTCAACCGGAAGCGGATATAATTCTAGCCTTTTTCTTGATCTTGTTATTCTATTTGAAAGCTGAGTGTGTTAAACTGAATTCTGAAGAATGTCAGTTTGTGAACTGTGAAGTGTATACCAATCAATTATCAAAATGTTGTAGATAAATGCTGAGTAAATAAATAAATGTGTAAAGTAAATAAGGCAAGTATTATAGAGGTTCCAGGTGGTGTAATCCTGTACGTCCTCTCTTCCCCTGTGGTCGGAGGAAAATTCCACTAGAACTTCTTGAGGTGAACTGTTACAAAAAGTCCTAAACAATAGTCCTTGGCTAATCCCTAGCTTCACTAACTAAACAGTTGTAGAACAGGTAGAACTGCTGCTCTTCAATTGCTTGAACACTGGTCCTTGAAGGGTTATGTATGCCTCTTCACCAGCTACCACCACAAACACAGTCTACCCGACTGCTTGTAACAACTGTCCTTGGCTAAACCTTCCCGGTTTGCTTCTCAGTCTAAACCTTTGATGTGGAATCAAAGTTGGGCTGAGAATCAATAAATTGATTCTTGTTTGTGGTTCTTCAAAGTGTCTGATTCTTGATAAATTCTGTGTAGCTTGAACACTTGAAGAAATTCTAGATATGATCTTGTTATAGCACTGAGATGATAGTAATTTGAATAGAAAGACTAATGCACAAAAACGCTTGTTGATTTCTTGTTAAATCTCTATATTCTTGTTGTAGTTCCTTGGTGAAAAGTCCTCTATTTATAGTGTGAGGTCCAACGTTCATCTGGCTTGAATTCAAATTTTATCACCGTCTATCTTGTAATGGCTATCTTTTCTGACCGTTCTGATGTGTCAGTAACTCATCCAATAAAATCGCTTCCTTTATAACGTTCGACTGTACTATCAATTTGTTGGATGGCTGAAATATAAAACTGAGTTTCCTTATCAGTTTTATACTGAGTTTATCACTTGTCAGTTTCCTGACTGACTTGGAGCTTTAACTGAGATTTTTACTCTTCTTCAAATATCAGTACTCCATTTTTCATTTGATTATATTTGACTTAATTAGAGTACACCATGAATAATCATCTTCTAAGAAATCATTGTCCTTATGATTCTTAGGTCTTCATACAAGATCCATAAAGTCAGTTTAGGTCACCACAACCTTGCCTGAAGTCCAACATTACAGTCTCGACTTGTAATCTTCATAACTGAGTTTGAACCCTCAGTTCTTCAATCTTCAATAACTGAGTCTGTGACCCTTAGTTCTTCAATCTTCTAGATAAGTCAACTGAGTATGTGACCCTCATCGAACTTATTTTCTTCAGTTCAATACTGGTGTATTCTGAGTCAGTTTATCTGTCTTGGTGATTTCCAGTTTTCTAGACGAATTCCAGTTTTTCAGTTTTATGTCACACTAACTATTACAGTGCTTGTCTGATGTAACTTATACAAATACCAGACTCTAGTAAAACCTAAACATTCAGTTCTAGACATCTTTTAGCTTTTCACTATAACAGCTAGCTTTAGCACATCATCAATGAGGTTAAAATAATACTTTGAATAATTTGATGAATTATCATGAAAACATAAATTTTATTTCCAACAATTTTATATTACCTGAAATGAATAAATCATGAAGGTTGTACTCAACATTCATTTCATCATTTAATTACTGTTACTTTCATACTTTCACACTTGTCTTAAATACATACATATTGGGTTGTCATACATTGGTGTACCATCCTTTGGTCTATCGTACATAGGACATCCCTACATGCATCTACCATGCATAGGTCTTCATATATTGGTCATCCATGCTTGCATTTACCACACATGGATTTTCATAGGTCATCCAAGCATGCACCTACCACACATAGATATTCATATTCACAACAAGCCAAGGGTACCTCGCATAATGATAGCCCTTTATGAAGACTTATTTTGCCACCCGCGAAGCGGTAGGGAATGACCCTTAGTCCCCATCTACGAGTGACATTGCGAAGTAAAACTGTACCTAAACAATGGTCTCGCAATGTGCCTTATTGGTCTACTACTGTGATGCCCCGTCCCGGATATCGAATCCCGAAAGAATGCCCGGCATGCATGTATTAACTTTTTAAATCTTCAAAAGTAATATATACATAAGCCTCGTAACAATTAATCAGAGTAAAAGAGGAATAATTTAAAACTAAAAGATACCTCAGAAAAGAATGCCAAACGACAAAAAACGGATCACTAGTCCCAAAATCTACGTCTAAGAAAACTGAAACAACAAAACTTCGAAATTAATGTTGTTTAACTTATTACATCCAATTTTGAAACTGGAAAGGTACTAAGTCTATCTCTCAAAAACTGAATAATAAAAATGCAAAAAATAAAAGTCTATAACATCATAACATCTTGAGCTCAAACGTTGGCTTCGTCATCATGACCGTACTCATCATCATCCTGACAACCACCTTCTCGGGGTGGTGAAAATAAAGAGAGAAGGGGTAAGTACTTTACTTAGTAAGGGGTAGAACAAACGGCGCAATAAACATCACATCTTCTACAAACACTACCACATATGTTGTAACAATAGAGCTCACTCAACCTCTACTTGCTCCATATAGTACATCCTCGCACAATTAAGGATTGTTACATCAATGTCAAAGGACACTACGTACGGTGACCGACTGCACAACAACACGGGAAGCACCTCAAGGGCACGGGCTTAGGTCCCCATGTAGGAGTTACACGCATCCCTTGGCATCAAACCAAGTAGAGGGGTGTAATAGTCCCATGCTAAGAAGAATAGACGTGCCTCACCAATGATAAAGATTTTTAGGTTTCAGACACACACATGTAATTTACGATTTTAAGTCTAACCACCTGGTTCATTCACATAAAAAGACTTCCTATAGACATCTAGTCTTAGACCTTTTATTTACACTACCTATAACATAGTAAAAGGATCAATGACTACTAAGTCAATGTCCCGCAATGCCTAAATAACGCCTTCCGGTGCTCCCACATTCTCACTGCAGAGGGTCTCAGTTGTGGTGCTGAGCCAAGGCTACCAGAAGTCTAGGTTAGACATTGCAAAATAACATATAATGTTCCAGAAGAACATACAAGCCACATCATACCGTGTAATACACGTAAAACTACAAAATTAATACATTACACTTTTACCGTAAAGTATATAACACTCTTACTATAACCATTAAATATATATAATTCTTTGTTGTGTATACCTTTTTAATATATAAATCAAATAAAGTTACTCACTGTATACAATTATTTTCCTTTATATCAATTAACTAAAACATATCACTTAGATAATTTTGAGTACCATTCTGTAGGTATGCCATCATAGTACATCTATTTTTTTTTTCAGAAACGAAAATTTTATTGACAAAAGAAGTGGCATATACAACGACAACTCCCTTATCTTCTTTTCATCTTCCTCAGCCAGAAGAATCCAAGAAGGAAAAAATCCAGACCAATAGTCCGGATTAACTAGGTTCTTAGCAAAGGATGCAACCCTATGACTTACAATATTACAATTTCGTCTGAAAAAACAGAGTTTACGAGATTGAAGGGAGGCCAAAAGACATCTAATATCAGCAACGATCACTTGCAGTTATGGCCGCGGCTAAATTCTACCCTCCAGCATATGAACTAGCTGCTGAGAATCCGTCTTGATCAAGATTTCATTCCACCCCTTTCTTTTGCCTGTGAAAGAGCCCAATGCACCACCTCATCTTCGGAACTTAAAACAGAGTAAAAATTTGCAAAGGATCGTCCCCATAGCTCAACAAGATTTTAGTTTTTGTCATGGATGGTGACGAAACAAAATTCGTCGGGCGTAAAATCTGGGTCCTTTAATCTATTGATAACTGGCGAGGATGAATAATCAAAGAAATATATGAAAGTGAGAATGAATTTTTTGGGGGTGATTTAGACTGGGACTAGGAATTTCACTAGGATGCCTACGTTCCAATATCTCTCTTGGAATTAAGTCAGGAGTAGTTCTTTATAGTTGATTATATAGGGGCGATTGTGCCCTAGGCCTGCGTGGGCCGTGTCCAATGTGCACTTTTCGTTTCGTGTTATTCAAGCAAGAGATAAATCAAGGATTATCCCATGATATTAGTCGATAATTATGATATAAAAATGTTCATATTAAATGATAAGGACCGGAGCCTTAATGGCTTGGGATTCTTTCCAGAACTTATCGTACAATTATTGTCATTATCATATTCGCTAGCCGACATGCGGCGAGATTCTAAGGTCGGGTTAACCGAGCTGTGTTTGCGTGCTCCTCGCCGACCTGCGGTGGATCGGAGGATGACTCGAACAACCTTCTATGAGGTCTCAGTTCGGCTAAGCCCGTGGTGGAACTCCAAGCCTTTTATGGTTAGGGCATCAGGCCTACTCTTGCCTTTATTTAGGGTGACATGTGCTTGGTACGTGGAGTGGTGAAATCCGGTATCGTTATAATCCCCTCAGATCCAGCTGAAATTTTGAGATTATGTCAGATCTGAGCTAGATGCTCTGTTGCTCTTAGGATGGCTTAGTCTGGTCGGGCCGAAGCTCGACCTCTACTGTAATAGGGGGGATTTAGTCAACGATGCCAGGTGGCATTGTCATGTAATAATTTCTTTCTTAATATTTTTTGAAATATGAGGCATTTCTCGGCCATTTCAAGGGACAGTTTTTGACATCGGGCATAAAGCACAGTTACGTCAACCATCGTGTCAACCGTTCCATCACGTTTTGCCATGTCTTGTCACCGTTCCATCACGTTTTGGCAGGCAAAAAACACAGTTACGCTTGACGATTTTCAACATAAGTCTTCATTACTTCTTTTTTTTTCCATTTTTTTAATGTTTTCATCACTTCTGTTTTTCGTTGATGGTGTGAGCTAAATCTTCGACTCCCACGAGCATTTCTGTAGAAAACTCCATGGAAAGGGAGAATGATCTTGAGGTAGAGGGAGCCTCGATTGGTTTAGCCGGTGCCTCCTCTCATCGTTACTCTAGGACATTTGACCCGGAAAGCCGTCTACGGATCCATGAGGGCACTCAAAGCCTCATGGGTAGCTCCAGGAGAGCCTCCACCCTTGATGAACGCAGCTTGGACTTTTGATGAGAGACAAATTGTCAATCATTATTTTGACATTTACCCCATTTCTGATACCACTTTGAGCATTATTGTACAATTAGAGTCATTATTTTCTTAGTATCATAAAAATGTGTAGATAGTAATTATTATATAAAATATCATATTTGGATAGTGTCCCGGATTTTATCAATACAAAACAACAAGTAATAAACCGGTTAACCTCAAGTGCAAGGATCGTAGTATGGAGGCTAATGCCGGGTCGATCTTACGGGGAACTAGACGAATGTGAATCCTAGATTTTGTTTTTAACTAAACTATTGTCACGAAACTAACCTAAACAGAAAACTAATTTAAACAAATATGCATAAAAGGAACTAGACAGAGGATTGAATCCAATGCTAGGCAAGATCGAAAGCAATAAAAACTAACTAAGTCGCAGAAAAATAAAATAGACTAAACTAAGCTAAGCAATTCGAGTCAAGTGATTTAAATCAAATTTTAACGAACGAACAAGCAATTGTTCCACCTATCCTATCAACGTTTGATACTAATTCGGATTATTTCGTGATCTCTACTCAAGTTGTGATTCACCTATCTAAGGCATGAACACCTACTTTCGTAGACAAGTTCGTTTTCTAATCTTCGATCTTTCGATTAAAGATTAAGTCTTTCTAACCTAGGCGTGAAATCTTTCAATTTCTAATCTAGAGATTCAATCTAATAACTTCCGTTGTGATTAGATTAAAGGTCTAAACTTTTATCATGGTGTTCTAAGGTTAACATGACTTTCATCAAGCAAACAACAAACAAAAGCATGGATCTTTCGATATAGCATGCAATCAACATATAAAAACATGATAAAAGTAACAACTTTAATAGACACTCACAAAATAATCACGAACTCGAGATCAAACTGTTGAAACGGACGGCTTCACAATGCTTGTTCAAGGAGGATTTAGCCTCCTAGCATCCTTTGCACATCGAATTGTTGAGTAAAAAGTACATGAAATTATCTAATCTAATCTAGAAGTTTAAGTGCATAAAACTAGAGAAAAACTGAAGGAAAAACGCAGCCAGCTGCCCCTAGGGTTTAGGGTTCGAATTGTATGATTAGGGTGAAAGAAATCCGCTGCTTATATAGAGTTTCAATGTCGGCTGCTACAGTAACCGCTCCGGACGCCCGTTTGAAGATTCCGGACGCTCGTCCGCTATTTTCAGCAACAGCATCCAAACTTGTAACGCTCATATCTCGGGCCTCGTAAGTCGGAATGGAGTGATTCAAAATCCTGTAGAATCCTCTCTTCAAGCCCTACAACTCTTCTCTTGAGGTCCAGAGTCAAATCGGTTGTTATCATATCAGGAACTGCGTTGGAAGTTCAGCGCTACCCGGAATCCTGATTTTCTTCCTCTGGACGCTCGTCCAGTATCTCAGACGTTCGTTCCTTCAGCCTTGAACTTGTGCCAGACGTTCGTTCATCCAGCGTCCAAACTCTCTGTATCAAAATACTTCTCTGGACGCCCGTCTGCTTTATCAAACGCCCGTCCACTCTGGACGGGACCCGGACGAACGTCCATATGTGCTGTAACTCGATTTCTTGATCTTTATCTCCTCCTTCTTCCATCTTTATCCTTCTTTCCTCGTCTCTTTCTTGATTTAGCTCGAATTATATCAACATTTGATCATCAATTCAGCCTCCAACATGTACCTACATGACATCAAAAACACCGCAAAACGTAACACAATCCAAATACTCGTAAAACCACAATTAAAACACATACACAACCTCATTTTGCAAATAAACTAATCAAAATCTTACTTGCTTAATAAATCATTTAAACACTCGTTTTCTATGCAAATTATACAAATACGGAGGAAATCATTATCAAATATAACGTTAAAAACCGTATAAAAATACCCTTAACAACTCCCCCACACTTAAACTTTGCTCGTCCCGAGCAAAACAAAACAAGATAAAGGCTCGGAAGGAATATAGACATCTCAACACATATACCACATGTATCAATAAATTAGAAGTTCACCGTCGTGTGTGTGCATAGCCATAGAAAACTTCCACTAAATCCAAACTTGAGGAACTCAAAGTAAAACTAGTTAATACCCCCTCATAGAATAGTAATAAATGACACTCATAAGGTGCACCCTACAAACGTGACATATCCCGAAAAGAATGATCGAATATATCTAGGGCCTTTCTGAAATACTCAGAGGATACTCCCTACAACATATCTATCAGTTTATACTGGGGATAAGATTAACGAAAACTAAGCCTTATATTCAATTTCGTACCGATTCTTTAGTTGATTTAACTATTTCACTTTAAACACACATTAGAAGAAGCTATTGCCCTCATAGCAGAATAGGACATTTCGAGATAATACCCTGCCTTACTCCAATCATAAGGCAGCTTTTTCTAACTGTCGTGAGCTTTTAGTCATCATAGTGGAATAAAACATTTCGAGATAATGCCTTACCGCACTCAAATCATCGACCAGCTTCCGACACACACTATTGATTTCATTATTAACTCAACTTTTTCAAATGACATTAGCTACGTATTACTTATCACATTCAAACTTCTAGATATTCACAGTATATCATACTTGGAACTAAATACAAACTATCATAAATCTCACGATATGCACGTAGCACTAAGCACATGACTTATAAGATAATCAAAAATCACTAATCCAAAACGGGGTATAACTTTATAAAAATAGCTCATCGTTCACTATGGCTCGTGAAAAATAATTCGGGTGAATCAACTAACTTACGGAACATATGGCATACAGCATCGATGAATATAACAAACCGAACAAAAACATGCATTGCTCACTCGAGACAAAACAAAAATTTTGAAAATTTAGCTCATTTTAGCATAGAAATAATATCATATGAGCAAATGTGTAGATACATATCGACAAATCCCCTCCCCCACACTTAAATTACAACATGTCCTCATGTTGTGGAGAAAATAAAAGGAAAGGAAAACTTAGCTGTTCGTATGTCGAAAGAGGCAATTCTGGAAATGGTCCGGAGCCAGGTCCAAAAATGTTGAGGGAATCAGTAGACTGTGGACCATCCACCGGAAACTGACTTCATCTGAAACTCACAAACGCTACCGAAAATACCCTGCACACTTGAAAAGCAAAGAAATACCTCGGGGGATACAAGGGATTAAACCATATCGCGCAAAAGTGATAGAGATAAAGATAAGAGGAAATCGTAAGCAAAACCACACTTCGACCCTGTATAAGCCTAGGACGGCTGACTGACAAAAACAAACACAATCCTAATAAAACTGAACTAAAACAACGAAAAACAACTAAAGAAAGAAACTAATATAATAAGGGATATCTAGGATGCCTCCTAGTAGCGCTAATGGTAATTGTCGTTAGCTCGACACATTTGAAGCTCAGCCCGGATCAGGCCATTTAACCTTTCTGCCAGCCATTACCTCGTGTAAGCTTTGGTCAGTAATGTGGCCGCAGAAACAGCACTTAACACATGGGGTTAAATCCTTTATAGCTTTCCAAATACGTTTAAACTTCCCCATGGTTGACCTCTTCGTCTTCTGAAGCTTTTGATGACATCTGCGTTGACGCTCCTTCCAATACTCTTCCATATCCCAACTACCAGCTAGAACCTCCTCAGATTGATCACAACTGTCATCCTCAGAAAACAAGTCGGGTGAAAACTCGTCAGACTCGTCGACTTTAGGGGTGCTACACCCGAGGATATCGAGAAATCGAACAGTCAAAGGCTTTAGCTTGGGTTCACCAATGTAATGCTTGCATCGTTGACCATTCACTCGGAACGGTTGATCGCCATAACCGCGCAGCTCTAGAACGCCTCCAGGAATGATTTGGAGAATCTCAAATGGACCAGACCAACGTGTTCTCAACTTCCCAGGAAACAAATGTAACCTAGAATTGTATAAGAGAACTTGCTCGCCGACCTGGAATTCTCTCTTCTTTATCCTGGCGTCATGGAGTAGTTTCATCTTCTCTTTACTAATCCTGGCGCTTTCATAAGCCTGGAGTCTAAATTCATCCAGCTCATGCAACTGCTGCAATCGATGTTTCCCACATGATTGGGAATCGAAGTTCAAAAACTTCGTAGCCCAATACGCCCTGTGCTCTAACTCGACTGGCAGATGGCATGGCTTACCGTAAACCATTTGATATGGCGATGTACCCATAGGGGTCTTATAGGCAGTCCTATATGCCCAAAGTACATCGTCCAACTTCATACTCCAGTCTTTTCTATGACTATTCACCGTTTTCTCTAGGATTTTCTTAAGACTCTGGTTGCTTCTTTCAACCTGACCACTAGTCATCGGATGATATGGTGTGCCAGTTTTATGGCGAACACCATACTTCTTGAGGACTTTCTCCAAAGGTCGGTTGCGAAAGTGTGTCCCTTCATCACTGATCAAGGCACGTGGACATCCAAACCTCACAAAGATGTTCTTCTTCAGAAATTTCATGACCGTTTTATGATCATTGTGAGGAGTGGCAATTGCCTCCACCCATTTTGAAACATAATCAACGCAGACTAAGATGTATTTGTTGCCACAAGATGATGGGAATGGTCCCATAAAATCGATGCCCCAAACATCAAAGACTTCGCATTCAAGGATGGGTTTCAACGGCATGTCAAACCGCCTTGTCAAAGCTCCGGTTCTTTGGCAACGATCACAAGCTTTGCAGAAAGCTTCTGCGTCCTTAAGGATCATGGGCCAATAGAAACCGGACTGGAAGATCTTCGCAACCGTTTTCCAAGGACCAAAGTGACCACCTGTGGGTCCACTATGGCATTGCTCGATTATATCGCGTTGCTCGGATTCTGGAACACATCTCCTAAGCAAACCATCTTTACAGATCTTGAAAAGATAAGGTTCATCCCAAACGAAATATTTCATATCAGAGAAGAACTTCTTCTTCTCTTGATAAGACATTTCAGGATCAAGGTATTTGGCATGAAGGTAGTTGACAATGGAGGAGTACCAAGGAACATCTGGAGAGCGGCCATCGATCAACATGATGTTTTCTAGAGGAAAGTAAAGATCTATATCATCTGGTTCACCCTTTTCCTCACTTAACATCCTAGAAACATGATCCGCCACCACGTTCTCACTGCCCTTCTTATCTTTGATTTGAACGTCAAACTCTTGGAGAGTCAGTATCCAACGCAGTAAGCGCGGTTTAGCTTCCTTTTTGGTCATGAGATATCGCAAAGCAGCGTGGTCAGTCCACACAATCACTTGAGCACCCAGCAAGTAACTACGGAACTTGTCCATAGCAAACACTACGGCCAATAACTCCTTTTCGGTAGTCGTATAGTTAACTTGCGAAGGATTCAACGTGTGACTGGCATAGTAGATAGGCTGGAACTTTCCATCAAGCTTTTGTCCTAAAACTGCACCAACTGCGTAGTTGGATGCATCACACATAAGCTCAAAGGGTAGGTTCCAGTCTGGCGATATAAGAATTGGAGCAGAGATCAGTCTACTCTTAAGCTCCTCAAACGCGCGCTTGCAATTCTCATCAAAATCAAAAGTAACGTCTTCTTTGAGTAAAGTAGACAGGGGCTTGGCAATCTTTGAAAAGTCCTGGATGAACCTCCTATAGAAGCCGACATGTCCGAGGAACCCTCGGACTTCCCGAACATTCTTAGGATAGTTCATCTTCTCAATAGCTTCAACCTTGGCCCTATCTACTTCTATACCCTTGGCGGACACCTTGTGGCCAAGGACTATGCCTTCATCTACCATGAAATGGCATTTTTCCCAGTTAAGCACTAAGTCGTTTTCCACACATCTAGACAACACCTGATCAAGATTATCGAGGCAATCATCGAAGGATTGACCAAAGACCGAGAAATCATCCATAAAAATCTCCATGCACTTTTCAACTAGCCCGTCAAAGATTGCCATCATACACCTTTGAAAGGTGGCTGGGGCATTACAGAGACCAAATGGCATCCGCCTGTTGTTAAGGCCATATTTATATGATTATTAAGGGTGTATTTCATTATTATTTTCCCCACGTTTGCGTAATTTACATGAGAATTAAGGGTTTAAGTGTAATTATTTAATAAAGATGATTTTAAGAGGGTTGTATGCAAAATTGATGATTTTAAGTGTTGATTTAATGGAATTATTATTATTTGGATTTTATTACATTTTTGCATTGTTTATTTATCATGTAGGAGTTAATTTTCGTGCAGCGTCCATTCCAGACGGGCGTTTGATAAAGTGAACGGGCGTCCAGAATTGTATTTTACATTCAGAGAGTTCAGACGGAGGATGAACGAGCATTTACTCAGCGTCCAGGCATTCTGGACGGGCGTCCACAAGACCAAACGAGCGTCCGTTGCCGACTTAACCCTAACCGACTTAGAGCTCTATAAATAAAGCGGCAGCCCCAACCCTAATTCATATACCACATAATTGAGATCGCAAATTCACCAAAAAGCTGCGGCCAGAGAACCCTAATTTCACAGAGATGCAAATCTCCCAACCAACAATCATATCCAACATGATTGTTGGCTAGAAACCTTGCAGTGAGTCGACGGAGGAAGCCCATCATCAACACAACCAACTAGAGAGTTCGATGCTTTATGTTAGTGAGTTTAATTTATAGTTTTTCATCACTTTGGATGCTTTTTTGTATTGATCATGTTTTGTTGGAATTAACGATTTGATGAAACGATTTATCTATATCTATATGCTTGGATCTATGTATGAAAATATATTGGTTTAAGTTTTATTTCGTTCAAGTGATGCAATTATTCGTGTTTTAAGAGATTATGCATGATTAGTTGAGTGAGAGTTTGGAAACAACCTCGTGATTTCGTGTTGATTGTATGTTTAGTTTATTTGAAAAGATAAACGAAACCTTAGAATTTGATTGAAGATATTTAATTGGATTCGTGAATAAATCACCACTAAAAACTACATCTTAGATCACCATCTAGTTGGGGGTTGTTGGTTGATGGGTGGATTCGTTGCCTCGCTGTGTTTTCCTTTATTGTTTATTAATCGAATCATTAGTTTAATCTTTAGTTTAAGTTTTAGTTTTATAAACCCTAGTTTCCTGCTGTTTTTTCTGCAATTTTCTGTTCCAGTTCGTAGTTGGACGCTCGTCCGCAATAGCAGACGCCCGTCCGTTAGATACCGTTTTCAGACGCTCGTTCACCAAAGTGAACGCTCGTCTGGCTTTCTGTTTTCTTATTTTTCAGCTTGTTTTATTTCTGTTTTCTGTTTTTAATTCTTAGGTTTAGGTTTTAGTTAGATTCAGCCTTAGTTTAGTAGTTTAGTTAATAATTGTGACGTAATCAATAGAATAATTGTCCCTTGATCCGATAAACATTCCACTCCCTTAGGACGACCCGTAAACACCCTATACTACGATCCTTATACTTGGGGTGTTTCGGTTTATAAATTTAAAACTAGTTTTTACCGAACAAGTTTTTGGCGCCGTTGCCGGGGAGTCGGTAACGGTTGTCGGATTCTTCTAGGTGCAATTTTTATTTCGGTACTATTTTTTTTAGGTAATAATCTAATTGCTACGTTTTATTTTTATTTTATTTCACTTTATCATAGTTCAGATTTTCGATTTTATAAATTTGATTTTAATTATTTTAGTTTTTATTTATTTATTTTATGTTATTGGTCGCATTAGATTTTTATTAGTTTAGAAGCCTTAGATTTAGCTTAGATTTGCCTTAGATTTTAGATCGTATAAATATATTGCCTTAATTATCACTATTTTAGGTTTTTATTTTCTTTCCTGCTATTCTTTTCTGTATCTGTTTCGTTTTTCAGTTTTTAAACGGGCGTCCATCCTTTCAGACGCCCGTCTGTTCTAAAAATCTTCCTCTCTGCATCGTTTAAGCTGATCAGACGAGCGTCTGAACTACCAAACGCTCGTTCAGCCTCTAAACACCCGTCTCTCCCCAATCTGTCTTCTGAACGCCAGTTCAGTGATCTGAACGAGCGTCCACTTCCAGAATTTCCTCTGAACGAGCGTTCACTTATACTGAACGCCAGTTCACTCTCTTCAATTGACACTTCTTTTTCTTTTCTCCCTCTAAACCATCTAATTTTTTCTAAACCTATTCTAATCAACCCCAAAGGGTTGATTTCTTTCTTTTCCTTTCTTCTGGTTTATGCAAACGAGAAGTAAGAAGGGACTTCTGATCTTTGATCCTGAGCCTGAACGATCTATCCTTAGAAGAAGGCTTCTCCCTGATTTGGACAAAATGGCGGATCAAGATCCACCAATTCCAAATCCTGACCCCCAAGCTCAGTTAAATTTACTCCTTCAACAGATGCAAGCTCTGCAGCAACAACAGAATCAGCAAGCTGGCATAAATCAACAACTTCAACAATTTAGACAAAACCAACTTAATCAACTAAACCAGACCCCTACACTCCATATCTAAACCAAGATTTTCTCGAGGGCATAGACCTATTCGTCCTCCCGACATGGGAGGAGCGAACTTTGATCTAAAGAACGGAGTTGTTGCACTGGTTCAGAATAGCTCTTTCCATGGTACTGCTCAGGAAGATCCACACGACTTCTTGTCCACATTCGTACAAATCTGTGAAGCAGGCCATTATCCTGGTGTTGATTCTGAGATCGTAAAATTAAAGCTATTTCCTTTTGCTTTGAAAGGTGAAGCAAGTCGGTGGTTTAAATCGTTAGCACATCATTCCCTCCATACATGGAATGATGTCAAAAGAGCCTTCGCTCTTAAGTGGGTTTCACCAGGCAAGATTATGGAAATGAAACGGGAAATAGCTACGTTTGAGCAGTTGGAGGATGAGACTGTTGGCAAGGCTTGGGAAAGATTAAATCTGTTGATGAGGAAGTGCCCCAATCACGGATATGACAGACATGAGTTGTTGGAACTATTTTACAGAGGAGTCTCTCAACCTAATAGAGACTATCTTGACTCCACAGCTCATGGATCCTTCTTAGGGGGGGGTGATGAGACTGCCTATAGAGTGGCTGAGACAATAGCCAAGAACAATATGTGGTCGACTCCCAAGAAGACCAATATTGTTAAGAAAGAAGGTACTGCAAACAATCCTGATACACAACTGTTGGTTGCTCAAATGGAATTGATAAGCAAGCAGTTGGCCAATCTTCAGATGCAGCCTTCTGATTCAAATTATCTTGAACCACAGGCAGGGACTGAGATGACGGAAGAAGTGAACTTAATGGATAATCAAAACCAACCCTTCCGAAACTTCAATCAAAGCCAGAACTACTCAGGGTTTCAAAGACAAAACTTCAATCAAGCCAAGCTACCACCGGGCCCTTCAAATTCAAATTCTTTCAACTCGAACTATCAAAGGCCAGTTCAGAACTCCCAAAGGCCCCAAGGTGGCTGGAATCAAACTCAGAACAATAATCATACCACCTCATGTGTCCCTCAACACAAATTCGATGAGCTGGTAGACATGGTGAAGACTTTGTCTACTAGTGTTAAAGCAATTGAGAGACAAGTTGGTCGATGGCGGACCATCAAGCAAGCAGACCTCACGGTAAACTTCCGAGTTATACCGAGAGAAATCCTAAAGCTGATGTGAATGTTTGCACTGCCATTACACCACAATGGGAGTATGGGCAAGAAGAGGAGTTGAACGAAGTAACTTTGAGAAGTGGTAAGAAGGCTGGACCCGGCAAGGTGTCGGGAAACGAGTAGCCCCTCCCGACGCCATGAGTTCAGGAGGGGGAAATCAGAAATCACATGCCGAAGAAAGCAATGATGAGGAGGAGCTTAGTGACAATTCTTCGGAGGATGAAAATAATTCTGATGAGGAAAGGAAGGAAAGTCAAGGGGCAGTACCCCTGACTAAGAAAAAGGAAGAGAAGTTTGTGAGATGGAAGGATAAGGAGGACGAGGCGATAAAGAATCAAGCTACGAAGAATGATAAAGCCCTTCCCTATCCACCAAAAAGGAAAGAGAAAGCCCTCACTAACGACAAGCAGTATGCTGGAGTGAGGAGGATGCTTAGGGACACTAAAGTGAGTATGCCCTTAGCTGAGGTATTGTCTGAAATGCCTAAATGTACTAAGTATCTCAAAGAATTCTGTGGGAGCAAGAGAAAGCTTCAGGGAATGGCTGAAGAAGTGTTTCGAGAAGACTGTGCAATGGTTTCACAAAAAGTCGCTGTTAAGCGAGGTGACCCTGGCAGACCTTCAATATCTTGCGAGATTGAAGGCCATTTGTTCGAAAATGTCTTATGCGACTCAGGGGCCTCCATTAATGTGATGCCATTAAATGTATGCAAGAAGCTCGGGCTAGACAAAAGAATGCGAGAACGCCCCATTTCTCTTCAGATGGTAGACAAATCTAGTCGTACTGCAGCCGGCTGTGTAGCTAATGTTCTCCTTCAAATTGAACATTTGGTCTTCCCTACCGACTGGGTTATTCTAGACTATCCACCTGATAAGGAGATGCCTCTAATTCTAGGCCGAACCTTTTTAGACACTTCTAACGCTCTCATCGACTTCTGCAAAGGACAGATCACTCTTAGAGTCGATGACACATCCGTCACCTTCACACGAGGGACACATCCTGAAAGAGCCGTAATTGATGAAATATCGTTTGTCGAAGCCATATATGAGGACGGAGGAGATGCCTATTATGAAGATGCAATGGAGCTTACAGAGATAGGTGTTTTTGAAGTCATGGACATTGAGGATCCGGCTGACTGCGGACCATCTTCTGATTCATTCCCAGCCGTAGGCATTGACGAGTCATCTTCACTCGCTCACACTGGGCCTGTTATTGAGTTAGAAGCATGGAGATGCCCAGCAACAAACGATGATTTCAAAGAACTGAGTCGGGAAGACTTCATCCCTGGTGAAGAAGAAGCTCTGATGGGTAGTTGGGACGAGGTAGAGTTTTGGAGAGAAGCAACTCATTGGGAAGTAGATGATTGGGAGGAGTTAGCAGAAGAGCTTAAAGACGAAGAGTTAAGGAAAATGATCGATCACAAGAAAAAGGAAGCAAGTGTTGACCGGAGGATTCCGATGGATGATTTGATCCAATACCTTTCTGGGGTTGAGCCTCGGGAAGATGAGGTGTTCTACTGTCAACCACTTCAAGCTCATAGGGAGAAAGGTGGCCCGTTAAAATCTAGTATTGAGCAACCACCTACTGATTTAGAGCTCAAACCGCTTCCAAAACACCTTAAGTATATCTTTCTTAAGGATGGAGATAAATTGCCTTTGATCATTTCTTCAAACCTCGACCACGAGCAAGAAGCACAGTGATAGAAGTGCTTAAGAAAAACATCCTCGCGTTCGGTTGGCAAGTGGGTGATATCCGAGGATCAGCCCAGACATATGCATGCATAAAATCCGAACGGAGGAGGGAGCTAAAAAGGTTAGACAACCTCAGAGAAGACTGAATCCGCATATGCAGGAGGTTGTCAAGAAAGATGTGATAAAGTGGCTCGACATGGGAATCATCTATGCAATCGCCGATAGCGAGTGGGTCAGCCCTACTCAAGTTGTGCCAAAGAAGGGCGGAATCACAGTTGAAAAGAATGAAAAAGGGGAGGAAGTTGCCCTACGTCTCGTGACTGGCTACAGAGTCTGTATTGACTATCGTAGACTGAATGAGGTAACTGCCAAGGACCACTTTCCCCTACCCTTCATTGACCAACTTATTGAAAGACCGAGTGGTCACAAGTATTATTGTTTTCTCGATGGATATTCCGGTTACTTCCAGATAGCCATCGACCCCAATGACCAAGAGAAGACAACGTTTACGTGTCCATCCGGTACTTTTGCTTTTCGTAGAATGCCATTCGGTCTATGCAATGCACCCGCGACTTTTCAACGGTGCATGTTGGCCATTTTTGATGGACTTGTTGAGAAATGCATGGAGGTCTTCATGGATGACTTCTCAGTCTACGGTGATAGCTTTGATGAAATTTTAAAGAACCTAGATATGGTACTCCAACGTTGTGTTGAGAAAAATCTGGTGCTTAACTGGGAAAAATGCCATTTTCTAGTAGACGAAGGAATCGTTTTGGGACATAAGGTGTCCAATGCTGGTATTCAAGTTGATAAGGCTAAGGTTGAAGCCATTGAAAAGATGACGTACCCTAAGACAGTGAAAGAGGTACGAGGTTTTCTAGGACATGTTGGCTTCTACCGGCGTTTCATTAGAGACTTTTCTACGATTGCCAAGCCTTTATCAAATCTCTTGAAAGAAGATGTAGATTTCTTGTTCGATGCGAAGTGCAAAGAAGCTTTCAATTGTCTGAAAGATAAGCTTATCAGTGCCCCTATTTTAGTAGCACCTGACTGGACCAAGCCTTTCGAGTTGATGTGCGATGCCTCTAATTACGCCGTAGGCGCAGTTTTAGGTCAAAGAGTTGATAAAAGGTTTAGGCCCATTTATTATGCGAGTCGTACCTTGAACCCGGCTCAATGCAATTATACTACGACTGAGAAGGAATTCTTAGCCGTCGTCTTTGCCATTGACAAGTTTAGAAGCTATCTTCTCGGGTCTCAAGTGATTGTATGGACAGATCATGCAGCTTTACGCTACCTTATGGATAAGGCAGATGCCAAACCAAGGTTACTTAGATGGATTTTAATTCTACAAGAGTTTGACCTTGTGATTAAAGATAAGAAAGGTAGTGAGAATATTGTGGCTGATCATTTATCTCGCTTAGTAAATGAGAGTGCAGGGAATCACAATGATATAGGCATTGATTTTCCGACTGAGCAATTGATGAAGCTTGAAACGGTTAGGCCGTGGTATGCTGACTACGTCAACTATTTAACGAGTGGTCATTTAGAAGACATGACGTATCAGGAGAAGAAAAAGTTCTTTTCTGATCTCAAATATCTCGTATGGGAAGATCCTTATTTGTTCAGAGTCTGTAAAGACGGGTTGCTTCGACGGTGTGTTCCTGAGCATGATCAGTGGGATATTTTGGAACAATGCCATAGTGGTCCTACCGGAGGTCACTATGGAACACCGAAAACGGTTGCAAAGATTCTTCAAGCTGGATTCTACTGGCCGACTCTGTTTAAAGATGCAGAAGCCTTTTGTAAAGGTTGTGATAGGTGCCAGAGAACTGGACGGCAGAGTAGTCGGATGGAAATGCCACTTAAGCCCATTCTTGAATGCGAAGTTTTCGATGTATGGGGCATAGATTTTATGGGACCCTTTCCATCCTCTTGTGGTAATAAGTATATCCTCGTCTGTGTGGATTATGTTTCAAAGTGGGTCGAGGCCATAGCTACTCCAACTAATGATCACAAGGTTGTAAAGAAATTCTTGCAAAAGAATATCTTTACTAGATTCGGCTGTCCGAGAGCACTCATTAGTGACGAAGGTACTCACTTTTGCAATGCGCCGCTTGACAAGATCCTTGAGAAGTATGGTGTCAAACATAAGATTGGTACACCATATCATCCTCAAACTAGTGGCCAAGTCGAGGTAAGCAACCAGAGCTTGAAAAGAATTTTGGAGAAGACCGTGAACAATAATCGATCTAATTGGAGTCTTAAGTTGGATGACGCGTTGTGGGCTTATCGCACTGCATTTAAAACCCCGATGGGCACGTCACCCTTCCAAATGGTCTATGGCAAAGCTTGTCATTTACCTGTCGAACTTGAACACAGAGCTTTCCGGGCAATTAAATTCTTAAATTTTGATAGCCAACTCTGTGGGGAGAAAAGGTTGTTACAATTGAACGAGCTCGACGAATTCAGACTCCGTGCATACGAGAATGCTAAGCTCAGCAAGGAGAGAACTAAGATACTCCATGACGCTAAGATCAAGGACCGAGAATTCAAAGTTGGTGACATGGCTTTACTCTATAATACTAGACTTCATTTGTTTCCTGGTAAGCTCAAGTCTAGGTGGTCTGGTCCCTTTGAGATTCTCGAGGTTAATCCTAGTGGAGTAATTACTTTGAATGGGTATGGTAATCAAGCTTTTAAAGTGAATGGTCATCGACTTAAGAAATATTTTGGGCAACCGAAGGAAAAGCCTGAGATACTTTATTTCCAAAGCAGAGATGAGAGTACAGATGTCCTGATTTGTGAGGAGATTCCATCTTATTTCTTTGAGTCAGATGACGATGACGTTCCTATCTCCACCCGTGAGGTACCTTCTGCTGAAACTTCTGATCATACCACTGTGTCTATGCCTATCGTCCGCAAGAACAAGAAGAAGAGAGTCAGTGTCGTTTGGAGAGAAAAATTTAATGATCTTATTGCGCACTTGACTTGTTGTTGTGGTGAAAATCATTTCCGCCCCAATACTTCTGATTCTGATACTGAGGTGGCGGTAGTCAAACCGAAGTGGCCCGATCCGGGTTGATCTTTTGAACTTTGTGTCAAGCTATTGACATTAAAAGAGCGCTCCTAGGAGGCAGCCTAGTTTTCTTTGTTTGTTTCTTTTCTTGAGTTGTTTTGTTTTATTTGTTTTAGAAATAATACTTTAGTTGATGTTGTGTTGTTGGTTATTCCTCATACGTTCATTGTAAGTGTTTTGTGTTATGTGTTGCTCATATACCCCGTGTACCCCGAGATTATATGGTATGTCGAGTGTTGCAGATACTTTTGAGCAGGTTTGCGAGTTACTACTGTCCAGTGTTGTCTATTCGAGTTGTTGCGGTATGTTCATGCTCCGGCCTGACCTCTGCCAACTTTCATCCGACAACCACCGTTGAAACCAGCTAAGTTTTCTTTTCTTTTATTTGCACGTTCTGAGGACATAATGTGATTCAAGTGTGGGGGGGTGTTTGGGTATGTTTTTATGCTATATCATTTGAAATATGAGTGAGAAGTTAAAATTTCTGCGAAATTTAAAATTTTTTGTGAGTCTCGAGCATATAATTGGAACGAGATGCTTGCTAGTTGTAGTTTTCTAACGATGATAGTATGTGACTTAGTGAGATAATTATAGCATGTTTTACTTTTATGGAGATAGTTTCGTTTTTTCACTCACGAAAGCCTTTGATTTTGAAGCATGACTTTTGAATTATATCCTTTCATTATTTTTAATGATTCATCTTAGGAAGGTCGGTATAGTTACACCTAAGTTAGACCGTGTGCTGTGAATATCATAACGTTTGAATGTGATAGGTGAGATGTAACTTATGACTTTGAAAAGTGAATAAATAAAGTGAGTGAGCAATTATTAATAAATACGTTTGTCGGAAGCTGGTTTATGATTTGAGTGCGGTAGGGTATACCTCGTATGTCCTATTCCACTATGATGACCAATGGCTCACGACAGTCAGTTTATAGCTACCTTATGATTTGAGTAAGGTAGGGTGTTATCCCGAAACATCCTATTCTACTATGATGGGTAAGAGCTTATTCTGATATGCGTCAAATTTGAAAATTTTGAAAAATGATGAGTAAAAATAGAGTGAAGTCTTTGTTATCATGGATCTTATACCCAGTAGAGCCGCATGATATGCTGTAGGGATTATCCTACTGAGTGCGTGGGAAGGCTTTGAGTGGAGCTGTTACTATCTGTACCTAGGATAGTCATTGGAATTTCTGAGAGGATATTTCTTTGAAAGGCTTGTTAAATTTGAGAACGGCTTGTCACACTTACACCGAATCTATCTCTGTGTTGGTATCATTTGCTATAGTTGTTGTATCTGTGGTTACGTGAGTTAGAGATCTATGTGGATTGCATGAAAGTTGAGCTATAGTTTTGATTGTTTTGTCCGAGGACGTACAAAAAGCTAAGTGTGGGGGTGTTGTTAAGGCCATATTTATATGATTATTAAGGGTGTATTTCATTATTATTTTCCCCACATTTGCGTAATTTACATGAGAATTAAGGGTTTAAGTGTAATTATTTAATAAAGATGATTTTAAGAGGGTTGTATGCAAAATTGATGATTTTAAGTGTTGATTTAATGGAATTATTATTATTTGGATTTTATTACATTTTTGCATTGTTTATTTATCATGTAGGAGTTAATTTTCGTGCAGCGTCCATTCCAGACGGGCGTTTGATAAAGTGAACGGGCGTCCAGAATTGTATTTTACATTCAGAGAGTTCAGACGGAGGATGAACGAGCATTTACTCGGCGTCCAGGCATTCTGGACGGGCGTCCTCAAGACCAGACGAGCGTCCGTTGCCGACTTAACCCTAACCGACTTAGAGCTCTATAAATAAAGCGGCAGCCCCAACCCTAATTCATATACCACATAATTGAGATCGCAAATTCACCAAAAAGCTGCGGCGAGAACCCTAATTTCACAGAGATGCAAATCTCCCAACCAACAATCATATCCAACATGATTGTTGGCTAGAAACCTTGCAGTGAGTCGACGGAGGAAGCCCATCATCAACACAACCAACTAGAGAGTTCGATGCTTTATGTTAGTGAGTCTAATTCATAGGTTTTCATTACTTTGGATGCTGTTTTGTATTGATCATGTTTTGTTGGAATTAACGATTTGATGAAACGATTTATCTATATCTATATGCTTGGATCTATGTATGAAAATATATTGGTTTAAGTTTTATTTCGTTCAAGTGATGCAATTATTCGTGTTTTAAGAGATTATGCATGATTAGTTGAGTGAGAGTTTGGAAACAACCTCGTGATTTCGTGTTGATTGTATGTTTAGTTTATTTGAAAAGATAAACGAAACCCTAGAATTTGATTGAAGATATTTAATTGGATTCGTGAATAAATCACCACTAAAAACTACATCTTAGATCACCATCTAGTTGGGGGTTGTTGGTTGATGGGTGGATTCGTTGCCTCATTGTGTTTTCCTTTATTGTTTATTAATCGAATCATTAGTTTAATCTTTAGTTTAAGTTTTAGTTTTATAAACCCTAGTTTCTGCTGTTTTTCTGCAATTTTTTGTTTCAGTTCGTAGTTGGACGCTCGTCCGCAATAGCAGACGCCCGTCCGTTAGATTTAGTTTTGACGCTCGTTCACCAAAGTGAACGCTCGTCCGTCTTCCTGTTTTCTTATTTTTCTTGCTTGTTTTTACTTTTTAGTTTTAATTCTTAGGTTTAGGTTTTAGTTAGTTTCAGCTTAGTTTAGTAGTTTAGTTAATAATTGTGACGTAATCAATAGAATAATTGTCCCTTGATCCGATAAACATTCCACTCCCTTAGGACGACCCGTAAACACCCTATACTACGATCCTTATACTTGGGGTGTTTCGGTTTATAAATTTAAAACTAGTTTTTACCGAACACCTGTAGAGAATGTACCATAAGGGCAAGTGAAAGTGGTCTTCTCTTGGTCAACAGGATCGATGGGTATCTGGAAGTATCCTGAATATCCATCCAGGAAGCAGTAGAATGCGTGCCCTGCTAGACGCTCAAGCATCTGATCAATGAATGGAAGGGGGAAATGATCTTTCATTGTGACCTCATTGAGTTTTCTGTAGTCAATACAGACTCTATAGCCTGTAACTAGCCTCAATGCTATCTCCTCTCCCTTCTCATTCTTCTCAATAGTAATTCCACCTTTCTTGGGAACTACTTGAGTCGGGGACACCCACTCACTATCAGCAATGGCGTATATGATACCCATATCTAGAAGCTTAATGATTTCCTTCTTGACTACTTCTTGCATGTGAGGGTTGAGCCTTCTCTGAGGCTGTCTAACTCGTTTTGCACCCTCCTCAGTCTTGATCTTGTGCATACAGATGTCGGGAGATATCCCTCGGATATCTCCCACCTGCCATCCAAAGGCTTTTTCATTTTTGCGCAAGACGTTGATTAATTTCATCTCCTCTAGACGAGAAAGCTTGGCAGATATAATCAATGGAAGCTTGTCACCTTCTCTTAAAAACACATACTTAAGATGTTTAGGCAACGGCTTCAGAACCAAGTCTACAGGGGGTTCCTCTAGACTTGATTTAAGATCACCACTCTTCAACTCAACATCGCTGAGCTTACTTAGTGGTCCTACTGCCAAGGCTTCTTCTCTTAGCTCATCCTAAAAATCAGCTGCTAACTGGTCTAGATTGACCACACCATGATTATTCAGATTATCAATCAATCGCTCATATTCTGCTTCTACAGCCAAGACTTGCTTATCCATGAAGTCATTGAAGTCATCAGACGTCTCCTCAATGGAAAAGCCGGTTGGAGAACCGGAGGGTACTTGAATAGATTTAGAAACACTATAGCTCACCTCTTGGTCACCAACTCGGATAGTTACTTTCCCACCATCACAATCGATGAGGGCTCTAGTTGTAGATAGGAAAGGTCTTCCAAGAATCAGAGGGACGTTTTCATTTTTCTCCATATCTAAGACATACCAGTCAACGGGAAAGGTAAACCTACCAACTTGAACCAATACGTCCTTTAGGATCCCTGAGGCTTCCTTAGAAGACCTATCAGCGAACTGCAAATTCATGGTCGTGGGTTCTAGAAGACTTTGTAAACCCAGCTGCTTGCAAATAGATAATGGCATCAAGCTTATGGATGCACCCAGGTCACATAAAGAATTTGGAAAGACTAGGCCTCCCATCCGCAATGTGAGCACAAATTTGCCTGGGTCACTCCTCTTGATTGGTAAGTCTTGATAATTGACCATAGAACACTCCTTACCAACTGCGTGATCCATTTCTGCTAACTTCTTCTTGGAAGATACAACATCCTTGATGAACTTTGTATACTTAGGCATCTCTACCAAGACCTCGGATAATGGCAGATTTACCTGAGTAGTTTTCAGAAGGTTTAGCACCTTCTCATACTTTTTGTCTTCAACCAATGGGATGTTGCTCCTTCTAGGTGGAAAGGGGAGCTTTTTCAAATCCTCCTCGGAAAATACTTTCTTCGAGGGCGAACTAACGGCCTTGTCTTCCAAATCTTTCCATCGAACCGTCTTTTCATTCTTTTTGTTAGTCAGGGGATCAGCCACCTGACTATCATTTAACTCATCACTCCTCAGGGGATCAGCCACCTGAGGATCCTCAAATGTTTCACTTCTCAGGGGAACAGCCACCTGAGGACTTCCAATTGATTCTTTATTCCTCAAGGGATCAGCCACTTGAGGAATCTCAACTCTTTCTTCTATCAGGGGATCAGCCACCTGATTTTCCTTCTGCAGCCAAGGGGATGATGGGTGCTCAACTTCCCCTCCTGCCTTACCAATGGTAGGAGGGGCTAGTGGTTTCCCTGGAAGCCAGGGGGGCCACTCAGCTGAGTGCCACTTCTTAAATTCATTGCACTGGCCTCTTCTCTACCGTATGGAGGTGAAGGTACCAGGTCAGTGCATTGATGGCTGCTTAAATCGGCGTGAGCGACTTGACCGCCTCTTGGATTCTTTTCCGTGAGGCTGGGCAACTGCCCTGACGGTCTAGAGGCTAACTGCTCAGCCAATTGCCCGATTTGCCTCTCAAGACTTTTCATCGTCCTGCTTTGCTCCTCCCGAAATGAATCCCATTCGGCTTTTATATCGTCCTGGTGGGAGGTGCCTTGAGAGTTTTGAAAGTTCTGGGGAAATGGCTGGCTTGGCCGACCTTGGAATGCAGAATTAGAATTTGCGGGCCAATTCTGATTGAACCTTTGCTGTGGATTGGAAGAATTATAGCTTGGGTTCTGATTATAACCAGGGTTTCTATTGTAGTTCGAATTAGGATTAAATCCCGAAGACTGATTAAACCCTTGATTTTGGAAACTGTTCTGGCCAGAGAATTGGTTATTGAATCTCTGATTTGTCTGGCCAGAGAAAGCATTGACTTCCGCATTCTGCCCAATCATGGGACAGAAGCGAGCAGTATGCCCCATGCTGTCACATACTTGGCATGTGATTGGATTATGCTGTCCATAGTCATGAACAGCATTGACTTGCTGAGCAGAGGGGGAAGAAAATTGACATTGGCCAGTCATATGGCCAGTCTGACAGCATGTTTCACAATACAGAACTTGAGAGTTTTGTGAAAGTGAAGGAGCCTGATAACTCGGGTAGGGGCCGGTGTGAGAGGCTGTCAGTTGAGAAGGTGCCATCTGCTTTTGCAGTATGGCAACAAGACTTTGCATAGTCACCTCTTCGACCTTGGGAGGGGGAGGAGGTGCTTGGATGGCTTGATAAGAGGGGGCGTAGTTATATTTGGCAATGTCCTCGAACAACGCCCACCCCTCATCAGGTGTTTTCTTGAGAAATGCCCCACCAGAGGAACTATTGACCATGCCCTTGGTGAGCTCGGTCAATCCGCTGAAGAAAGTATGGACTTGCCTTTGCTTTGGCAAGCCATGATGGGGAAACTTTCGCAGGAGAGACTTAAACCTTTTCCACGCCTCAAAGAATGACTCATTTTCCAGCTGACGGAATGTGAAGATTTCGTTCAGACAGTGGGCTGTTTTTGAAGGAGGAAAGTATTGACTTAGAAATTCCTTCTCGAGCTCCGCCCACGTAGTGATGGATTCAGAGGGGAGAGAGTGATACCACTCGAGTGCCTCCCCCCGTAAGGAAAATGGAAATAGTTTAAGCTTGATGGCGTCCTCACTTACACCTTGGATACGGGTGGTACCGCATATTTGCAAGAATGTGTGTAAGTGAGTGTGGGGGTTTTCAGATGGGAAACCATGGAAAATTGATGCATGCTGCATCATCTGTATAAGTCCGGGTTTAAGCTCGAAGTTTGGAGCAGTAATGGTAGGCATGACAATAGCCGGGTTGATGGTGATTGTACCGGGCATGGCATAGTCGGCCAACGTCCGTCTATCTTCCGCTGCCATTATTACTATTATTTCGATTTCTCCTGAAAGATATTGCTCAAATTCTTGATCTAGAGCGTTTCCTTCGTCGAAACGAAGTCTCCGCCTATTGGGTCGGACTATGGTCCGCTTGGGGTCAGGGGAATAGATTAGTGGTCCCTTATGACTACGAGTTTGCATAAACCGAACACCAACTCAAGGTGTTGAGCAAGAAAGGATAGAAAGTGACGAAAGGACAGATCAGACAGAGGGAAAGGATAACTAAACCTAGAGGAATCAAAAACTATGAAACTTAACTACGAAAAATTTAAAAACAGGAAACACTAAAAACGTGTTGAAATCTTCATTGTGAGTGTTTTGTGTTATGTGTTGCTCATATACCCCGTGTACCCCGAGATTATATGGTATGTCGAGTGTGGCAGATACTTTTGAGCAGGTTCACAAGCTTTTATGTCCAGTGTTGTCTATTCGAGTTGTAGCGGTACATTCATGCTCCGGCCTGACCCCTGCCAACTTTCATACGACAACCACCGTTGAAACCAGCTAAGTTTTCTTTTTTCTTTTATTCTGCACATTCTGAGGACATAATGTGATTTAAGTGTGGGGGGGTAAATTGGGTATGTTTTTATGCTATATCCTTTGAAATATGAGTGAATGTTAAATTTCTGCGAAATTTAAAATTTTTTGTGAGTCTCGAGCATATAATTGGAACTAGATGCTTGCTAGTTGTAGTTTTCTAACTATGATAGTATGTGACATAGTGAGATAATTATAGCATGTTTTACTTTTATGGAGATAGTATTCATTTTCCACTCACGAAAGCCTTTGATTTTGAAGCATGACTTTTGAATTATATCCTTTCATTATTTTTAATGATTTATCTTAGGAAGGTCAGTATAGTTACACCTAAGTTAGACCGTGTACTGTGAATATCATAACGTTTGAATGTGATAAGTGAAATGTAACTTATGACTTTGAAAAGTGAATAAATAAAGTGAGTGAGCAATTATTAATAAATACGTTTGTCGGAAGCTGGTTAATGATTTGAGTGCGGTAGGGTATACCTCGTATGTCCTATACCACTATGATGACCAATAGCTCACGACAGTCAGGAGAAGCTACCTTATGATTTGAGTAGGTAGGGGATTATCTTGAAATGTCCTATTCTGCTATGATGGGTAAGAGCTTGTTCTGATATGCGTTACAATTGAAAATTTTGAAGAAATTGAAAATAAAAGTTAAGTCTTTGTTATCATGGATCTTATACCCAGTATAAACCGCATGATATGCTGTAGGGATAATCCTACTGAGTGCGTGGGAAGGCTTTGAGTGGAGCTATTACTGTCTGTACCTAGGATAGTCATTGGAATTTTTGAAAGGATATTTCTTTGAAAGGCTTGTTAGATTGAGAATGGCTTGTCACACTTACACCGAATCTATCTCTGTGATGGTATTGTTTGCTATAGTTGTTGTATCTTTTGTTACGTGAGTTAGAGATCTATGTGGATTATTTATAAAGTTGAGCTATAGTTTTGATTCTTTTGCCCGAGGACGTACAAAAAGCTAAGTGTGTGGGTGTTGTTAAGGCCATATTTATATGATTATTAAAGGTTTATTTCATTATTATTTTCCCCACATTTGCGTAATTTGCATGAGAATTAAGGGTTTAAGTGTAAATATTGAGTAAAGATGATTTTAAGAGGGTTGTATGCAAAATTGATGATTTTAAGTGTTGATTTAATGGAATTATTATTATTTGGATTTTATTACATTTTTGCATTGTTTATTTATCATGTAGGAGTTAATTTTCGTGCATATAATGAGGATAATTGAAGCTCAAGTCGAATTATAAGAGATAGAGTTGGAATTGGCTTGAAGAAATTGGATAAAGATGATGAAATCCGACCTCAAAGCAGTCCAGCCGAGCGTCTGCATCCCGTCCACTGGACGGGCGTTTGATTTCATGGACGAGCATCCAGGAGAGGAAATCACATACAGAGAGTTTGGACGCAGCATGGACGGACGTCTAGAGCAAAGTCAAGATCCACCAGACGGGCGTCCACAAGACCAGACGAGCGTCCGTTGCCGACTTAGTCATAACCGACTTAAAACTCTATATATAGAAGCAGCCTCTTAACCCTAATTGATATACCACATAATTGAGATCGCACTTTCACACCAAAAAGCTGCGGCCAGAACCCTAATTCCATAGAGATGAACTTCTCCAACCCAACAATCATCTTCAACATGATTGTTGGCTAAAAGCCTTGCAGTGAGTCGACGGAGGAAGCCTATCAACAACACAAACCAACTAGAGAGTTCGATGCTTATGTTTAGTGAGTTATTTCATAGTTTTTCATTACTTTGGATCTGTTTTGTATTGTTTAAGTTTTATTGAATTAAGATTTGATGAAACGATCTATGTTTAATTTATGCTTGAATAAATTTATGAAAGTATGTTTATTTAAGTTCTCTTTTATTCAAAGTAATGCATCTAATCATGTTATAAGAGATTAGGCATGTTTAGTTGAGTAAGAGTTTGGAAACGATCTCGTGATCCTGTTTTGATTGCATGTTTAGTTTACTTGAAAAAGATAAACGAAACCCTAGAATTTGGTTAGAGATATCTAATTGAATCCGTGAAAAATCACTACTAAAAACTATGTTCTAAATCATCATCTAGTTGAGTTGTTGGTTGATGGGTGGAATCTGATTGCCTCGCTGTGTTTTCCTTTATTGTTTCTTAATCGAATCATTAGTTAAGTTTTAGAACCCTAGTTTCTTGCTGATTTTCTGCATATTTTCTGCTTCAGTTCATAATCAGACGCCTGTCCGCAATAGCAGACGCTCGTCCATTAGATTTCGTTTCCAGACGCTCGTTCACTTTAGTGAACGCTCGTCCATCCTTCTGTTTTCTTATTTTTCAGCTTGTTTTATTTCTGTTTTCTGTTTTTAATTTTTAGGTTTAGGTTTTAGTTAGTTTCAGCCTTAGTTTAGTTGATAATTGTGACATAATTGATATAGATTTATATTTGAATCCGATAAACATTCCACTCCCTTAGGACGACCCGTTAACATCCTTTACTACAGATCCTTATACTTGGGGTGTTTCGGTTATAAATTATAAAACTAGTTTTTACCGAACAAGTTTTTGGCGCCGTTGCCGGGGAGTCGGTAACGGTTGTCGGATTCTATTTAGGACAATTTTCTGAGTCAAAAGGGATCGTTTTTAGCACGCAGTAGTATTTTGGCCGTAACTTTCGGCTCGAGTGTCCGTATGGAACGCAGGACCCCAATTCGGAAAGCTCGTTCCGACGCCGACGACGTGGTGAACGCCGTAGGCCGTTCAGTGCGTTTTCGAGGTCAAAATCCACTGTTTTCCCCTCCATTTTGGCCCTAGAAGATTTCAAAACGTTTTTTTTTTACCGTCTTAGTGTTTTTCTTGTTTTTAAACTTTTCGTAGGTATGTTTCTTTTCCAGTTTCGTTTAATTTTAGGATTACATTTATTACTGTTTTATTTTATTTGATTTTCGTTCAATTATCTTCCTTATTTTTTTTTTATATAGCTTAGATCTGTTTCCGTAATTATAGATTTGTTTGATTTTATTTCCATAAGTCTTTTCTGCTTTTATTTTTTATCTCGTTTTTAATTTCTGGTAACCTTAGTTTTTAGGTTTTCGTATTTGAACGAGCGTTCAACAACTTGAACGCCCGTCCACCTCAATTCTGCCCTCTGAACGAACGTTCATTCAACTGAACGAGCGTTCAGTTCTGAACGAACGTCCACTAACACTGGACGCCAGTTCAGTCTGTTCAATCATCACTTCTTTTCTTTCCTCTCTTTTCTTCTCTTTTCTTTTCTTCCTCTAAACCATCTAATCTTTTCTAAACCTATTCTAATCAACCCCAAAGGGTTGATTTCTTTCTTTTCCTTTCTTCTGGTTTATGCAAACGAGAAGTAAGAAGGGACTTCTGATCTTTGATCCTGAGCCTGAACGATCTATCCTTAGAAGAAGGCTTCTCCCTGATTTGGACAAAATGGCGGATCAAGATCCACCAATTCCAAATCCTGATCCCCAAGCTCAATTAAATTTACTCCTTCAACAAATGCAAGCTCTGCAGCAACAGCAGAATCAGCAAGCTGGCATAAATCAACAACTTCAACAATTCCGCCAAAACCAGCTTAATCAGTTGAACCAGGACCCCTACACTCCATATCTAAATCAAGATTTTCTCGAGGGACATAGACCTATTCGTCCTCCCGACATGGGAGGAGTGAACTTTGATCTAAAAAATGGAGTAGTTGCTCTAGTTCAGAATAGCTCTTTCCATGGTACTGCTCAGGAAGATCCACACGACTTCTTGTCCACATTCGTACAAATCTGTGAAGCAGGCCATTATCCTGGTGTTGATTCTGAGATCGTAAAGTTGAAGCTATTTCCTTTTGCTTTAAAAGGTGAAGCAAGCGGATGGTTTAAGTCGTTAGCACATCATTCCCTCCATACATGGAATGATGTCAAAAGAGCCTTCGCTCTTAAGTGGGTTTCACCAGGCAAGATTATGGAGATGAAACGGGAAATAGCTACGTTTGAGCAGATGGAGGATGAGACTGTTGGCAAGGCTTGGGAGAGATTAAATCTGTTGATGAGGAAGTGCCCCAATCACGGATATGATAGACATGAGTTGTTGGAACTGTTTTATAGAGGTGTCTCTCAACCTAATAGAGACTATCTTGACTCCACAGCTCATGGATCCTTCTTAGGGGGAGGTGATGAGACTGCCTACTGAGTGGCTGAGACCATCGCCAAGAACAATATGTGGTCGACTCCCAAGAAGACCAATGTTGTTAAGAAAGAAGGTACTGCAAGCAGTCCTGATACAAAGCTGTTAGTTGCTCAGATGGAATTGATAAGCAAGCAGCTGGCCAATCTTCAAATGCAGCCTTCTGATCTGGGAATGCAGGTAGGAACGGAGATGACGGAAGAAGTAAATTTAATGGATAATCAAAACCAACCCTTCCGAAACTTCAATCAAAGCCAGAACTACTTAGGATTTCAACGACAAAACTTCAATCAAGCCAAGTTACCACCTGGCCCTTCAAATTCGAATTCTTTCAACTCGAACTATCAGAGGCAAGTTCAGAACTCCCAAAGGCCTCAAGGTGGCTGGAATCAAACTCAGAACAATAATCATACCACCTCATGTGTCCCTCAACACAAATTCGATGAGCTGGTAGACATGGTGAAGACTCTGTCTACTAGTGTTAAAGCAATTGAGAGACAAGTTGGTCAAATGGCAGACCAGCAAGCAAGCAGACCTCACGGTAAACTTCCGAGTTATACCGAGAGAAACCCAAAAGCTGATGTGAATGTTTGCACTGCCATTACACCTCAGTGGGAGTATGGGCAAGAAGAGGAGTTGAATGAAGTAACTTTGAGAAGTGGTAAGCAGGCTGGACCCGGCAAGATGTCGGGAAACGAGTAGCCCCTCCTGACGCCATGAGTTCAGGAGGGGGAAATCAGAAACCACATGCCGAAGAAAGCAACGATGAGGAGCTTAGTGATAATTCTTCGGAGGACGAAAATAATTCTGATGAAGAGGAAAGGAAGGAGAGTCAGGAGGCTGTACCCCTGACTAAGAGAAAGGAAGAAAAGTTTGTGAGATGGAAGGATAAGGAGGATGAGCGATAAAGAATCAGGCCACGAAGAATGATAAAGCCCTTCCTTATCCCCCAAAAAGGAAAGAGAAAGCCTTCACTAATGACAAGCAGTATGCTGGAGTGAGGAGGATGCTTAGAGACACTCAAGTTAGTATACCCTTAGCCGAGGTATTAACTGAAATGCCTAAATGCTCTAAGTATCTTAAAGAATTCTGTGGGAGCAAGAGAAAGCTTCAGGGGATGGCTGAAGAAGTGCTTCGCGAGGATTGCGCGATGGTTTCACAGAAAATTGCTGTTAAGCGAGGTGACCCTGGCAGACCTTCAATCTCCTGTGAGATCGAAGGCCATTTGTTCGAAAATGTATTATGCGACTCAGGGGCCTCTATTAATGTGATGCCATTAAACGTATGCAAAAAGCTCGGGTTAGATAAAAGGATGCGGGAACGCCCGATTTCTCTTCAGATGGTAGACAAATCTAGTCGTACTGCAGCCGGTTGTGTAGCTAATGTTCTTCTTCAAATTGAACATTTAGTCTTCCCTACCGACTGGGTTATTCTAGACTATCCACCTGATAAGGAGATGCCTCTAATTCTAGGCCGAACCTTTTTAGACACTTCTAACGCTCTCATCGACTTCTGCAAAGGACAGATCACTCTTAGAGTCGGTGACACATCTGTCACCTTCACACGAGGGACACATCCTGAAAGAGCCGTAATTGATGAAATATCGATTGTCGAAGCCATATATGAGGACGGCGGAGATGCCTATTATGAAGATGCAATGGAGCTTACAGAGATAGGTGTTTTGAAGTCATGGACATTGAGGATCCGGCTGACTGCGGACCATCTTCTAATTCATTTCAAGCCGTAGGCATTGACGAGTCATCTTCACTCGCTCACACTGGGCCTGTTATTGAGTTAGAAGCATGGAGATGCCCAGGAACAAACGATGATTTCAAAGAACTGAGTCAGGAAGACTTCATCCCTGGTGAAGAAGAAGCTCTGATGGGTAGTTGGGACGAGGTAGAGTTTTGGAGAGAAGCTACTCATTGGGAAGTAGATGATTGGGAAGAGCTGGCAGAAGAGCTTAAAGATGAAGAGTTAAGAAAAATGATCGATCACAAGAAAAAGGAAGAAAGTGTTGACCGGAGGATTCCGATGGATGATTTGATCCAGTACCTTTCTGGGGTTGAGCCTCGGGAAGATGAGGTGTTCTACTGTCAACCACTCCAAGCTCATAAGGAGAAAGGTGGCCCGTTAAAGTCTAGTATTGAGCAACCACCTACTGATTTAGAGCTCAAACCGCTTCCGAAACACCTTAAGTATATCTTTCTTAAGGATGGAGATAAATTGCCTTTGATCATTTCTTCGAAACTCGACCCTGAGCAAGAAGCACAGCTGATAGAAGTGCTTAAAAAGAATATCCTCGCGTTCGGATGGCAAGTGGGTGATATCCGAGGGATCAGCCCAGACATATGCATGCTTAAAATCCGAACGGAGGAATGAGCTAAAAAGGTAAGACAACCTCAGCGAAGGCTGAATCCGCATATGCAGGAGGTTGTCAAGAAAGAAGTGATAAAGTGGCTTGACATGGGTATCATCTATGCAATCGCCGATAGCGAGTGGGTCAGCCCTACTCAAGTTGTGCCAAAGAAGGGTGGTATTACGGTCGAAAAGAATGAAAAAGGGGAGGAAGTTGCCTTACGACTCGTGACAGGCTACAGAGTCTGTATTGACTATCGTAGACTTAATGAGGTTACTGCCAAGGACCACTTTCCCCTACCCTTCATTGACCAGCTTATTGAACGACTGAGTGGTCATAAGTATTATTGTTTCCTTGATGGCTATTCCGGCTACTTCCAGATAGCTATTGATCCTAATGACCAAGAGAAGACAACGTTTACGTGTCCATCTGGTACTTTTGCTTTTCGTAGAATGCCATTCGGTCTATGCAATGCACCCGCGACTTTTCAACGGTGTATGTTGGCCATTTTTGATGGACTTGTTGAGCAATGCATGGAAGTCTTCATGGATGACTTCTCAGTCTACGGCGATAGTTTTGATGAAATCTTAAAGAACCTAGATATGGTACTCCAACGGTGTGTTGAGAAAAATCTGGTGCTTAACTGGGAAAAATGCCATTTTTTAGTAGACGAAGGAATCGTTTTGGGACATAAGGTGTCCAATGCTGGTATTCAAGTTGATAAGGCTAAGGTCGAAGCCATTGAAAGGATGACGTACCCTAAGACAGTGAAAGAGGTACGAGAAAAACTGAAGGAAAAACGCAGCCAGCTGCCCCTAGGGTTTAGGGTTCGAATTGTATGATTAGGGTGAAAGAAATCCGCTGCTTATATAGAGTTTCAATGTCGGCTGCTACAGTAACCGCTCCGGACGCCCGTTTGAAGATTCCGGACGCTCGTCCGCTATTTTCAGCAACAGCATCCAAACTTGTAATGCTCATATCTCGGGCCTCGTAAGTCGGAATGGAGTGATTCAAAATCCTGTAGAATCCTCTCTTCAAGCCCTACAACTCTTCTCTTGAGGTCCAGAGTCAAATCGGTTGTTATCATATCAGGAACTGCGTTGGAAGTTCAGCGCTACCCGGAATCCTGATTTTCTTCCTCTGGACGCTCGTCCAGTATCTCAGACGTTCGTTCCTTCAGCCTTGAACTTGTGCCAGACGTTCGTTCATCCAGCGTCCAAACTCTCTGTATCAAAATACTTCCCTGGACGCCCGTCTGCTTTATCAAACGCCCGTCCACTCTGGACGGGACCCGGACGAACGTCCATATGTGCTGTAACTCGATTTCTTGATCTTTATCTCCTCCTTCTTCCATCTTTATCCTTCTTTCCTCGTCTCTTTCTTGATTTAGCTCGAATTATATCAACATTTGATCATCAATTCAGCCTCCAACATGTACCTACATGACATCAAAAACACCGCAAAACGTAACACAATCCAAATACTCGTAAAACCACAATTAAAACACATACACAACCTCATTTTGCAAATAAACTAATCAAAATCTTACTTGCTTAATAAATCATTTAAACACTCATTTTCTATGCAAATTATACAAATACGGAGGAAATCATTATCAAATATAACGTTAAAAACCGTATAAAAATACCCTTAACAGATAGGTTTTGGACCGGTTAACCGGAGCATCGTTTCAGGTTTACGCTTGGTATTTGGGTGATTTATTGCAGGATTACAGGTTAACCAAGACCCCGAGTGACGTCATGTGTTGAGCATACACATGTCTTTTGAGGTCTAGAAGAGTATGCCGGAAGCTATCAAATGCAAACGGATCATTTGTCCCTAGTGCTTCTACGTAGTCTATCTTCAACAGACATTTGACCCAAATTAGAGGCATTTTATATTAGGAAATCACTAGTCTAACACAGCGGAATTTAATATTTTGATTCCTTTTCTAGATCATTCTTTTTTTAATGCAATAAACACGTTTAGTAGTTTGACGGTTATACCTTTGATGATCTATAAGATCGTCGCTTTGACCATCAACGGATAGCAGTACAGTGCGCAAGCCGTCCATGTGTCCAGCCTCTATCATTGATCCACACGAACTCCTCACCGTCCTCATTGGATTTCTATTGGAAAACTCCGGTTGCTAGACCGGCCTTTTTCCTCTCTCTCAAACTTTCTATATGATTCTCTCTATTTTACACAAGAACTATAAGCTCTTGCAATTGAGATGTACAAAAGAGCTTGACACCCACTTCCTTTTTATAGGAAAAGTGGCGCCCCAAACAGAGTGAAGGAGAAGAAAACATTTTCCCAATAAAATAAGGAAAATCTCCTTGATTGATTTATCTCTTTTATTATAGTATCTCAAATTAAATAAAATCTGAATATTGCCAATATCTTATATTGATTATATTTATCTTATTACCATAAATATATTTTTCCAAAATCAATTAATATCTAATATTAATATTATGGTAATCTTATTAATTAAAGTGCACAATCCAAGTGTAACTTGTACACTTCAATGTGGCGCCCCATATTGCCCATTATTGGCTTCCGAAATATTCTTTAATTAATATAATTTTGGTATAATTAATATCTTGTATTTTATTTATTCATAATAAATTAATACCACCATATTAATTTACCACTATAACCTTTATAGTCTAGAGAAACTTTCCTTATTTGGTTATCAACTATAACCGCATTTTAATCCGACTCGATGTTCATATGTGTGTGACCCAATAGGCTTCCGAATATGTTGGCCATAGACACAAAGTGCAAATTACCAAAATGCCCTTCATGCCTAACGATCATGGGATAGCGTCTAGCAACACACCGTGACCCCTAATCATCGGAAGAGTCAAAAGCAATGACTACTACCGTTCATGTGAAACAGTTACCGTGTATGTTGGACTTATTTCTAAGTTTTAGTGATGAGTGCCAGACTAACTGTTATAGTGCAAAGGCAAAAAGATGTCTAGATCAAATGTATAGGTTTATTAAAGTTTGATTTTTGAATAGGTTTGATCAAACAAGCACTGTAAAGGTCAGCTGATTTATATCAGCAGACTGGTCTAGGTCAGTAGGGTAGATAGGTCAGTAGACTAGTCAAGAACCTACTGAAGACTGAAGGCTGAGGGCTCAAACTCAGTTAATGAAGGCTAAGGGATCAAACTTAGTAATTAAAGTCAAGGATATGGAATCAGAATTTAGGCAAGTTTGTGATGACCTAAACTGATTACATATACCTTGTGTACAAGGTCTAAGTTCCTTAAGTTGGATGTTGATTGGAACTTATTATTTGCAAAAAGGTGTAATCTAACTTCACAAATAAAAGTTAGATAAAAGAAGTCTGCTGCATTGTATTTTAAACACAGCAAATTTCAGTTCAGCAGACTGATAGGTATTTCAGCAGACTGATGAACCTGCTGATATACATACCTCGATTAATTCAAGATTACATTGGAATATTACATGGATAAGGACAGCCAACTACCTCTGATTTATCACACAAATCAATGGCTGAGATTAAAAAGACGTTGGGATGATTTAGGACTTTATCCAATGGTTACATGTCAAAGGGTGGACAGACTGCATTCTGTCAAAAAGGATTCTGACAGTGTCAGTCCTATGAATAGTGATAGAAAGCAAGTCAAATGGGACAAAACCAGGAACGGTCATATTTGAATTTCAAATACAAGTCACATGGACTCCTACCTATAAATAGAGGACTTCCAACTCAGAAAAAGATGATGAACTTTAAGAGAAAAATACAAGTGATAATTCTGAGCTGAAAAAGCACCCTACTGAACTTACTGATCTTAAGGCTACTGATCCAGAGAAAATCATGAAGTGTATTCTGTATTCAAGCAACATCAAGTTTACACACTTGAAGACTGCAAGCTGCTGATTATATCATCCTAATCAAGCTGCTGCAACTGAATCATTTACTTGATTCATTCTTTACTTTACAAAGAATCTGCTGAAGACAGTGAAGCATCTTTTGTGTGAAAGACTGTTGTTTGTGGTGGAGCTGGTGAAGAGGCAATCCTACCCTTCAAGGACCAGTGGAAGACTTTGGAGCAGCAATCCTACATGTTCCTAGTTTTCAGTTTGTGAAGCCATAGTCATTGGTGAAGGACAAGCAACATTAGGAATCTTTGTAACCACTATAAAATCTGCCTACTTACTTTCTGCACTTACATTCTGCATTTAGTTTATTATACACATCATCCTACTGAATCTAGCAACTGAACTCACACACATACACTACTGAGTATCTAATACTTAGTATCATATTTAACAATAGGTAATAAGGCTTAATTTTTTATATAAATCCACTGCACAAATTCAGTAAACTCAACTGTTAGTAGACTACTGTGTATCAGCAGGCTACTGAGGTTTCAGCAGGCTGCTGAAGTTGCTGAGTTTGTTAACTCCAAAAGTTTTAAGTGTTAAGTTTATTCACCCCCCCTCTAAACTTAACTAAAGCCTTTTCAAGGGACCAACAATTGGTATCAGAGCAGTGCTTCTGTTCTGAAGAAATCCTACTTGTTGTGCTTGTGAAAATACTTTGAAAACTTTTTCAAATCACTAATTTTCAAAGACTTGCATCATGGATAACAACCAGTATTCTAGAACCATGTTGATGTGTTCTCTAGATAGATTTGATGAATATAAACGTCGAATGCAGGCTTACATTGCTGCAACTCATGATAAAATGATGGATGTGCTGATAGATGGACCACTGGAGATTACCAAGTCAGTAACAGTGGGTGATGTGACAGAGTACAATCCAAAACCAAAGAGGGAATGGAATGCTGAAGATAGAAAGAGAGCAAACCTCAACAATATTGCTATTGATATCATTTATAGAACATTGGATAGCAATATATACATGAAGGTTAAAGATTGCAAAACAACTAAAGAACTTTGGGACAAGATACAGTTGATCTGTGAAGGCACTGATGCAATTAAGAAGAATAAAATCAGTGTGACCAAGAAGAGGTTTCAAAAGTTCAAAATGCAACCAAATGAAACGATTGAGCAAATGGAGTCAATATTTAATGCTATCCTAGATGAACTTACCCTACTGAGTGTAAGTTACTCAAAAGAAGAAATAAACTCAAAAATCTTGGAAGCATTGCCTGACAAAGAAGTTTGGGAGATGAAAGTCACTGCAATAGAAGAAATGAGAAAGCTACATGAAGAGGATACTTTCAAATTATTTTCAGATCTTAAAGCTTATGAATTCAGCAAGAGATTGGTTCCTACCAATGAAAAAGAGGAACCAAAGACAACTGCATTGGCTGCCAAACATCAAGAAGAGACATCAGGAGCTCAAGATGATCTGCTGGATGAAATGCAAGAGCAGATTGCCCTACTGAGCAAGAAGATCAGGATGATGAAGACTGGAAAAAGTTCTCCAAGGAATTTCACTAAGAAATTCAGTGCAAAGAAGAAAGATGATTCAAGAAAAGACAATGATTACTTGTGTTTCCAATGCAAGAAACCAGGACACTTCAAACCTGACTGTCCCGAGTTAAATCAGAAAAAGGAACCTGATTATCTTTGCTTTAATTGCAAAAAGCCTGGACATCTTAGACCTGATTGTCCAGACCTACTGAAGACCAAGAGCCAAAAAGAAGACATGGAAAGAAGGCTATGGTTGCTGAAGATGAATCAGGGTATGAAGTGGAATCTGAAAAGGGAAATGAATCAGATGACACAGCATTGGTTGCTGATATGGAAGACTATGCATTAATGTATAATATGGATGAAAGAGAGGTGGTATACAATACTGTATCAATTAACACTCCTGCTGGAAGTGATTGTGAATCAACCTGTGGTTCAAATCCTAGAAACTCTTACAATGAAGAAGCTTTGGATGCCATCCTCAATCAACTGAGGAAAATACAATCTGTTTATGAGATTGTGAAGGCTGAAAAGGAAGCTCTTCAAGTAGAAGTTGAAAGATTGAATGCTGAATTATGGATTCTCAAAGGTAAGGAAAAAGATGTTGGACAGAATCGGTATAAGCCTACTGAACATCCAGTAGCTTCTGAATCTGCTGAACCATCTTGCTCCTCCACTGCATACAAATCTGGGAAGCCTTATGGTGATAGAACAAAGCTTGGATTTGGAACTCAACAATCCAAAAAGAGTGGATCTAGTAAGGTTACTGAACCTAGTACCAGAATTGGTCCTAAATTTGTACCTGCACAAGATCCAACTCCCAGTAAGGTTGTTGAGGCAGTAAAACCTACTGAGAATGCTTCCAGGAAGCAACATAAAAAGAACAAATCCAAAAATAGGACTGTTGTGCCTTCTAGACCCACTGATAGCAGACCTACTACCAAGTCTGCTGGATCACAAAAAGGAAAGAACCAGAAATATTCCAAGGATAAGAATCCTAAATTCAAAAATGTTAATCATTCTAGGGATACTTATCTCAGGGGGAAAAGTAGATTGTTCCCTACTGATGATGATTGGAATATTCCTGCATCTAATGCTAGAAACAGCAAGTATAACCATGCTGCTAGGGTAAAACCTAAGCAATGGAATCAGCAAAGGGCTCAGCAGAGGACTTATACAAGACCTTAGTAGGGACCTTAGCAGACTCCATACTACAGGGTTGTCCCTAATAGACAGCAAACTAATGGTTATACTAATGCTTCTTACAACAAAAATCACTTCAAACAGAATTATAAACCAAAAGGCCAGAAAACATATGTGAATCCTACACAACCAACTGTTAGAACTTATGGATGTGTGGAATACATGTATGAACCAAAGTATGACACTTTTAGGAGAAGACCTTATGGAAACATCCCAGGGGTCATGCTTACCACTGACCATTATGGACCCAAACAGGTTTGGGTGCCTAAAATGTATTAACTTTGTTTTGTAGGGTGTCTGGTACTTTGACAGTGGATGTTCCAAACATATGACAAAGAATAAGCACTGTTTGTCAAACTATGTGGCAAAGGATGGTCCAAGGGTTAATTTTGGCAACAAAAATACACCTGGATACACAAGAGGTTATGGCACACTTGTGAGGAATGGACTTACAATCAAGAATGTTGCATATGTGGAAGGACTGGACTACAACTTGCTGAGCACTGGACAATTCTGTGACATGGGATACAAGGTCACTTTTGACAAAAATAAATGTATTGTCATTAGTGAAAGAGGTGATCAAGTTGTATTGGCTGGTAGAAGACAACAAAACATGTACATTGTGGATTGGTCTACTGCAGTTCCAGAAACATGTCTGATTGTGCATACCAAGTCCGAACTCAATTGGTCATGGCACAAAAAGTTAAATCACTTAAATTTTGATGATATCAATCAGTTGGTGAAGAAGAAACTGGTGATTGGTTTACCTGAGATCACATTCAAGAAAGATACTATATGTGATGCTTGTCAACAAGGTAAACAGACTAAATCAAGCTTCAAATCAAAGACTAAGAAATCTACTAATAGAGTCTTGGAGCTGATGCATATGGATCTATTTGGACCGGTTACACCAACAAGTGTTACAGGAAAGAAATACACCTTAGTGGTGGTGGATGATTATTCAAGGTACACTTGGGTGATGTTTATGAACTAGAAAAGTGAGACACTCAAAAAGATGCCTGATCTTTTGAAAAGATTACAGAGTGAGAAAAATTTAACAGTAGTAAAAATCAGATCAGACAAGGGTACTGATTTCCTCAACAAAGTTATAAGAGAATATTGTGAACAGAATGGTGTACTACATCAACTTGCTGCTGCTGGTACACCTCAGCAAAATAGGGTTGCTGAAAGAAGAAATAGGACACTGAAAGAAGCAGGAAGGACAATGATTTGTGAAGCATTGCTACCTGAAAGATATTGGGCTGAAGCAGTTAATACAGCATGCTATACACAAAACAGAACCTCAGTGAACAAGAAGCTGCTGAAGACTCCTTATGAGATTTGGAATGGAAGGAAACCTAATATATCCTATTTCCATCCATTTGGAAGTAAATGTTTTATCTTAAATCATAAAGAGAATTTGAAGACATTCCAACCAAAGTCAAATGAAGGAATCTTCTTGGGATATTCTTCAGTCAGCAAGGCATTCAGAGTACTGAACAAAAGGTCACTGAAACATGAAGAAACTATACATGTTGTGTTTGATGAACCTAAGTTCAATGGAATGGAAGAAGGAAATCCAGAACCTGCTGAGAACCTACAAGTCACTGATCCATATTGTGTTGAAGTTTTGGAAAGGTTTAATGACTTAAAAGTTTCTGATTCTGCTCCTGCTGAACACCCTGCTGGTGATACTACTGATGAAACAACTGAAGCAGTTCAAGGATCTGCTGAACACCTGTTGAAGATACAGCAGACCCTACTGAAAATGAGGTTAAGGGATCACCCTGCTGAACATGTTATTGGCAATATACAGCAAGGTGTGAGGACTATAGGACAATTAGAAGCAATGTTTACTTGTTTTCTATCTCAAGTTGAACCTAAAGTTGTTGAAGAAGCAATTTCAGATCCAGATTGGATAATTTCAATGCAATAAAAGTTAAATGAATTTGAAAGAAATCAAGTTTGGACACTAGTTGAAAGGCCAAATCATGCAAATATCATTGGTACAAAATGGGTATACATAAAAATACTGGATGAATCTGGTACCATTGTGAGGAATAAGGCCAGACTAGTTGCAAAAGGCTATTCTCAAGCTGAAGGAATAGATTTTGATGAAACTTATGCACCTGTTGCAAGATTGGAAGCTATCAGATTATTCCTAGCACATGCTGCATATAAAAACTTCAAGGTATATCAAATGGATGTCAAAAGTGCATTTTTGAATGGCATTCTAGAGGAGGAAGTGTATGTTCAGAAACCTCCTGGTTTTGAAGTTAAAGATCAAGAAGATAAAGTGTATAAACTCAACAAAGCACTTTATGGTTTGAAACAAGCACCAAGAGCATGGTATGAGACTCTATCTCAATCTTGGTGGACAATGGTTTTACAAAAAGCACCATTGATAAGACTTTTTTCAGAATCAATGAAAAGGACAGCACCCTGCTGGTACAGATTTATGTTGATGACAAAATTTTTGGTTCTGAAAATGAATTGCTATGTGAAAAGTTTGCAAATGTAATGAAGAGAAAATTCCAAATGAGTATGATGGGAGAAATGAACTACTTTTTGGGATTGCAAGTTAAACAGATGAAAGATGGAATCTTCATTCATCATGTTGGACTTATTTCACCGTTTTGATGATGAGTGCCATACTAGCTGTTATAGTGTAAAGGCAAAAAGATGTCTAGATCAAATGTATAGGTTTATTAGAGTTTGATTTATGAATAGGTTTGATCAAACAAGCACTGTAATGGTCAGCTGACTTGTTTCAGCAGACTGGTCTAGGTCAGTAGGGTAGATAGGTCAGTAGACTAGTCTTGAACCTGCTGAAGACTGAAGGCTGAGGGTTCAAACTCAGTAAATGAAGGCTAAGGGATCAAACTTAGTAATTTAAGTCAAGGATATGGAATCAGATTTTAGGCAAGTCTGTGATGACCTAAACTGATTACATATACCTTGTGAAGAAGGTCTAAGTTCCATAAGTTGGATGATGTTTGGAACTTGGTTATAATTAGAAAGGTGTAATCTAACTTCACAAATAAAAGTTAGATAAAAGAAATCAGCTGCATTGTATTTTATACACAGCAATATGCTGTTCAGTAGACTGATTGGTATCTCAGCAGACTGATGAACCTGCTGATATAATACCTCGATTAAATCAAGATTATATTGGAAGATTACATGGATAAGGACAGCCAACTACTTCTGATTTATCAAACAAATCAAGGGCTGACATTAAAAGGACGTTGGGATGGCTCTGATTTTTATCCAATGGTTACAAGTCAAAGGGTGGACAGACTGCACTGTCAAAAAGGAATTCTGACAGTGTCAGTCCTATTAATAGTGACAGATTGCAAATCAGATGGGACAAAAACAAGGAACGGTTATATTTGAATTTCAAATACAAGTCACATGCATTCCTGCCTATAAATAGAGGACTTTCAACTCAAAAACAAGATGATGAAAATTGACAAACATTGAAGAGATACTTTACTGAGCTGAAAAACACCCTGCTGAACTTACTGAACTTAAATCTACTGATCTAGAGAAATTCTTCAAGTGTATTCTACATTCAAGCTACATCAAGCATACACACTTGAAGCCTGCAAGCTGATTATATCATCCTAATCAAGCTGCTGCAACTGAATCATTTATTTGATTCAATCTTTATTTTATAAAGAACCTGCTGAAGACAGTGAAGCATTTGTTGGGTGTGAAAGACTGTTGTTTGTGGTGGAGCTGGTGAAGAGGCAATCCTACCCTTCAAGGACCAGTGAAAGACTAAGGAGCAGCGATCCTACATGTTCCCAGTTTTCAGTTTGTGAAGCCATAGTTATTGGTGAAGGACAAGCAACTTAGGAATCTTTGTAAAAGCTATACCAAAGATCTCTAGTGAATTTCCTCCAACATCACAGGAGAAGAGTGGACTGACAGGATTACACCACCTGGAACCACTATAAAATCTGCCTATTTACTTTCAGCATTTACATTCTGCACTTTGTTTATTTTACACATCAACCTACTGAATCTAGCAACTGAAATCACACACTTGCACTACTTAGTATCATATTTAACAACAAGTATTAAGGCTTAATTTTGATATAATTCCACTGCACAAATTCAGCAAACTCAACTGTCAGTAGACTACTATTTATCAGCAGGCTACTGAAGTATCAGCAGGCTGCTGAAGTTGCAGAATTTGTTAACTCCAAAGTTTTAGGTGTTAAGTTTATTCACCCCCCCCCCCTCTAAACTTAACCAAAGCCTTTTCAAAGGACCAACAATTGGTATCGGAGCAGTGCTTCTGTTCTGAAGAAATCCTACTTGTTGTGCTTGTGAAAATTCTTTGAAACTTTCTTTCAAGTTACTTATTTTCAAAGACTTGCATCATGGATAACACACAGTATTCTAGAACAATGTTGATGTATTCTCTAGATAGATTTGATGAGTATAAACGTCGAATGCAGGCTTACCTTGCTGCAACTCATGATGAGATGATGGATGTACTAACTGATGGACCACTGGAGATTACCAAGGCAATAACAGTGGGTGATACAACTGAGTACATTCCTAAACCAAAAAGAGAATGGAATGCAGAAGACAGAAAAAGAGCAAACCTCAACAATATTGCTATTGACATCATTTACAGAACCTTGGATAGCAATATGTACATGAAGGTTAAAGATTGCAAGACTGCAAAGGAACTTTGGGACAAGATACATCTGATCTGTGAAGGCACTGATGCAATAAAGAAGAATAAAATCAGTGTGGCCAGAAAGAGGTTCCAAAAGTTCAAAATGCTGCCAAATGAAACCATTGAGCAAATGGAGTCAAGATTTAATGCAATCATGGATGAACTTACCCTGCTGAGTGTAAATTATTCAAAAGAAGAAATAAACACTAAAATCTTGGAGGCTCTACCTGCAAAAGATGTTTGGAAAATGAAGGTGACTGCAATAGAAGAAATGAGAAAGTTGCATGAAGAAGACACCTTCAAGTTGTTTTCAGATCTCAAGGCTTATGAATTTAGCAAAAATCTTGTACCTGAGACTGAAAAAGAAGAGCCAAAGACCACTGCATTGGCTGCTTCACATCAAGAAGAAACATCAGGGGGACAGGATGATCTGCTGGATGAGATGCAAGAGCAGATTGCCCTACTGAGCAAGAAAATCATGATGATGAAGACTGGAAAGGCCCCTTCAAGAAGTTTCACAAAGAGGCCTACTGAAAGAATGAAAGAAGAATCAGAGAAAGATAATGACTATCTGTGCTTTCATTGCAAGAAACCAGGACACTTCAAACCTGACTGTCCTGAGTTAAAACAAGGCAAGGAACCTGATTATCTTTGCTTCAACTGCAAGAAGCCTGGACACTTTAGACCTGATTGTCCAGACCTACGGAAGACCAAGAGTTAACAAAGAAGACATGGCAAGAAGGCTATGGTTGCTGAAGATGAATCGGGGTATGAAGTGAAATCTGAAAAGGGAAATGAATCAGATGACACATCACTGGTTGCTGATATGGAAGATTATGCCTTGATGGATGAAACTGAGGAGGTATACAACACTGTATCTATCAATACTCCTGCTGGAAGTGATTGTGAATCAACTTGTGGTTCAAATCCTAGAAATTCTGACAACAATGAGACTTTGGATGCCATCCTTAACCAACTGAGGATAATACAATCTGGTTATGAGATTGTGAAGGCTGAAAAAGAAGCTCTTGAATTGGAAGTTAGAAGATTGAAAGCTGAATTAAGGGTTCTCAAAGGTAAGGAAAAAGATGTTGGACAGAATCAGTATAAGTCTGCTGAACATCCCGCAGCCTCTGAATCTGCTGAACCATCTTGTTCCACTACTGCATACAAATCAGGAAAGCCTTATGGGGATAGAACAAGGCTTGGATTTGGAACTCAACAATCTAACAAGAGTGGATCCAGTAAGGTCACTGAACCTAGTACCAGAATTGGTCCTAAGTTTGTACCTGCACTAGATCCAACTCCTAGTAAGGTTCCTGAGGCAGTAAAACCCAATGAGAATGCTTCAAGAAAGCAAAATCAGAAGTCAAAGAAGTCAACAGCTCCTAATAAAAAGAATAAATCTAAAAATAGGACTGATGTGCCTTCTAAGCCTGCTGATAGCAGACCTGCTACCAAGTCTGCTGGACCACAGAAGGGTAAGAAACAGAAATATTCCAAGGATAAGAATCCTAAACACAAAAATGTTAATCATTCAAGGGATACTTATCTCAGGGGGAAAGGTAGACTGTTCCCTACTGATGATGATTGGAATATTCCTGCATCTAATGCTAGAAACAGTAAGTATAACCATGCTACTAGGGTAAAACCTAGGCAACGGGGTCAGCAGAGGACTTACACAAGACCTCAGCAGACTCCATACTATAGGGCTGTTCCTAACAGACAGCAAACTAATGGTTATGCCAATGTTTCTAACAACCAAAGTCACTTCAAACAGCATTATAAACCAAAAGGCTAGAAAACATATGTGATTCCTACACAACCTACTGTTAGAACTTATGGATGTGTGGAACCAAAGTATGAACCAAAGTATGACACATTTAGGAGAAGACCTTATGGAAACATACCAAGGGTCATGCTTACCACTGACCATTATGGACCCAAACAGGTTTGGGTACCTAAAATGCATTAACTTTGTTTTGTAGGGTGTCTGGTACTTTGACAGTGGATGTTCCAGACATATGACAAAGAATAAGCACTGTTTATCAAACTTTGTGGCAAAAGATGGTCCAATGGTGAATTTTGGCAACAAGAATACACCTGGATATACAAGAGGATATGGCACACTTGTCAGAAATGGACTTACAATCAAGAATGTTGCATATGTGGAAGGATTGGACTACAACTTGCTGAGCACTGGACAATTCTGTGACATGGGATACAAGGTCACTTTTGAAAAAAACAACTGTATTGTCATTAGTGAAAGAGGTGATCAAGTTGTACTTGCTGGTAGAAGACAACAGAATATGTATGTTGTGGATTGGTCTACTGCAGTTCCAGAAACCTGCCTGATTGTGCATACCAAGTCTGAACTCAATTGGTTATGGCACAAGAAGTTGAATCATCTAAATTTTGATGATATCAATCAGTTGGTGAAGAAGAAGCTGGTGATTGGTTTACCTGAGATCACATTCAAGAAGGATGCTATATGTGATGCATGCCAGCAGGGTAAACAAATAAAGTCAAGTTTCAAATCAAAGACTAAACAATCAACTAATAGAGTGTTGGAGCTAATGCACATGGATATTTTTGGACCAATAACTCCAACAAGTGTGACAGGAAAGAAATACACCTTAGTGGTTGTGGATGATTATTCAAGGTACACTTGGGTGATATTTATGAACAAGAAAAGTGAAACATGTTAGGTGTGATGCCCGAAAGACAATTTTGTAATTGTTTTATTTAATAAATGAATTGACATTATTATTCATATTTATTATTCTCATAATCACCGATGTGCAATAGTATTTACACTACAGAAAACCCTAAGTATATCGTTTATGTAATCACTTAACTCAGTGTATGGTATATACACGGGAGGATTGAGTTAGTGAAGATGTACTTAAAATACAATTAGCCCGTAGTGAAGTTAATCGAGAGTATCGGGTCTCTCCTTTAACGTGCTATTAATGCGCCCAGAACACAATAGGTGTGATTGTCTTATCCGGACTTTCGGTTAAGAGAACCTAGTGGGGCATTTATATATGATAGATATATCATATAGGGCTGGACCGATTTGATTAGAGTTCACGATATAATTCCGTAATCGAGAAGTCTTATCGAATCAATGGATGATCATATTTATGGATATATCTTAATCCTGAGGTGATCACAGTCAACTGCTTGAATCAGTATGAAGTTTGACTTGACGGTTAAGGATTACACTGAGTCTGTGGTCCGAATTACCCCATCTTGGCATTGTACTGGATTGAGTGAGTAGTCTGTGTTATCACAGATACGGAATCCTTTCCTTCCATTTATGGAAGTAGATAGACAGTTCCCTTATTTTTTAATCCTAGAAACTGATCGATCGCGCGAGTTCATATTACACTGATTAGCTACCAGTGAGTTGTATGAATTAATTGATCACTAGGGGTTAATGGTAAATAAGGATAATATGTTCTAAAAAGGGTTAACGGTAACTTCCCGATTTAGAATGAACAGTCTATGGAGGATTAATCCATATGTAATGATTATATCAATGGACGCTTATTATTATTCTCGTGAGGAGATAAATATAATCTCATAATCGGAGGAGTGCAGTCGCGGGATTATGGTGGCATATTCCTGTGATTGATTTATCGAATATAATTATTCTGTTCGTAAGATAATTATTTATTTGATTTATCGGAGCCGCTGATTATTAGTCCATGGTCCCGACGTGCCTCCTAATATAGCATAGCTATTCTCGGACGTCGAATCATAATAATATTAATTTAGTTCTCGTTGGACTTTATTAAAACGATATGTGAATTAATTGTTTAGTGGACTATTAAATTAGTTGGGCTAAATAATTAAATACACGGAAAAGACATTTTTCGTGGACTCGGCCCAAATTAGTGTGTTGACCTTTTTTGACCTAATTGGTCAAATATGGTTTTGTGTGTCTGAACCTTTTAATAAAAAGGTGGCGCCACTTTTGTGGTTAATAATTATTAGGAAATTAGTTTTCTTGGATAATTATTTAATGTGTGATTTATCTTTTATTTGTTAAATGATAATTCATGAAATATTAGATAATAATATGATTTATCCTAATTTGTTTGTGATAATTATTTTATTTATCTTTTATTTGGAAAAAGGATTAATGTAATAATTATCTCTTAATTATTTAATCCTTGGAGGCTAAGTTTTACTCTCCTATATAAAGAGAGTTTTCCAAGCCTTAATACACATAATATTTTCGAGTTCCACCTCTTAGAGAGGAGGAAGAAATTTCGGCCAAGAGGTTTGGGGAAAAATCTTGGAGATTTTTCCGGGTAGCATATCGGAAGGATTCGAGACGAGGATTTCCTTCCACCGGGAGTTGCTTGGATCACACGTACGGAAGATTGTGGTGCTCTTCACACCTTCGTTCTTTCTTTCTATTGCGGTTCTCCAACTTGGATTTTGAGATCCAAGAGGTATGTTCTACAACCCCCTTGTAGATATAGATCTAGTTATTTTATTACGTGTATTTTATAGATCTAGGTCCTTAAAATTGCTTCCGTTGCGGATGGTATTACTAACAGTGGTATCAGAGACCTGGTGATCTATATTTATACGTATAAAATATTAGATCTAGGAGTGGTAAAACATGTAGATTTTTTGTCCCAATTTTTTTTATAAAAGGGGCCGAAAATTATGTTTATTTCTTTTTTATGCTTATGAATGTCGTGGTTGAAGAGATGGATTGGGGTTGGCACTGTTTACCCGTTAGATCTATTGTAAACTCATATAAACGATGAAAATTCGTCCATATGAGTATAGGAAATTATGTAATTTTTTTTATTGCAATTTTAATTTCCAGAAAATAGATATGTTTAGTAGCCGTTTAGTTATTTCGTTTTTCCCGTTGATTGAGCCGTTGAAATGACGATCCCTGCGGTCCGTATCAAGATTGGAAGAGGATGAACAATTGCACAAAATTTGGCTTTGATCGGAGTCCGTTTTGATATCCTTTCGTTGCTGCAAAGAAGCTGCTGTAACAGAAAAACGCAGGATTCACAGAAACCCTACCTGTGACTTCCTCGAATTTCTGGGAGAGTTTAAACCGTTGAAACGCAAATCCAACCGGTCAGATCGATAAATATGGAGTTTTTGATGTGACATAAAAATTTCACGTCGATCGAGATTCATATCGATTCCCGATCGGCCTCGGGATGTCTTTGAGGCGCTGCTGTAAAAGTCAGATTCAGCAGCAAGTTGGGCAGCTCACTGGAGAAAATTGACAAGTCAAAGCTCCGATCCAACCATCGATATTGGAGCCCGAGGAATGAAGAACAGATCTGGAAAGTTTCGTCACAATCCGAGTTCGTTTGGTTTCCCGATCATCGAAGAATTTGAACAGCTGCAGATTATGTTAGAAAGTAGTAAACCCTATTTAGGGTTTGGTTATTTATTTTCTAATAGGTTAGATACGGGGGTGCCAACGGTCCATCTCGGTGTTTAAATTTTCCACAATTTATTTTTTATGTGTTTGATCATAAAATAGATATAAAATCGGAATTGCCATGACATGCATCATATCATAAATCCACTCCATGCATACATGTAGAATTTTAATTTTGGTAATTAAAATAGGCATGTATACAAACTCGTGTAATTAGTTGAAATTTAATTAATACGTGGTAATTAATTAATTTAGTAACTAATTAAAGATCCGAGGACGGGTTATGAAATCGTTAAGCCTTTCGGTGTGTGTTCTCGGTGAACCGCCGTAAAAGCCCAAACGAGATCACGTTTTCGATTCGTAGTGTCTACGAGATTGAATGATGGTAAAAGAACAATAAATCTCGGATAAAAACGGTTCGCTTATAGGTTGGGTGGTCAACTGAGCTAGGCTCGACCGACTTAACCCTCCTAGTGTGATGTATGCACGGGGTCCGGCAAGACTAAGCTACACCAGTGAGCGGAGGGGTGATTCCTTCTTATCTCAATGGGGCTCTCTTGACCCGACTTCGTCCGACTGTCACATATGTTCCAACGAATAGGACGGGTAGGCTTGCCTACGTTACCGACACCATTCGGAATCCTTGATTTTATGATCTTTTATGTTAACATCAAAAAGACGTGGTTAGTTAACCCACCACCACTTCCAAAATATTGAGTGGGAGCGGGGGAGGCGACAGCTAACCCCACGGCCTCTACTATAGATACAAGTAAGTGAGAGAAGGGTGACGCCTCGCGGCGCTTTGATTTCGTCCCCCTACGGATGGTGTTCACCCCTATCAACATTCATGGCTTGGTCTCCGAAAGGATAGGATTTCTGGGTACTCGTCGGGTCACTGACCTATCCTACGACGGCACACTCGGGGCGTACCTAAGAGATCCGATATAGTAGGTCACACTCATAAAGGATATTTTTGGTAATATCTAGGCTAAAAAAGGAAGGTAGTCAATGAATAAAGGGATGTTCGATTCTCGTGGGATGTTCGATTCTCACAAGTTATTCATTGATGAGATTGTCTCGATTTAACCGTCATCTCTTTGACCTACCCTACGGCGGCACTGAGATGCGAGATTAAAACATTGGAATGGTAGAGTAGACTTATTTTTTAGTTTACAATTCCTAAAATAAAATAATATAGTAGTGTTAAACTTGAATTAATATATGTCATTTTATTTACAGCATTATATCCCTTACTTAATTGCTTACAAAATTAATTGACTAGTATTGACTTTGTTAAAAAGTGGAAAGTAACTAGGACGTTGAACTAGTTAATCGATAATGCAATTATTTTTCGAAAGAGATATTTTCTCTTAAGCCTTTTAAAAATCAGAGTGACATATAGGTATGTCACTAGTGTCACTCGTGTCAAACGGGAGACAAACTTAGGTGATTTGGGACTTTAAAACTCTTCTAGTGAATTTTGAGTGTGTAGTGATTACACGAGTAATTTTCTAATTGAAAAATCGGAAAATCATGAAGTGTTACTAGTTGGACGATATTTGGAATCGATGAACTAGTGGGAGCTTTATGATTTGTTGTTTTTCTAGAACATTAGAAAAGTGTAACTGACTACACACGTAACCGTTCTAATTGAAAAACCGGAAAGTCATGAAATGTTGCTAGTTAGACGATATTTGGAATCGATGAACTAGTGGGTGTTTCTATGATTTGTTGTTTTTCTGGAAACAATAGAACTATGTACGAAAGATTTTCTAATCGAAAAAATCGGAAAATCATAAAAATAAAGCATTGCTCGTTAGACGGTATTTGGAACCGAAAAACTAGTGGGAGCTTTAATGTTATGATTTGTTGTTTTTTCTGGTATATTAGAAAATCCGAGAAGTCCCGACGAGTAACACTCGAAATAGACACCCCACGGTTCAAGAGTAGTGTCTATTCAAATGAACCGCTGGTTCAAGACTGTTTCCATTCAAGGAAAGTCAAGAATGGGAGAATATGTCTAAAAGTGTTAGTCATCTAAACTGAGTAAACTTTAAGGCTAAACCGAAAAATTAATTAACTGAAAATCATAGGATAAGGACAGTGATTTTGGGTCACCAACCTATGAATCCTTAGCGATTTTCTTGAGCTAAGTTCTTTGGAAGAACAATGTAGCAGTGCATTTAACGATTAAAAGAGTAAACAACGGGCAGTTAATTTTAGCTAGAAAAGTGGGAGTGATATAAGGAAATGAATCTCGGATTCAATCCTTGGACATCGCGGAAAATTTATTTTCTGTTTAAGATTCGTTGGAACGAATGGATTTACCTTCTATTCGATAATTTGTTTGTCGTATAGAAAGTGAATATACCATTTGTAGTACGAATCCAAGACTCGGACTTTTGTTTGATAAAGTCAAAACCACTTAGAACTGCTGAAATATGTATATAAAACACATCTTAAGAACTATTAAAAGCAATTGGTTTCTATATTTAGATAAACGCTTCTTCATATTCCATAGTTAGTGCATAGTCCCTAAAAGACAAGACCAAGACTGGCTCAAGGTGATTCCTTTCTCCCAGTCTGGTTATATTGTCTCAAAGGTTCAATGACTAAGTTTCCTTTCAATCGGAAAAGGATAATGGATATAAAGAAGTAACATAGCTTGTTCATGACGACCTTCGGGGTCTGATGAAAGATACGAGCTAGTAGGAGCTTCCGAGTAGTGACTTCTTGTCTGATAACTATTCAAACACTCCGGTAAGTTTATCCAAAATATTATGAGGCTTCTCTGTTTTCAACAGAGATAGAGTATTCTATACTCAGAAATGGGCCATCACATAGTCCTAGGGACTGATGCTCGGCCTGCCTCATAGTGAAATGCTTTCACTAAGTGAGAAACCGTTAAATCGCCTTATATATTTTTTAGATGTGCTACAATACACTGCTTAACTCAATAAAGATATTGGAAGCGAAATAACGGTTTACATTGAAATGTAAGACCGAGAAGTCTACCTAGAATATGCTTTGGAATTTACGGATAAGGTGTGGATTCGGTTCACCCCACTTCCGTAAATATAAGCATTTAGCACACGGTGCTTGAAGGTAAGACTGGGAATTTCGTGTATACGTTCGGTCAATGACCATTCATGCTATATCTTTTAAACTATTGAGTATAAAGGTTAGATATAAGATTCTTGAAATCGGGAAGGGACAGTTATACTGTTGCATCCTTTCTGATAGAATCCATGAACAACAAAACCTTGAACCTTGAAGTACATTTACTCAAGGTAGTTACTAACTGATTAAAATCAGACCACATCCAACATCGGTTGTTGGTGATAACACTAAACACTACTAAACTAGATCAGAATTTCGATCCACCCGAGAATGTATTGGGAGTATGGTTTATCCATTACCCATTACGGGTTCTGCAGACTTTGTAGTCCGAGGATCGATTGATGACCTATGGCTCTTTTGTGAGCAGTATAGGATTCTGATAATAGAGGTTGGTTTAATAGCCATAACCCTGTGAATGGAGTTCAGTACTCAAGTTATGTTCATGCTCTTGTAGAACCACCGAGCGTCTCAAGCCCAGTGGGAGTAATTGGATCTACACGGAAAAGAGTAGAATGAGTTCGGTATTGCATGATTTCGTTCAAAAGCAGAAAATAGGGGTGATTCCCTGAGACTTTCTTGCCAAACAAACGGAGTCTGGATTCATTCGGAACAAAAGGGTATTGCCTTATGAACTTATGACAGGATGACTGTCAAGGCTTATGTCCTTTGTGGATAAAAAGCAAACCTCTCGGTCATTGGAAGTCATATATTTCTACAATATGTGGATTTGACCATAATATTGATAAGTCTTTTGTAGACTGGATATCAATTTTAGTATAGTAGTGAATATATACATATATATTAGTGTTTGTGAAGGATAACACTCCACCAGTTGGAATCAACATGGGTGTGTTATCTAACGTCAGAATCTGACAATGCTACAATTCTCTGCAACAGAGATTTGGACAACATCCTAAAGAGTTTGACTGGGTCGAATTCATTAGAATCAGTCATTGGTTTCCCATCCATCTTATTGGTCAAGATGATGCATCTGTGTATGCAACATTCAACGAGGAAGTTCTACCCTATGCCTCAGGAATGACTCTCTAAATCTTCGGATCAAGAGAAATGGGATAGATTCTCTTTTCTAGTAAGAGATGGTCAGGTTATTGAACGTCAATTTTGATCGAATCTTAGATTCGGCGGTTAACAAAGCAAGTTTAGTATGTCCTTTAGTATCTTGAAGAGAACGAGGAATAATATGCGGACATATTCATGTGTGAACTTGGATATGTGTGATACACTGATTTTGACTTTAAGTCAGATTGAGGATGATCGTTAAGTCGATCTCGGGCTCAGTGTTTACTCTTGTGTTGAAGCTATTGCCTGGAGGAATCCAGCAACGCCAACTCGACTTTAACTAGTTGGGTGATTAGCGGCTTTTGTAGTAGCTAGAGAGGCGATATAGCTTAAGGATTTCCTTTTCATATCTGGAGTGATTCTAGATTTGGAAGCCGATACCACATCATTGTGCAAACGATGAAGGGGTAGCTTATAAGGATTTTCGAAATCACTAGAGGTCAAAAGCATATTGGGAAAGTACCACATGATTAGATGGACCGGTAACGTTTCGATTCTACGGATCGTCTCGAGCCGACAACCTGACTAATCATTAAGACCCATGACATTTAGATGTAGGTACTCCCCGAGTCACTGACCTATCCTACGACGGCACACTCGGAGTGTACTTTGTCATCTGGAAATGGTTATGATATGCTTAATGGGTACTAGAATACGGGATGGGTCTCCATTGCTTTAGAGCAAGTGGGAGATGTAGTTTGTTGTATTTTAAATAATAGGGTGTGCTCTAAAATAATTAATCACATGCTTTCGTGCAAGTGGGAGATTGTTAGGTGTGATGCTTGAAAGACAATTTTGTAATTGTTTTATTTAATAAATGAATTGACATTATTATTCATATTTATTATTCTCATAATCACCGATGTGACAATAGTATTTACACTACAGAAAACCCTAAAGTATATCGTTTATGTAATCACTTAACTCAGTGTATGGGATATACACGGGAGGATTGAGTTAGTGAAGATGTACTTAAAATACAATTAGCCCGTAGTGAAGTTAATCGAGAGTATCGGGTCTCTCCTTTAACGTGCTATTAATGCGCCCAGAACACAATAGGTGTGATTGTCTTATCCGGACTTTCGGTTAAGAGAACCTAGTGGGGCATTTATATATGATAGATATATCATATAGGGCTGGACCGATTTGATTAGAGTTCACGATATAATTCCGTAATCGAGAAGTCTTATCGAATCAATGGATGATCATATTTATGGATATATCTTAATCCTGAGGTGATCACAGTCAACTGCTTGAATCAGTATGAAGTTTGACTTGACGGTTAAGGATTACACTGAGTCTGTGGTCTGAATTACCCCATCTTGGCATTGTACTGGATTGAGTGAGTAGTCTGTGTTATCACAGATACGGAATCCATTCCTTCCATTTATGGAAGTAGATAGACAGTTCCTTTATTTGTTAATCCTAGAAATTGATCGATCTCGCGAGTTCATATTACACTGATTAGCTACCAGTGAGTTGTATGAATTAATTGATCACTAGGGGGTTAATGGTAAATAAGGATAATATGTTCTAAAAAGGGTTAACGGTAACTTCCCGATTTAGAATGAACAGTCTATGGAGGATTAATACATATGTAATGATTATATCAATGGACGCTTATTATTATTCTCGTGAGGAGATAACTATAATCTCATAATCGGAGGAGTGCAGTCACGGGATTATGGTGGCATATTCCTGTGATTGATTTATCGAATATAATTATTCTGTTCGTAAGATAATTATTTATTTGATTTATCGGAGCCGCTGATTATTAGTCCATGGTCCCCGACGTGCCTCCTAATATAGCATAGCTATTCTCGGACGTCGAATCCTAATAATATTAATTTAGTTCTTGTTGGACTTTATTAAAACGATATGTGAATTAATTGTTTAGTGGACTATTAAATTAGTTGGGCTAAATAATTAAATACACGGAAAAGACATTTTTCGTGGACTCGGCCCAAATTAGTGTGTTGACCTTTTTGACCTAATTGGTCAAATATGGTTTTGTGTGTGTGAACCTTTTAATAAAAAGGTGGCGCCACTTTTGTGGTTAATAATTATTAGGAAATTAGTTTTCTTGGATAATTATTTAATGTGTGATTTATCTTTTATTTGTTAAATAATAATTCATGAAATATTAGATAATAATATGATTTATCCTAATTTGTTTGGGATAATTATTTTATTTATCTTTTTTTTGGAAAAAGGATTAATGTAATAATTATCTCTTAATTATTTAATCCTTAGAGGCTAAGTTTTACTCTCCTATATAAAGAGAGTTCTTCCAAGCCTTAATACACACAATATTTTCGAGTTCCACCTCTTAGAGAGGAGGAAGAAATTTCGGCCAAGAGGTTTGGGGAAAAATCTTGGAGATTTTTCCGGGTAGCATATCGGAAGGATTCGAGACGAGGATTTCCTTCCACCGGGAGTTGCTTGGATCACACGTACGGAAGATCGTGGTGCTCTTCACACCTTCGTTCGTTCTTTCTATTGCGGGTCTCCAACTTGGATTTTGAGATCCAAGAGGTATGTTCTACAACCCCCTTGTAGATATAGATCTAGTTATTTTATTACGTGTATTTTATTGATCTAGATCCTTAAAATCGCTTCCGTTGCGGAAGGTATTACTAACAAAACACTCAAAAGCATGCCTAATCTTTTGAAGAGATTACTTAATGAGAAAAGTTTAACAGTAATAAAGATAAGATCAGATCAGGGTACTGAATTTCTCAACAAAGTTATAAGAGAATATTGTGAACAGAATGGTGTACTACATCAACTTGCTGCTGCTGGTACACCTCAGGAAAATGGGGTTGCTGAAAGAAGAAATAGAACTTTAAAGGAAGCAGGAAGGACAATGATTTGTGAAGCATTGCTACCTGAAAGATATTGGGCTGAAGCAGTCAATACAGCATGCTATACACAAAACAGAACATCAGTGAACAAGAAGCTGCTGAAGACACCTTATGAGGTTTGGAATGGAAGAAAACCAAATATATCCTATTTCCATCCATTTGGAAGTAAATGTTTTATCCTAAATCACAAATTTCATTTGAAGACTTTCCAACCAAAGTCAGATGAAGGGATTTTCTTGGGATATTCTTCAGTCAGCAAGGCATTCAGGGTACTGAACAAGAGGTCACTAAAACATGAAGAAACAATCCATGTTGTGTTTGATGAACCTAAGATTACTGGTATGGAAGATGAAGATTGTGAACCTGCTGAGAATCAACAAGTCACTGATCCAGATTGTGTTGAAGTTTTGGAAAGATTCAATGACTTAAAAGTTTCTGATATTGCCCCTACTGAACACCCTGCTGGTGACATTACTGATGCAACAACTGAAGCAATTCAAGGTTCTGCTGAACCCCCTATTGTTGAAGAAGCTACAACAGACCCTACTGAAGATGAGGTTCCTGTTAATCAAAATAACCAGAATCCACAATGGTTAAGGAATCACCCTGCTGAACAAGTTATTGGCCATGTACAGCAAGGTGTAAGGACCAGAAGACAACTGGAAGCTATGTTCACTTGTTTTCTATCTCAAATGGAACCAAAAGTTGTTGAAGAAGCAATTTAGATCCAGATTGGATAATTGCCATGCAAGAAGAATTGAATGAATTTGAAAGAAATCAAGTGTGAACACTAGTTGAATGGCCAAGTCATGCAAATATCATTGGTACTAAATGGGTATACAGAAACAAACTTGATGAATCTGGTACCATTGTAAGGAATAAGGCCAGACTAGTTGCAAAAGGCTATTCTCAAGCAGAAGGAATAGATTTTGATGAAACTTATGCACCTGTTGCAAGATTGGAAGCTATCAGACTATTCTTGGCACATGCTGCATATAAGAACATCAAGGTATATCAAATGGATGTCAAAAGTGCTTTTCTGAATGGCATTCTAGAGGAGGAAGTGTATGTACAACAACCTCATGGATTTGTAGTTAAAGATCAAGAAGATAAAGTGTATAGACTCAATAAAGCACTTTATGGATTGAAACAAGCACCAAGAGCTTGGTATGAGACTCTATCTCAATTCTTGGTGGATAATGGTTTTATAAAATGCACCATTGACAAGACACTTTTCAGAATCAGTGAAGGAGACAGCACCCTGCTGGTACAGATTTATGTGGATGACATAATTTTTGGTTCTGAAAATGATCTACTTTGTGAAAAGTTTGCTAATCTAATGAAGAGTAAGTTCCAAATGAGTATGATGGGAGAAATGAACTACTTTTTGGGATTGCAAGTCAAGCAGATGAAAGATGGAATCTTCATTCATCAAACCAAGTATACCAAGGAGTTGCTGAAGAAGTTTGGTATGGAAAATAGCACAAAAAATTCAACTCCTATGAGTACAAATATTAGATTGGATGAAGATAAAGAAGGCAAAGATGTTGATCAGACTTTATACAGAAGGATGATAGGCAGTGTGCTGTACCTAACTGCTAGCAGACCTGATATATCCTTTTCTGTAGGTGTTTGTGCAAGATTTCAATCTAAACCTAAAGAAAGTCACTTAGGTGCAGTCAAGAGAGTTCTCAAGTACCTAAAAGAGACTTTGGGTGTAGGAATTTGGTATTCCAAGGATGGAAGCTTCAAAGTTATATCCTACTCAGATTCTGACTATGTTGGATGCAAGATTGATAGAAAAAGCACCTCAGGAACCTGTCAGTTAATGGGAAGTAGACTGGTCTCCTAGTTTAGTATAAAACAAAATTCAATATCAACTTCCACTGCTGAAGCTGAATACATTGCTGCTGGAAATTGCTGTGCACAAGTATTATGGCAAAGACAACAGTTAAGGGATTATGGAATTGAAGAAAAAGAAATTCCAATTATGTGTGACAACACAAGTGCAATTGCAATCACAGAAAATCCTGTTTTGCATTCAAGAACCAAGCACATTGATGTGAGACATCATTTTATAAGAGATCATGTTGAGAAGAAAGATGTGGTGGTTATATATATCCCTACTGAAAATCAACTTGCTGACATTTTCACTAATCCACTTGATAGTGAAAGATTTGCCTAATTAAGGACTGAACTTGGAATTATAAAAGTTGACTGATGATCAGCAGTGTAATGGAATTCACCAAGGGGATTAGTCTTTGCTATGTTGGGTGAGCTCACTTAGCAGATTAGTCATTGGTATCAACAATTCCATGTACTTATGTTTGGACAATTGAGCAAATGAGGTTGCCAAGGGGATTGGTCTTTGTCATGTTGGGTGAGCTCACTTGACAGATCAGTCATTGGTATTAAACTTCATCTTGTATTATCAATTGAACAAAACAAGAAAAAATCAAGAATCAGCAGAGTCACTTTGTCAGCAGGCTGCTGAAGCACCTTTATCAGCAGACTGCTGAGCCCACCCTGCTGAGGACTACCCTGCTGAATGGAACGTTACTCAGTCAAATTTTATTAAAGTCAAAAAGCAGTTTGGCGGGATATTTATTTTATCCATTATTACCATGGTTAACACGATCTAACGGTTACAAACGTTATGGAGGAGTAATGGGCCACGTGTCAAGACAACATTTATTCAGATTAATCGTAGTCAAGCATCAATGTACGTGCACTGACAGTTGCAACTACTCACTGTCTATATATTTAGACTGTTACACAGCAGATTATCTACTTGCAAAATCTGCTTTTTCACTGCGAATTTCACACTGTGTGAACACAGATTCATAATCAATCTTCTCCATCTCATTCTTCTCATACAAATGGCGGAAAAGATTGATGTCCAGATTGAATCAAGCCAAAGTGTTAGAGGCTTTGTTGTGGATGCAAACAGAACTGAATTGGCCATTAATATCGGTCGAAGAATAAGGAGATATGCTGGTCTGGAGAATGTGATGAATATAAGACTGGAGACAATCTCATATTCAAATGTTGTCAGTTTCTGGAGAAACATTCAAATAAAGGAAGGAACTGAAGCATTTAAAACGGCTGTGAATGGACAAGAAATAGTAATTTCCTCAAGTCTGTTGAGGGAAGTGTTTGGTTTTGAAGAAGTAGTGGATGGTCCAGTAAATCCTGAAGCAATGGGACTGTCCAAGATGGCTTTTGTTGATCAAATCAAAACAGATGAAGCCACCAAATCCGTTCCAGGCATCAATTGCAGACATATTGGGAATGAGTACAGTCTGCTGAGCAAACTCATTGCTAAGAACATACTTGGACTGATTGGAAGTATGGACACTATATCTGGACCCAAGATAGAGTTGATGATGATTATCTGCAGGAGCATGAAGTTTGATTGGGCTGGTTACTTCATTCATTACATGAAGAAGGTAGCCAAGGAAGAAAAAGAGGGAAAGAGGAAATCCAAGGCCTTGCCCTTAGGATTGATGGTTCAGACCCTACTGAATCATTTGGAAATCCCTGATGTAGCACCTGAAAAGATCAATCAGTCTAGATACAAGAAGGAAATTGATTATGCTATTCCTGGTCTAGATGATGATGAAGATGTTGCTGACCCTGCTGCTGATGATGATAGTGATGGTGATGGTGATGCTGGTGGTGAGCAGGTCAAGCCAACTAAAAAGAAACCTGTTAAACCTGCTGCACCAAAGAAAGCTGCTGAGAAAAGAAAGGGTGCAGAAACAAGGAAGATAACTGAACTATTAAAACCTTCAAAAAGAACAAGGAAGCAAACATCACAGACTGCTGAGTCTGCTGAGGGTCCAGCTGAATCTGAAAGTACTGACCCTACTGTTGCTGCAAGAAGAACTGTTGTTGAAATTCTGAGGGAACAACAGAAGGAAGCCAGTAGAAAGAGGAAGTCTACTGTGGTTGAAGAAGATGATGAACCCCTTTCCAAGAGGAGAAAAGAAATTGTCCAAAAATAGAAACATGGAAAAGGGAAAGAACTGAAAAACTTGGAAGCACAAAGAGTCCAAGAGGAAGCATCAGTAGAAGAGGAAGAAGAGGCTGTTGAGGCTGAGCCCTTGACTATCATCAAGCCTTTAGAAATTACTGACTCCTCACCTGAAGAGGTTGTCAAGTCTACTGAAGGTGAAGCGGTTGTTGTTGAGAAATCTGTTGGAGATATACAGCAGTCTACTGACCCTGAGCCTGCTGTAGTATCTACTGAAGACCCACAACAAACCACTAAACCTGAACCTGCTGTGGTAGTTGAAGAATTAGTTGAAGAATTGGTTGAAGACCCTACAAGTGTTGCAAGAACTCAGGGGGAAGAGCAGTCTGCTGCTAACCCTACTGATGAGCATGTAAGTCAGGGGGAACCAAGTGTTGTACAGATGGAAGTAGTAGGCACAAATTTACAATCTCAGCAACCTACTGACTTTCAAACATCTGTTGAAGAAACCATGAACCTACTTGTTGGAACCTTTGGAGGTCAACAAGGTACTGGAGTTGCTCCCAGGAGATCTTTCATGCCCTTTGAAAGGCACATGAAAGAAAAGAAGAAAACAGAAGAGTTTGTAGATCCCAAACTTCAGCAAATTGCTGATTATCTCCAATGGAAGTTTGGTTTCTACAAGAGACAAAAGCAAGCTGCTGAACCTATGACAGACTTTGAAGAATGGGCTTTTAACAAGTTGGGAGTAGAAAATTTGTTGGACCTAGTTGATACCACCCTGCTGCAATCCAGATTGATGGACTTATTTGATGAACAACAGAAAGAGGAGGGTATCAAGTTTAGGGATCCAAGAGATGGCAATGATGACTCTTCCTCATCATCAGATTCTAGAGGAGATTTTCCCTCTGGACCAGGAGGAACCAGTGGGACTGCAATATTAATAGAACCATCTGCACAACAGTCCACTGATACTGGTAAGTCTGCTGAGGGCCAGCAAACTGGAGAAATGGATGAGGATCTACAGGATCTCACCATGGATGAGCTAGAAGCATTGATCAATGAAGGAGTCAATTTAAGTGCTGGTAGGCTAGCTGATGAACCTTCTACATTTCATGTTGTAGAGCCTACTGCACAACCTAAAGTTGAACAGAGTGAGGATTTGGATGGAGAAAAAGTTACTGATTTCAATGAACCTAGTGCCAGCTCAGAAGAATCTATTGAATATTAAGATGGATTTGACTTTGAGGGCATAATTACTAAAACTGCCATCATCCTGCACAAGATTGGTCATGCAGAAGGATTCCAAGTGGATAATGAGGCCATATTCAATCCACAAAGAATTGAAGAGGAGGTACAGGTTGCTGTGCTACAAACAACACCTGCACAAAGGTTGGAACAGGAGGTACAGGCTGCTGAGTCTCAAACAACACTTGGACAAAGGTTGGAACCTGATTTGGGTTTGGAGGAAACCTCTGCTGTTGTTGGTGAGGCTGCTGTAGTGCAGCCTACTGGAGACAAGACCACTGAAGGGAAAGATGGTCAGCAGACTGCTGTTAATGAGGATGAGCAGCTGCTGGACTATGACTTTAGTGATGAGGAGTTCCAGATGCCTGGTGAAGAAAATATTGATGTTGATCCCCCACAGGCATTTGTACCTGTTTTTGAAGAACCTGCCATTGATCCTATCTTGGAAGAATAACAAGGACCTAACCCTGCTGGTCTAGATAGGAGTTGGGCAATGGTTGTGAGCAATCAGAGGCCACAGTACAATGTTGATGAGCCTGCTGATAAAGCTACTGGTGGAAGGATGACCAGTGAAGTGCCAGTTGAAGTGTTGAATGAGTTGAGGGCTGTAAGGCATGATATGCAACAGTTAAGAACTCAACTGGATAGACAGGAAGAAAGATTTGAAGAACTGATGAAAATGGTGAATGAAAACAGACAATCTACTGCCACAGTTGCTTCAAACTTCACATCTACTCAAAATGCTGTGAATAATCTAATACTAGATGTGAGGGGAATCAAGGTTGGAAATACTGCAAAGGAACAGTTTCTGAAAGACCAATTTATTTCCATCCATCAAAAACTTGACAACCTTGCTGCTACACCTAAGCCTGCTGAGGCTGCTGGAACATCTCAACCTGCTGGATTGGATCCTAAGGTTACTGAGAGGATCAATCTACTGGAACAGACTTTGCAATCCAGGATTACTGCAGTTGACACCAGAACTGAGATTATGGAAAGGCAACTGAATAATCTGGTTATTTCATAGGAGAGTGTTTATGGCCTATTGTCCCGTTTTGTTAATGATGTCACTAAGGGGGAAGAGGGCCAAACAGCTGCAGCAAAAGAGGCTGCAAGACTTTTTGCACAGAAGAGATGGCAAGATGATACTAATGCTTTCAGGCAACCTGCACCTGGCAGATTGCAACTTACTGATGATCTTTTTAGACAATACAAGAAAGAGTATTACAACAGGAGGAAACCTTATCAAGACAAAGGGTTTCATGAAGGTCTGAACTCTTTCTTGGGATTGAAATTTTGGGAGGCAAGGATTAAAGCATTAAGGGCAAGCAACAGAGGTGGAAGAGGTGGATGAAGTGGCAGAGGTGATAGCAACTTGCCTATCACAAAAGCAAAGGATTCACTTGAAGAGTTTAAGGAACTATACATGAAGTTTGGATTCAAAGTGAATCAGATTAATCTTATCCTGCCTGAAGCATGGAACTGGTGGAAACAAGTTAATCCCTACATTGATTTTACGCTGATTGAAAATGAATGGATGAAGCATATGATAGAAGAGATCAGGGCCTACCAAGAACAAGTTGAGAAGGCCAGACAAGAGAGAGAAAGAAGACAGTAGATCAGCATACTTTAACTGCATTATGTTTTTGCTGATTCTAGACTATAATATCTTTGAACAAATAATTTTAATGAAAGATTACTATTTGTTCTGTTTTTGTTTTTGTCTTTTTGCTTTGCTGTTAGGTGAGGGTAGTGGCATCATCACCAATAAGGGGGAAATTGTTGGACTTATTTCTATGTTTTGATGATGAGTGCCATACTAGCTATTATAGTGCAAAGGCAAAAAGATGTCTAGATCAAATGTATAGGTTTATTAGAGTTTGATTTATGCATAGGTTTGATCAAACAAGCACTGTAATGGTCAGCTGACTTGTTTCAGCAGACTGGTCTAGGTCAGTAGGGTAGATAGGTCAGTAGACTAGTCTTGAACCTGCTGAAGACTGAAGGCTGAGGGTTCAAACTCAGTAAATGGAGGCTAAGGGATCAAACTTAGTAATTTAAGTCAAGGATATGGAATCAGATTTTAGGCAAGTCTGTGATGACCTAAACTGATTACATATACCTTGTGAAGAAGGTCTAAGTTCCATAAGTTGGATGATGTTTGGAACTTGGTTATAATTAAAAAGGTGTAATCTAACATCACAAATAAAAGTTAGATAAAAAAAATCAGTTGCATTGTATTTTATACACAGCAATATGCTGTTCAGCAGACTGATTGGTATCTCAGCAGACTGATGAACCTGCTGATATAATACCTCGATTAAATCAAGATTATATTGGAAGATTACATGGATAAGGACAGCCAACTACTTCTGATTTATCAAACAAATCAAGGGCTGAGATTAAAAGGACGTTGGGATGGCTCAGATTTTTATCCAATGGTTACAAGTCAAAGGGTGGACAGACTGCACTGTCAAAAAGGAATTCTGACAGTGTCAGTCCTATGAATAGTGACAGATTGCAAATCAGATGGGACAAAAACAAGGAACGGTTATATTTGAATTTCAAATACAAGTCACATGCATTCCTGCCTATAAATAGAGGACTTTCAACTCAGAAACAAGATGATGAAAATTGACAAACTTTGAAGAGATACTTTATTGAGCTGAAAAACACCCTGCTGAACTTACTGAACTTAAATCTACTGATCTAGAGAAATTCTTCAAGTGTATTCTCCATTCAAGCTACATCAAGCATACACACATGAAGCCTGCAAGCTGATTATATCATCCTAATCAAGCTGCTGCAACTGAATCATTTATTTGATTCAATCTTTATTTTATAAAGAACCTGCTGAAGACTGTGAAGCATCTATTGGGTGTGAAAGACTGTTGTTTGTGGTGGAGCTGGTGAAGAGGCAATCCTACCCTTCAAGGACCAGTGGAAGACTAAGGAGCAGCAATCCTACCTGTTCCCAGTTTTCAGTTTGTGAAGCCATAGTTATTGGTGAAGGACAAGCAACTTAGGAATCTTTGTAAAAGCTACACCAAAGATCTCTAGTGAATTTCCTCCAACATCACAGGAGAAGAGTGGACTGACAGGATTACACCACTTGGAACCACTATAAAATCTGCCTATTTACTTTCAGCATTTACATTCTGCACATAGTCTATTTTACACATCAACCTACTGAATCTAGCAACTGAAATCACACACTTGCACTACTGAGTATCTAATACTTAGTATCATATTTAACAACAAGTATTAAGGCTTAATTTTGATATAATTCCGCTGCACATATTCAGCAAACTCAATTGTCAGTAGACTAATGTTTATCAGCAGGCTACTGAAGTCTCAGCAGACTACTGAAGTATCAGCAGGCTGCTGAAGTTGCAGAATTTGTTAACTCCAAAGTTTTAGGTGTTAAGTTTATTCACCCCACCTCTAAACTTAACCAAAGCCTTTTCAAGGGACCAACACATCAAACCAAGTACACCAAGTAGCTGCTGAAGAAGTTTGGTATGGAAAATAGCTCCAGGATATCAACTCCTATGAGTACAAATATCAGATTGGATGAAGATAAAGAAGGCGAATATGTTGATCAGACCTTATACAGAAGGATGATAGGCAGTCTGCTGTATCTTACTGCCAGCAGACCTGATATATCTTTTGTTGTAGGTGTTTGTGCAAGATTTCAATCTAAACCTAAAGAAACTCACTTAGGTGCAGTCAAGAGAGTTCTCAAGTATCTAAAAGAGACTTTGGGAGTAGGGATATGGTATTCCAAGGATGGAAGTTTCAAGGTTATATCTTACTCAGATTCTGATTATGCTGGATGCAAGATTGATAGAAAAACCACCACAGGAACCTGTCAGTTAATAGGAAATAGACTGGTTTCCTGGTTTAGCAAGAAACAAAATTCTATATCAACTTCCACTGATGAAGTTGAATACATTGCTGCTGGAAGTTGCTCTGCACAAGTACTATGGCTAAGACAACAGTTAAGGGATTATGGAATTGAAGAAAAAGAAATTCCAATTATGTGTGACAACACAAGTGCAATTGCAATCACAGAAAATCCTGTTTTGCACTCAAGAACCAAGCATATTGATGTGAGACATCATTTTATAAGAGATCATGTTGAAAAGAAAGATGTGGTGGTTCTTTATATCCCTACTGAAGATAAACTTGCTGATATTTTCACTAAACCACTTGACAGTGAAAGATTTGCTAAACTAAGGACTTAACTTGGAATTATTAAAGTTGACTGATAATCAGCAGTGTACTGGAATTCACTAAGGGGATTAGTCTTTGCTATGTTGGGTGAGCTCACATAGCAGATTAGTCATTGGTATCAACAATTCCATGTACTTATGTTTGGACAATTGAGCAAATGAGGTTTCCAAGGGGATTGATCTTTGTCATGTTTGGTGAGCTCACTTGACAGATCAGTCATTGGTATTAAACTTCATCTTGTATTATCAATTGGACAAAACAAGAAGGAATCAAAAATGAGCAGAGTGACACAGTCAGCAGGCTACTGAAGCATCTTTATCAACAGGCTGCTGAGCCAACCCTGTTGATGACAAGTCTGCTGAAGAATACGTTATTCAGTCAAACTTACTAAAGTCAAAAAGTAGATTGGCGGGATATTTATTATATCCTTTATAACCGCAGTTACACGATCCAACGGTTACAAACGTTATGGAGAAAGTAATGGGCCTCGTGTCAAATTAGCATTCACTCAGATTAATCATGGTTAAATGCACAGTACACGTTCTGACAGTTTCAACTGCATTTGCCTATATATACACAGACTATTACACAGAGGCTACTACAAAATCTCAGATTCATTTTCTCTGCATTTACACTGTGTGAACGTAGATTTACAAGTTATCTTCTTCATCTCTTTCTCAGAAGAATGGCAGAAAAGATTGATGTCCAGATTGGAACAAGCCAAAGTGTAAGAGGCTTTGTTGTTGATGCTAACAAAACAGATTTAGCCATCAATATTGGTCGAAGTATAAGAAGATATGCAGGTCTGGAAAATATACTGAACATAAGATTGGAAACCATATCATACACAAATGTTGTCAGTTTCTAGAAAAATATTGTGATAAAGGAAGGAAGAGAAGCATTCAAAACAACTGTGAATGCACAAGAAATCAAAATTTCATCAAACCTACTGAGGGAAGTTTTTGGTTTTGAAGAAGTATTAGATGCCCCAGTAAATCCTGAGGAAATGGGATTGTCCAAGATGGATTTTGTTGACAAAATCAAGACCAATGAAGCCACCAAATCAATTCCAGGCATCAATGTAAAACACATTGGATTTGAGTACAACCTGCTGAGCAAAATCATTGCTAAGAACATCCTAGGCCTCGTTGGAAGTATGGATACTCTATCAGGACCCAAGATAGAGCTGTTGATGATTATTTGCAGATGTATGAAATTTGATTGGGCTGGATACTTTATCCACTACATGAAGAAAGTTGCAAAAGAAGAGAGATAAGGAAAAAGGAAATCCAAGGCCTTACCCCTAGGATTAATGATTCAGGCCCTGCTGAATCATTTGGAAATTCCTGATGTTGCACCTGAGAAGATAAACCAGTCCAGATACAAGAAAGAGATTGATTATCCTATCCCTGGTCTGGATGATGATGAAGATGTGGATAATGAGGCCACTGAGAGTGATGCAGATGATGGAGGAGATGGTGATGCTGGTGGTGAGCAGGTCAAGAAAGTTGTTAAGCCTACTGCACCAAAGAAGACTACTGAGAAAAGGAAGGCTACTGAAACAAGGAAAATAACAGAAATGTTAAAGCCTAAAAGAACAAGAAAGCAAACAGCACAGACTGCTGAGTCTGCTGAGGGTCCAAGTGACGTTGAGGCTACTGACCCAACTGTAGTTGAGAAGAAGACTGTTGCTGAAATTTTGAAGGAGCAACAGAAAGAAGCCCGTAGAAAGAGGAAGTCTACTGTGATTGACATTGAAGATGAGCCACTTTCCAAGAGAATGAAATAAATTATCCATAAAAAGAAACATGGAAAGGGGAAACAATTGAAAATCTTAGAGGCTCAAAGGGAATAGGAAAAAGGAGAAGTAGAGGAAGAAGCAGGAGAAGCTATTGAGGCTGAACCATTAACAATTATAAAGCCTAATGAGGATGTAGAGGTTGTTGTTGAGCAATCTGCTGAAGCTACAGAATCCTCACCTGGTAAGGCTGCTGAGCCTTCTGAATTTGCCCAAGTTGTTGTTGAGCAACTTGTTAAAGAACCACTGAGGCTACACCTGCTGTGGAAGTGGAAAGACTTGTACAAGACCCTGCAAATCTTGCAATAGTTCAGGGGGAAGAGCAGTCTGCTGCTGACCCTGCTGATGAGCATATAAGTCAGGGGGAACCAAGTATTATACAGATGGAGGTAGTAGGGACTAATATCATACCTGAGAAACCTACTGACCTAGAAGCATCTGTGGAAGAACCTTGAATCTACTTGTAGAGACCTTTGGAGGTCAGCAAGGTTTTGAATCTGCCCCCAGAAAGCCAACAATGCCATATGAGAAGGCACCTAAAAAGGGCAAAGTAGATCCTAACTTCAGAAAAGTGCAAAAATATTTCCAATGGAAGTTTGGATTCTACAAGAAACAGAAACCAGCTGCTGATCCAATGAGTGGATTTGAAGAATGGGCATTTGATCTGCTGGGTGTGGACAACCTATTGGACTTAATAGATACAACCATGCTGCAATCTAGGCTGATGGATATATTGGATGAAGGAAAGAAAAGTGGAGCAATTATGTTCAGAGATCCAAAGTACACACCTGACAGTGATTCATCTGATTCTGATGATGATCCCCCCATGTTCCTTGGGAAGACTAGTGGAGTGGCTAGAGGAACAACTGATGAAGCCACTTGTCAATGATCCACTGATGGTGCAGAAGATGAACCGACTGATGCTGGCAAGTCTGCTGAAGATCAGCAAAATGCAGATTTGGATGAAGAAAGAGTTACTGATTTTAGTGAACCTAGTGCCAGTTCAGAGGAATCAATTCAATATCAAGACTGGATTGACACTGAAGATGCCTTAGTCAAAACTGCCAATTATCTAAGGAGGATCACTGATATGGGGGAATTTCAAAAAGAAAACATGGACATATTCCCTGATCAAGTTGTTGTGGCACAAATTGTACCAGAACATGGAACTGAAGAGGAGGTACAGGTTGCTGGGATACAAACAACACCTGGACACAGGTTGGAACAGGAGGTACAGACTGCTGAGCTACAAACAGCACCTGGACAAAGGTTGGAACCAGATTTGGGTTTGGAGGAAACCCCTGCAGTTGTTGAAGAGGCTGCTGTAGTGGAGCCTGTTGGAGACAAGGCCACTGTAGGGAAAGATAGTCTTCAGGCTGCTGTTGTTGATAAGGAAGAACAACTGCTGGACTATGGCTACAGTGATGAAGAATTTCAAATAGAAGGATCTACTGATAATGAAGCAGTGAATGAAGAACCTGCACAAGATCCAATAATGGAGGATATTCTTGGTGATATGGTTGAGGAAGGACCTGCCCCTGCTGGGAGAGATATGAGTAGAGCAAAGGTCATCAGCAGACAAAGGGCTCAATATAATGTGGAAGAGCCTGCTGAAGGAGCTGCTGGAGAAATGACTGGTAGTATACCAGAACATGTTGTGGAAGAGTTGAGGGCTGTCAGAAATGACATAACACAGTTAAGGACTCAACTTGACAGACAGGAACAAAGATTTGAAGAACTGATGAATCTAGTGGATAACAACAGACAGTCTACTGAAACAGTTGCTTCAAATTTCACATCTACTCAAAATGATGTTAATGATCTTATTCTAGATGTGAGGGGAATCAAGCAAGGAAATACACTGAAGGAAAAGTTTTTGAAAGACCAACTTGCATCTATCCATCAAAAACATGATAAACTTGCTGAGTCACCTAAGCCTGCTGAGGCTGCTGGTACATCTCAACCTGCTGTACCTGATCCTAAGATCACTGAGAGGATAACTCTGCTAGAGCAAACTATGCAAGAAAGGATCACAACTGTTGACACTAGGACTGAAATCATGGAGGGTCAATTAAACAACCTAGTGCTCACACAGGAAAGCATGCATGGCCTGCTGCCCTGTTTTGTTGATGATGTCAATAAGGGGGAAGAGAAAACAACAGAAGCAAAAGAAGCTGCAAGGATTTTTGCAAAGAAGTTATTGGAGGCTGATACAAATGCATATAAAGAACCTGCTCCTGGCAGACTTCCACTCACAGATGATCTTCTCAAACAGTACAAGAAGGTCTACTACAACAAAAGGAGACCATATCATGACAAGGGATTTCATGAAGGTCTTAACTCCTTTTTGGGCTTAAAATTCTGGGAGGCCAGAGTTAAATCAATGAGAGCCACAAGAAAAGGTGGAAGAGGTGGTAGAGGTGAAAGGAGTTTACCTACCACAAATGCAAAGGAATCATTGAATGAATTCAAGGAGGTTTACATGAGGTTAGGCTTCAGGGTACATCAGATAAATCTAACTCTTCATGAAGCTTGGCATTGGTGGAAACAAGTTAATCCTCATATTGATTTCACTCTGATTGAAAATGACTGGATGAGAGAGATGATCAGAGAAATCAGAATTTATCAAGAACAAGCTGAGAAAGCAAGAGAGGAAAGGGAAAGAAGACAGTAGATCAGCATACTTATCTGTTTTATCCTTGCGGATGCTAGACTGTAATAATTTTTGAACAAATGTTTATAATGAAAGATGACTAAATTTGTTCTATTTTTGTTTTAATCTTTTTGCATTGCTGTTAGGTGAGGGTATTGGCATCATAACCAAAAAGGGGGAAATTGTTGGACTAATTTCTAAGTTTTAGTGATGAGTGCCAGACTAACTGTTATAGTGCAAAGGCAAAAATATGTCTAGATCAAATGTATAGGTTTATTAAAGTTTGATTTTTGAATAGGTTTGATCAAACAAGCACTGTAAAGGTCAGCTGATTTATATCAGCAGACTGGTCTAGGTCAGTAGGGTAGATAGGTCAGTAGACTAGTCAGGAACCTGCTGAACACTGAAGTCTAAGGGCTCAAACTCAGTTAATGAAGGCTAAGGGATCAAACTTAGTAATTAAAGTCAAGGATATGGAATCAGAATTTAGGCAAGTCTGTGATGACCTAAACTGATTACATATACCTTGTGTACAAGGTCTAAGTTCCTTAAGTGGGATGGTGATTGGAACTTAGTTATTTTCAAAAAGGTGTAATCTAACATAACAAATAAAAGTTAGATAAAAGAAGTCTGCTGCATTGTATTTTAAACACAGCAAATTTCAGTTCAGCAGACTGATAGGTATTTCAGCAGACTGATGAACCTGCTGATATACATACCTCGATTAATTCAAGATTACATGGATAAGGACAACCAACTACCTCTGATTTAACAAACAAATCAATGGCTGAGATTAAAAAGACGTTGGGATGATTTAGGACTTTATCCAATGGTTACAAGTCAAAGGGTGGATAGACTGCATTCTGTCAAAAAGGATTCTGATAGTGTCAGTCCTATGAATAGTGACAGAAAGCAAGTCAAATGGGACAAAACCAGGAACGGTCATATTTGAATTTCAAATACAAGTCACATGGACTCCTACCTATAAATAGAGGACTTCCAACTCAGAAAAAGATGATGAACTTTAAGAGAAAAATACAAGTGATAATTCTGAGCTGAAAAAGCACCCTGCTGAACTTACTGAGCTTAAGGCTACTGATCCAGAGAAAATCTTCTAGTGTATTCTGTATTCAAACAACATCAAGTTTACACACTTGAAGACTGCAAGCTGCTGATTATATCATCCTAATCAAGCTGCTGCAACTGAATCATTTACTTGATTCATTTTTTACTTTACAAAGAATCTGCTGAAGACAGTGAAGCATCTGTTGGGTGTGAAAGACTGTTGTTTGTGGTGGAGCTGGTGAAGAGGCAATCCTACCCTTCAAGGACCAGTGGAAGACTTTGGAGCAGCAATCCTACCTGTTCCTAGTTTTCAGTTTGTGAAGCCATAGTCATTGGTGAAGGACAAGCAACATTAGGAATCTTTGTAACAGCTACATCAAAGATCTCTAGTGAATTACCTCCAACATCACAGGAGAAGAGTGTACTGACAGGATTACACCACCTGGAACCACTATAAAATCTGCCTACTTACTTTCTGCACTTACATTCTGCATTTAGTTTATTATACACATCATCCTACTGAATCTAGCAACTGAACTCACACACATACACTACTTAGTATCTAATACTTAGTATCATATTTAACAACAAGTAATAAGGCTTAAGTTTTGATATAATTCCGCTGCACAAATTCAGTAAACTCAACTGTCAGTAGACTACAGTGTATCAGCAGGCTACTGAGGTATTAGCAGACTACTGAGGAATCAGCAGGCTGCTGAAGTTGCTGAGTTTGTTAACTCCAAACGTTTTAAGTGTTAAGTTTATTCACCCCCTCTAAACTTAACTAAAGCCTTTTCAAGGGACCAACAGTGTAACTTACAATCCTATCGCCGTAATAATATCCATACGATCGTATCTTGAGTGTCAATACATTAACAATAGTATCTTATAATCTGGATATCATGCTCTCTCGGAATAACACGTTTACTCCCATTTTGCAAAGATTCTCAAGAGCTAGACATTCCTTATAAGAAGGCCATTTCGTATATTAAATCCCAATCATAAGATACGCAATTCCTGGACGAACTAACATGTATACTCCGCATGCTTCAGTATCACACCCAATCACTACTACATGATCGCTCCATGGCTAGGAGAAACCTCAATAGTGTCAAAGCATGACAATCCGCACCGTGATGCCATGAAGACTCTAGTCTTAAGGATAATTACACAACTGCCACATAGTGCGAAAATTAATGTAAGTGGGTCAGTCTAATGTACACATTCTCTAATACACGTCCACGTACAGTCCAAGTGTCTCTACACTTCGATAGACGAGATCTATCCCTGCCCTAAATACAGAAGACATCTAATACGTGCTAGCCTATTCGTACTATCAATACCCTATTTAATAGTACATCAGACTAGAGACATTTAAGTATCAAACTTATCAAAATGATTAGAGATCTCATCAAACATAATCACCTATCATGGTTTCTCTACCACAGTTTGATACTAAGGACGTTATCATATAACAATTCATAATTGGTTCCTTTAAAAGAAAAAATATATGACAACAGAAAAGCCATTTAATATATATGTACAAACATAAAGAAATAGTAGAAATGATCTGACCCGGTCGGATCCGGTCCAAACCGATTGGTTTAGGACACTATTTGAACAATCCCACATGCCCTAAAACCAATCACTCACACACACAAGACCAAGATAAAACACAAGAATCTCATGCAATACTAGCAACCTGCACTAGCCATGAATGGGTCGCGATCCGTGGGGACTCAGACTATCTTCATATCATGCTCCAAATAACCAAGTCAAAGGAACCACCTCAACACACACACGGATCTCTGATGAGACCCTGGTCCTTGCTTCAAGCAATGAACCCACTTACTGTATCAGCTATATAGAAAAGGTTGAAGAACAACACAAGGTTCAGGAATGAACCTTCTAGATCCATGTACTGCTCCCGCTGCGCCTCCAAGGCACTACTGTGTTTTGGCTAAGTTGTAGAATTTATAGTGACCCATAGCCTAGAATATTTCCAACTCACTGTATCACTTAATCCAAGTGACTGCAAACCTATACTGCAGCTCCTACTCGCCTTTATAAGACTCAGGATATACGTCTGTATATCTACGTTTATTTAATTCCAAGTTTCAATACACTAGGAACCTTTCCTTATTTATGGATATTCTCGACATCTACTAGTATCACATTCATACTTGCTCATGACTCTTCATGGAGTGTGAACCTCTAGCATAATTCTTATGATGGATCCTATTGCAGTAACAAAGGGAACATTCTATAAGTATCATCTTTCACCTTATCTTTAGGAATAACGTCCTAACATAGATAGATCTTGAGAACAACGGCTGGCAGTATACCCTATCACGACTTATGCTAAACTCTTATAGCATCACATCTTTATAGGTAAACTATAACCTAGCAGCAGTTAAATCTATCACTATAGATTCTTATTTACAAAAATAAGAACTGCTAATCCAAGTGCTTTCGTAAAGACCTTGAACTACCTAACATTAGTTGACTGTGACATGGGGGGGTAAATCCCGAGAGGGATATCCAATACCTTACTCAAAAATCATAACACACTCCCACTATCTATCTTGCACATTGGGCATATCCCTTCTTTTGACTAAAAGAAAATCCTTTGATTATCAAACAAAGAAATCGTCTAGAGAAACTTGTTTGAGTCCATAAATGGATCTCATGGGATTGTATATCATGTTATCGTCTATGAACATCGAGTTGTCTGCCCAACGTCTTCAACACTATCATATAACCATGATACGAAATAATAACAAGCATAATCTGAATAGAATTGGGCTTAACTGTCTACATAAAGATAATTACAAGGTTTACAGCCCATACCATTCAGCCGTCACTATCGCCTTGTGGTAATCATATTACCATCCACGTCAGCCTTTCAGGGACATTTTCTCTAGGTAAGACAGACTAGGTTCACAACCTGGTTGTCATTGATGGAATCTAATTCAGACATTATGGCTCCTTGCCATATCTCTCAATCTTTCCTTTCAAACATTCCTTCATAAGTCATGAGATATTCATTCTTGAAGATGAACATACCAGCCGCCTTTTCAGGCCTGAGGTTAACTACTGACTTACAGAACTTTTGTGTGCACTGAGCAGTGTTCTACACCCCATTGCTATGTGGCGTCTGCTCATATTCCTATGGTTGAATATCTCCTTGTGGCTCTCAAAATACCTTTGAGATCTAAATCTACTCCCACTGTTTCTTTTGGAAGAAACCCTTCCTCTAGAAGACAGCATGTTTGGAGACAAACATTTTGCTCCGCGGATAAGTAAATAGTATCTAGCGTACTTGCTAAGATATTCCACAAAGTTGCATATGTTGTACTAGGCTTCAAACCTTTCTGACTTTGCCTATGACAACTTCAAATCATCGGTTAAGATAGATTTGACATTATCCCCTTCCATATCAAATATGGAATTTATTCAACCTTTATTCTTTGGAACTTGGTTAAGTATAAGGGCTCTATCCCAAAATGGGTAAGGGATACTTCGCATGGCTTGCATCACACCTTTATCATATAAAGTGTTGTTTCCATTTTGGGAACACAATCTAATTGCGTATCCTAAAGATGGCATCCTTCAAGGGAGAATCTGATTCTATTTCAGACGTCGACATCTGAAACACCCTACATATATTAATTGCTTCAATGCAATTGAAGATTAATTCCTACGTAGCTCATCAATCTTATATTCGTACTGGCTTGAACTTTTCAGGCTTTCCAAATTGTTGTACTTCAATAAGTACATTCAACTATTTCTAAAAATAGTAAGAGAGATTAATATATAGTTATTTGCATTAATTGTCACAAGCCAACAAACATCGGTATGTTTAGGCTTTGGACAACTTTCTAGATTTTATAACCATTTCATAAAAGGGTATTTTAGTCATCTTTAGATAAGATACGTATTACCCACATGATTCTTAACCACATGGTTCAGACGTTATCAAAATGACATCTGATCACATGATTCCCCTCCATAGAGAGTATGTCTAGAACGACCACCAAATATTAAGGATAACAGCCATATAAACATTTAGTTGAGATTTCATCACATATATCAACTATATAGTGACATCAATCTAGTATGTTAGATTCAGTGACCTTTCAACTTTATCGGAGCAACATTATTCTTTACAATTGAATATGTCTACTAAATCCTAAAAAGTAACTGAAAACATGTTCTTCATAATAACCGGAACATAATAACATTTATTTAGTTCCCTTATCAGTTTAGTAGATCCAGAATATGGTAAGTGTCACAACGTTTGCTTCACCTTCCATATCTGCATTTTATCTTTCTAATTTAATCACACTCGTAAGATATCATATATCTTAGAGTCGAATTTGAACATAGATAATCTCAGCTCACTTGCTTAGAATAGAAACTTCAATAAGTTCTATATTTAAGCACATGCCCTAACTTTCCTTTTTAATCCTTCAAGCACTTGAAAAATGTTTCTTATTGTAGTCTACATAAGACTTAAGAAAGATCACAAGAGCCATGTCTTTAATTTCCTTTCATAAAGAAAATCTAAATTTTATTAAATATATTATTTAACCTTTTGAATCGTATTCAAAACATTGACTATTTAATTAACCTTTAAGCAAAGGTAGAATTAAGTCGATACTTAAATCTTACAATTTTGAAAACAACCTTTCCACAATTAGATGTGGTCATTCTTATCCAATGTTTGAATTAATTGTCATTGTATGACATAATGACATCTTGGATCGTATCCAATATATGATTAATTTGTTGAAACTTATTTCAAATGATTTAATCATATCACGAGCTTCCGCTTTCATTAATAATTAAAGCTTTGGAGTAATCCATCAAATATGTAGTCTCCTTGTCTCTAACTACTATAACGGGATTGCTCGTGTCATTGCTTATTTTAATAGGATTAAAATTACTTAACCATATTTGAGAACATTTCTCAAAAGGTAACAGTCATAATTTGGTTTTACTAATCGAGAATGAAAACATAAATATAAAGTTTGCTAAAAATACATCATAAAATAAAGATAATAGTGTTGTTGTTGTTTATAGAAGCAAAATAAAAAATGATCTTTTGATTTATGATTTTGCTCCCACTAGTCAACTACTCCCAATTGACTTTCAAGAATTATTAATTTCTTTAGTGGACAAGATCCCACTAAACTACCGCGACCCCTGCTTTGGATGGTGGGCCGAAAATAGTCTAATAGGAGACAACTCTTTGTCAATCGTATCTTATACGACTCTTGTTGTTTGACTAGTCAACTCTTTGACAATTTTCATCTTATGAAGTGGTCAAACCCTTGCCTCTAAAATCCAAACGACCCTGCTTTGGCTGGTGGCAGAGAGAATTCTTAGTCAAGTCAAAACCCCAATATTCGTGAGATCTCATACGATCATATCTCGATAATGACGATATACCCGAGGTAGGTCAACCCCCTGCTTTGGCAGATGAGTTGGATCTGAACAAGGGCTCTTCACCGTCATTATAATATGAGGAGACAATTTCGACTTGATTCTTTTGAGGTGGAAGTATATACACAAATTAATTCACTTAATTAATTTTAATTATGGTCTCATTAATAATATATCTATCTCTATAGACATACATCTTACACATTTATCTAGATCATGCCTAGTCATGCATCTATCGTATCATATAAAATAAATACAAGCACAAAATAAATAAATGCGTAAAGTAACCGGTATGATCATGGACTTTTCCTAGGTGCGGTTTCGAATACAAACTGACGAAACCGCGGGTCACAATCTAAAGGTAGCTGCAACCGCCAATAGGATCTTTAATGTTCCATTCTCCAATGGGATATTTATTATTGTCTTTCTTTGGTCTTCATCTTCCGCTCAATTCTTGTTACATAAATTTTATCTAATAAAATAAATACACCCGCCGCACACGGGGAAGCTAACGGGAATGGGATAATGCAGAAAATAAACTAGGTCACGTTCTTCATAACAGCCTAGGACAAATTTTAAACCAACGAAAAAAATTAAATCATTCACATCTATCCTATCGGTCGAGTCATGATCAATCGGGGTCCATATAATCATATTATATCTACTATATCTAATCCATACAATAACATCTTATGAAAAAGATAAAATTAAAATTTAACTACTTATGCGTCTTATTTTATCACATCAAATAATTAAATAACTTTTGATTAATTAAATGACTTAATTGAAAATTAAATTAAAATTTAATTTTAAATCGATTCTAATTTCAATTTTATTAAATTTGAACTATTCAAATTTAAAATTAAAATTCTCATTTTGTTTCCTTTCCTTTTGGTTCTTAACCAAAAAGGATGCCTTTGGTTTCCTAAACCAAAAGGCATCTTCCTAAACCAAATTTGGTTTAGGCCTGACCACTTTTCAAAATCAAAATTTTCAATGTGGCCTAGGCCCTATGCCTTTTACAAATCAAATATTTGAAAAGGGCCTAGGCCTATTCCAAATCATAATTTGGAAAGACCAATTATTTTGGTTTGGGTCTGACCACTTTTCAAAATCAAAATTTTGAAAGTGGCCTAGGCCTAGGCCTTTTACAAATCAAATATTTGAAAAGGGCCTAGGCCTATTCTAAATAAAAAGTTGGAAAGGCCAATATTTTTGGTTAACATGCCACTATGGTTTCCGAATGACCCAAACTATTTGACCATTGGTTGGCAATATGACACAACTAAATAAAAGAGATATCTATGCACAATAAATATCACAAAACGAAAAAGGTCGATCTCCCCGTTTGGAAGAGGACAGCCGACGACGACAGCCCTAAAGCCGCCGCCGCCGCAGATGAGGGGGGCCGCCGCCGGTAGGCCGAGCCCCCCCAATCAATCTGATAATTTTTTTTGTTTTTTTGTTGTAAACGTCTCGTGATTATAGATCTTGCATCTATCGATTAATTACTACGCAATTAAATTATGCTTATTGCTTAAGCTTGAAGTCTGTCTCTGATACCACTGTTAGGAAATCACTAGTTTAACGCATCAGAATTTAAAATTTTGATTTCTTTTTCTAGATCGTTCTTCGTTTAATGCAATAAACACGTTAAGTAGTTTGATGGTTATACCGTGGATGATCTATAAGATCGCCGCATTGACTGTCAAACTACTTAATCGACTCTATACTTTCTTCAATAAACGCTGGTTTTTTCCTCTCTTTCAAACTTTCTTTAGGATGCTCTCTATTTTACACAAGAACTATAAGCTCTTGTAATTTCTTATATTGATTATATGTATCTTATTACCATAAATATATTTTTCCAAAATCAATTAATATCTAATATTAATATTATGGTAATCTTATTAATTAAAGTGCACAATCCAAGTGTATCTTGTACACTTCAATGTGGCGCCCCTATTGCCAATTATTGGCTTCCAGAATATTCTTTAATTAATATAATTTATGTATAATTAATATCTTGTATTTTATTTATTTATAATAAATAAATACCACCATATTAATTTACCACTATAACATTTATAGTGTAGAGATAAACATTCCTTATTTGGTTATGAACTATAACCGCATTTTAATCCGACTCGATGCTCATATGTGTGTGACCCGTTAGGATTTCGAATATGTTGGCCGTAGACACAAAGTGCAAATTACGAAAATGCCCTTCATGCCTAACGATCACGGGATAGCGTCTAGAAACACACCGTGACCCCCAATCATCGGAAGAGTCAAAAGCAATGACTACTACCTTTCATGTGAAGCAGTTACCGTGTAACTTACAGTCCTATCACCGTAATAATATCCATACGATCGTATCTCGAGTGTCAATACATTAACGATCGTATCTTATAATCTGGATATCATGTTCTCTCGGAATAACACGTTTACTCACACTTTGCAAAGATTCTCGAGAGCTAGATGTTGGAAAGGTGTCCTAAATCCAATAGGGTCGGACCGGATCCGACCGGGTTGGGTCATTTACAGTCTATTTAGTTCATGTAATAACTTTGTTATGATTAATAAAAGCACTTATGTTATTATATATTGTTTTAATCTTCATATTATTTGTTGTATATATATAGTAACGTCCCTAGTATCAATCTGTGATAGAGAAACCTTGATAGTGATTGTGGTTGATGAGATCTCTAATCACTATAACAAGGTTGGTACTCAAATGCCTCCAGTCTTATTATCAAATGGGACATTGATAGTATAATCTGACTAGCACGTATTGGATGTCTTCTATCTTTTAGAAGATAGGGATATATCTCGTCTATCGAAGTGTAGGGACACTTGGACTGTACGTGGACATGTATTAGAGAATGCATACGTTAGACTGGCCCACTTACATTAAGTGTCACACTATGTGGCGGTTGTGTAATTATCCTTTTGACCGGAGTCTTCATGGCATCACGGTGTGGATTGTCATGCTTTGACACTATTGAGATTTCTCCTAACCACGGGGCGATCATGCGGTAGTGATTGGGTATGATATTGAAGCATGCGGAGTATACATGACTGGTCGTCCGGGAATCACGTATCCTATGATTGGGATCGAATATCCGAAATGGCCTTCTTATAAGGAATGTCTAGCTCTCGAGAATCTTTGCAAAGTGGGAGTAAATGTGTTATTCCGAGAGAACATGATATCCAGATTATAATAAATGATCGTCAAAGTATTGACACTCGAGATATGATCGTATGGATATTATTACAACGATAGGATTGTAAGTTACACGGTAACTGCTTCACATGAAAGGTAGTAGTCATTGCTTTTGACTCTTCCGATGATTGAGGATCACGGTGTGTTGCAAGACGCTATCCCGTGATCGTTAGGTATGAAGGGCATTTTAGTAAATTGCACTTTGTGTCTACGGCCAACATATTCGAAAGCCTATCGGGTCACACACATATGAATATCGAGTCGGATTAAAATGCGGTTATAGTTGATAACCAAATAAGGAAAGTTTATCTCTAGACTATAAAGGTTATAGTGGTAAATTAATATGGTGATATTTTATTATGAATAAATAAAATACAAGATATTAATTATATACAAATTATATTAATTAAAGAATATTCCGGAAGCCAATTAATTGGCATATGGGGCGCCACATTTAAGTGTATGAGATACACTTTGATTGTGCAATTTAATTAATAAGATTGCCATAATATTAATATAAGATATTAATTGATGTTGAAAAAAAAATAGATTTATGGTAATAAGATAATTATAATCAATATTAGATATTGGCAAAATAAATTAGAATTAAAGAGATAAATCAATCTAGTTGATTTTCCATATTTTATTGGGAAAAGGTTTTCTTCTTCTACAGACATATGGGGCGCCACTTTTGACTATAAATAAGAGGTGGGTGTCAAGCTCTTTTGTACATCACAATTGCAAGAGCTCATAGTTCTTCTGTAAAATAGAGAGCAATCCGTAGTGAGTTTGTGAGGGAAGAAAAGGGCCGGTCTAGCAACCGGAGATTTTCCGATAGCAATCCAAGGAGGAATCCGGAAAGAGGTTCGTGTGGATTGGCGATAGAGGCCGGACGCGTGGATGGCTTGCGCACTGAACTACTCTCCGTTGACGATCAAAGCGACGATCTAGTAGATCATCAAGGTATAACCGTCGAACTAATTAACGTGTTTATTGCATTAAACGAAGAACAATCAAGAAAAAGGAAATCAAATTTTAAATTCTGCAGCGTTAAACTAGTGATTTCCTAACATTGGTATCAGAGACAGACTTCGAGCTTAAGCAATAAGCATAATTTAAATGCGTAGTATTTAATCAATCGATGCAATATTTAAATCACGAGACGTTTAAACAAAAAAAAAATTTAGGGTTTATGGGGGCTCGGCAGACTGGCAGCCGCCCCCTCCTCGGCGGCGGCGGTGGCCCTATGGCTGCCGTCCATCGGTTGTCTTCTTCCAATGGGGAGATCGACTCTTTTCGTTTTGTGATATTTATTGTGCATAGATATCTCGTTTGTTTAGTTGTGTCATATGGCCAACCAATTGTTCAAATAGTTTAGGCCATTGGGAAACCATATGGCATGTTGGCCTTTCCAAATTTTGATTTGGAATAGGCCTATGCCCTTTTCAAATATTTGATTTGTAAAAGGGCTAAGCCTAGGCCACTTCTAAAATTTTGATCTTGGAAAGTGGCCAGGCCTAAACCAAAATTATTTGGCATTTCCAAATATTTGATTTGGAATAGGCCTAGGCCCTTTTCAAATATTTGATTTGTAAAAGGCCTAGGCCTAGGCCACTTCCAAAATTTTGATTTTGGAAAGTGGCCAGGCCTAAACAAAATTTGATTTTGCTAAGGAAACAAATAGGAGAATTTATAATTTTAATTTATTTTGAAAAGTTCAAATTTAATTGAAATTAAATGTTAATTTTAATTTTTGATTAAGTCATATAATTAACTAAATGTTATTTAATTATTTGATGTGATAAAATAAAGACGCATCAGTAGTTAAAATTAGAATTTAATCTTTTTCATAAGATAAAATTGTATGGATTAGATGTGTAGATATAATGTGATTATATGGACCCTGATTGATCATTGACTCGACCAATAGGATAGATGGGAATGTTTTCTTTATGTTGGTTTTTGAAAAATTGTACTAGGCCGTTATGAAGAACGTGACCTAGTTTACTTTTTATATTTATCCCATTCCCGTTAACTCCCCCCCCTGTGTGCGGCGGGTGTAATTATTAGATAAATTATTATGTAACAATAATGGAGTAAGAAGTTGAAGACCAAGGAGAGATAAAGAACCCATTGTCGTACAACAATAAAGATCCTATTGGCGGTTGCAGATACCCTTAGTTTGTGACCCGCGGTTTCGTCAGTTTGTATTCGAAACCGCACCTAGGAAAAGTCCATGATCATACCGGTTATTTTATGTGTAGAATGTTGTGTATGTTTTACTTTATATGATATCGTAGTAATATGCACATAGTAGATGAGACCATAATTAAACCAAATTAATTAAGTGAATTAATTTAAAATTATTCCCACGCCAGAAATCGAGCCAAAATTGTCTCCCAATATTATAATGACGGTGAAGAGCCTTTGTTCGGATCCAACTGATCGACCACCGTCGGGAGTTGACCTACCACGGGTATATCGTTATTATCGAGATATGATCGTTACGAGATCTCATGAATATTGAGTTACAACTCGACTGAAGTCTTTCGGTGATTGGCCACCGTCAGGGCCGTCTGACTTTAGAGGCAAAGGGTTGACTACCACATAGAGATGCGGACTGCCAAAGAGTTGACTAGTCAACCACTGGGAGTCGCATGTGATGCGACTGGTAGGAGTACCTACGTACCTTTCAAAATTGCCGAGATTGATCGACCGCCGTCGGGGATTAAGGCGACTAGATTGGATCCCAGCCACTAAAGAATTAATCAAATTCTTGAAAGCCAATTGGGAATAGTTGGCTAGTGGGAGTAAATCCTTATAAAAATTTTAAGTGCAAATTTAGGGTTTTAACATGACCTTTTAATTATTCTATCTTTATTTATTGTTGTAGAAAATGTCAAACAAATTGAACCTTCGTTTTATTATCGAAAACAAGCTTGACGAAACTAATTTTCTCGATTGGGAAAGGAACCTCAAAATCGTTTTGAGGCACGAGAAGATTGGCTATGTCTTGGACGAGGCCCTACCGGAAAATCCTGCTGAGGGTTCGGCTGCAGATGCTGTCGAGAAGTATAAAAAGCACTGTTCTGACAGTGCTGATGCTACATGCATCATGCTTGCTTCTATGACACCTGAACTGCAGAAACAGCATGAGTCCATGGACGCCTACTCAATCATGGTCCACCTAAAGGAACTTTTTGCTTCTCAGTCTCGCACTGAGAGGTACGAGGTCTCGAAGGCCCTATTTGGTTGTAAGATGGCATCTGGGACTGCTGTGGGGTCACACGTGCTTAAGATGATCGGGTACATAGAGAGGCTTGGGAAGCTGGGCCACAAGTTGGAACGACAGTTGAGTATTGACTTGATTCTGCAATCTCTACTTGATTCATTCTCGCAGTTTGTGATGAACTATCAGATGAACAAGATAGATTGCTCCCTAGCGGAGTTATTGAACATGTTGAAAACTGCTGAGGGCACTGTGGGGAAAGGAAAGCAAGTGTTGCTGGTCACTTCAAGCAAGGGCAAAGCAAAAGCCCAGAAGAAGTCCAAGAAGGCGAAGGTTGCACCTAAGCCAATGCCTAAGATAGCAAAAGACAACTCCAATGATGCTTGCTTCCATTGCGGTGAGACCGGACATTGGAGGAGAAACTGCAAAGGCTTCTTGAGTACCAAGAAGAAGCATTCTGATGCTTCGACTTCAGGTATATTTATGATTGAGATCAACATTATTTCTTCTAAGTCTAACCACTGGGTATTAGATACTGGTTGTGGTTCTCATATTTGTACGAATATGCAGGGACTAAGAAGAACTAGAGATCTGAGGAAAGGAGAGGTGGACCTACGCGTTGGAAATGGAGCAAGTGTTGCTGCGCTGGCCGTAGGATTTTATTTTCTTTCATTGCCCAGTGGGCTAGTACTAGAACTCAATAACTGTTATTTTGTTCCTGCTCTTACGAAGAGCATTATTTCTATTTCTGCATTAGTTGTTCATGGATTTTCTTTTACGTTTGAGAATAAATGTTGTTCTTTTTCACGTGATTGAATCTTTTATGGTACTGGCATACTTAGCAATGGTCTCTACATATTAGATATGAATGATGACGTACTTAATATAAACAACAAGAAAGCCAAAACAAACGACTTGGATGAATCCTACTTATGGCATTGTAGACTTGGCCATATAAATAAGAACAGCATTTCCAAACTTCATAAAGATGGAATGTTGGATCAATTCGATTACGAATCGTTTGATTCATGCGAAGCTTGTTTACTTGGCAAGATGAAAAAGTCACCTTTTAGTGGCAAAGGGATAAGATCCAATGAATTGCTTGAGCTTATACATACAGATGTATATGGCCCAATGTCAATTCAAGCCAAAGGAGGATACTCGTATTTTATAACCTTCACTGATGACCATTCTCGCTATGGTTATATATACTTAATGAAATATAAGTCTGAAGCCTTTGAAAAGTTCAAGGAATTCAAAAGTGAAGTGGAGAAACAACTAGGTAAAGAAATCAAAACACTTCGATCCGATCGAGGTGGATAATACCTAGACGGAGAGTTTCAAGATTATTTGAAGGAGAATGGGATTCTACCTGACTGGACCCCTCCCGGGATGCCACAAATGAATGGCATGTCTGAGAGGAGGAACCGCACCTTGTTAGAAATGGTGCAATCCATGATGAGCTATGCAGTTCTCCCAAAATCATTTTGGGGGTATGCTCTAGAAACTGCATCCTATACACTTAACCGAGTTCCATCAAAGACGGTTGAGTCCACTCCCTATGAAGTGTTCAAAGGGAATAAACCAACACTAGGTTACATGAAACCATGGGGATGTCCAGTTTATGTGAAACGGACCATGCCTGACAAATTGGAACCTATATCTGACAAATATCTGTTTGTGGGCTATCCTAGGGAAAACATAGGGTACCAATTTTACCACCTTGAGGAACAAAAGGTGTTTGTTGCCAGGACTGGCCACTTTCTGGAGAAAGAGTTTATTCTGGATAGGGTCAGGGGGAGTAAAATTGATCTTGAAGAAATTCGAGAACCACTTCCGGATAACAGTCCGTTGATGGAAGTAGAGGAGACACCACATACAAATGTGGTGCCACCCTCTACCGTAGATACACTAGAACCACGAAGATCCACCAGGGAACGCCGTGAACCCGAAAGGTACACTGGCGTGTATCTCATGGAAGATGAGGACCCTAGAACTTATGAGGAAGTGCTACTAAGGCATGACAAAGAGAAATGGCTGGAAGCCATGATTTCTGAAATGGAATCCATGAAAGACAACCAAGTTTGGAACTTAGTTGATCCACCTGAGGGAATAGTTCCCATAGGGTGCAAATGGGTCTTTAAGTGAAAGACCGACATGGACGGTAACGTGACTACCTACAAGGCTAGGTTAGTGGCAAAAGGTTATAAGCAAAGACAAGGAGTTGACTATGACGAAACCTTCTCGCATGTTGCCATGTTAAAATCCATTAGAATTTTGCTCGCTATTGCAGCATACCATGATTATGAAATATGGCAGATGGATGTGAAAACAGCTTTCCTTAACGGGAACCTATCTGAGGAAGTGTACATGACACAGCGTGAGGGATTCACAACCAATGACGCCGGGATGGTGTGTAAACTGCAAAGAACCATTTATGGATTAAAGCAAGCTTCTTGGAGTTGGAATCTTCACTTTGATGAGATAATCAAACAGTTTGATTTCATCAAGAACGAAGATGAGCCCTGTGTTTACAAGAAGGTTAGTGGGAGTGCCATTGTGTTCATAGTGCTTTATGTAGATGACATATTGCTCATAGGGAATGATGTGCCTATGTTACAATCAGTCAAATTTGGTTATCCAAGAACTTCTCAATGAAGGACTTGGGTGATGCGGCCTATATTCTAGGAATAAAGATCTATAGAGATAGATCTAAAAGGTTGCTTGGTATGTCGCAGTCCACCTATATAGACAAGATGCTGAAGAGATTCAGCATGGAGCAGTCCAAGAAAGGATTGCTGCCCATGTCACATGGGGTCTACCTGTCGAAGGGAATGAGTCCTAAGACAGAGGAGGAAAGGGCACAAATGAGTAAAGTCCCTTATGCTTCGGCAATCGGGTCTATCATGTATGCCATGTTGTGCACAAGACCGGACGTCTCGTACCCTCTTAGTATGACTAGCAGGTACCAGTCCAATCCAGGTGAGGGTCACTGGATTGCTGTCAAGAATATCCTTAAGTACATGAGACGTACTAGGGATATGTTCCTGGTTTTCAGGAACAATGATTTAGTATTATGAGGTTACACAGATGCCAGTTTCCAAACTGACAAGGATGACTTTAATTCACAAGATTTGTTTTCACGCTTAACGGCGGAGCAGTGAGCTAGAAGAGTTCCAAGCAGTAGACTATTGCAGACTCTACAACGGAAGCCGAATACATAGCAGCCTTAGAGGCGGCGAAGGAAGCAGTTTGGATAAAGAAGTTCATTACTGAACTTGGTGTGGTTCCCTCCATTGAAGGTCCAGTGCCTCTGTACTGTGATAATAATGGAGCGATATCTCAGTCAAAGGAACCAAGGTCTCATCAGAAGTCCAAACATGTGCTACGGCGCTATCACTTGATTAGAGAGATAGTAGATAGATGAGATGTAAAGATAGAAAAAGTCCACACGGATGATAACATAGCTGATCTGTTAACCAAGGCATTGTCTCAAGCTAAGCATGAGAAACATGTTCACTTGCACGGGCTTAGGCATATGGGTGATTGGCTTTAGGCCAAGTGGGAGATTGTTGGAAAGGTATCCTAAACCCAATAGGGTCGGACCGGATCCGACCGGGTCGGACCGGATCCGACCGGGTCGGGTCATTTACAGTCTATTTAGTTCATGTAATAACTTTGTTATGATTAATAAAAGCACTTATGTTATTATATATTGTTTTAATCTTCATATTATTTGTTGTATATATATAGTAGCGTCCCTAGTATCAATCTGTGATAGAGAAACAATGATAGTGATTGTGGTTGATGAGATCTCTAATCACTATAACAAGGTTGGTACTCAAATGTCTCTAGTCTTATTATCAAATGGGACATTGATAGTATAATCAGACTAGCACGTATTGGATGTCTTCTATCTTTTAGAAGATAGGGATAGATCTCGTCTATCGAAGTGTAGGGACACTTGGACTTTACGTGGACGTGTATTAGAGAATGCGTACGTTAGACTGGCCCACTTGCATTAAGTGTCACACTATGTGGCGGTTGTGTAATTATCCTTTTGACCGGAGTCTTCATGGCATCACGGTGTGGATTGTCATGCTTTGACACTATTGAGATTTCTCCTAAACACGGGGCGATCATGCGGTAGTGATTGGGTATGATATTGAAGCATACGGAGTATACATGACTGGTCGTCCGGGAATCGCGTATCCTATGATTGGGATCGAATATCCAAAATGGCCTTTTTATAAGGAATGTCTAGCTCTCGAAAATCTTTGCAAAGTGGGAGTAAATGTGTTATTCTGAGAGAGCATGATATCCAGATTATAAGATACGATCGTCAATGTATTGACACTCGAGATACGATCGTATGGATATTATTACAGCGATAGGATTGTAAGTTACACGGTAACTGCTTCACATGAAAGGTAGTAGTCATTGCTTTGACTCTTCCGATCATTGGGGATCACGGTGTGTTGATAGACGCTATCCCGTGATCGTTAGATATGAAGGGCATTTTAGTAAATTGCATTTTGTGTCTACGGCCAACATATTCGGAAGCCTATCGGGTCACACACATATGAATATCGAGTCGGATTAAAATGCGGTTATAGTTGATAACCAAATAAGGAAAGTTTATCTCTAGACTATAAAGGTTATAGTGGTAAATTAATATGGTGGTATTTATTTATTATGAATAAATAAAATACAAGATATTAATTATATATAAATTATATTAATTAAAGAATATTCTGGAAGCCAATTAATTGGCATATGGGGCTCCACATTTTAGTGTATGAGATACACTTGGATTGTCCAATTTAATTAATAAGATTGCCATAATTTTAATATAAGATATTAATTGATTTTGAAAAAAAAAATAGATTTATGGTAATAAGATAATTATAATCAATATTAGATATTGGCAAAATAAATTATAATTAAAGAGATAAATCAATCTAGTTGATTTTCCTTATTTTATTGGGAAAAGGTTTTCTTCTTCTACACACATATGGGGCGCCACTTTTGACTATAAATAAGAGGTGGGTGTCAAGCTCTTTTGTACATCACAATTGCAAGAGCTCATAGTTCTTGTGTAAAATAGAGAGCAATCCGTAGTGAGTTTGTGAGGGAAGAAAAGGGCCCGTCTAGCAACCGGAGTTTTTCCGATAGCAATCCAAGGAGGATTCCGGCAAGGGGTTCGTGTGGATTGGCGATAGAGGCCGGACGCGTGGACGGCTTGCACACTAAACTACTCTCCGTTTACGGTCAAAGCGACGATCTAGTAGATCATCAAGGTATAACCGTCGAACTACTTAACGTGTTTATTGCATTAAACGAACAACGATCTAGAAAAAGGAAATCAAATTTTAAATTCCGCTGCGTTAAACTAGTGATTTCCTAACACTAGACATTCCTTATAAGAAGGCAATTTCGGATATTCAATCCCAATCATAGGATATGCGATTCCCGGACGAACTAACGTGATACTCCGCATGCTTCAGTATCACACCCAATCACTACTGCATGATCGCCCCATGGCTAGGAGAAACCTCAATAGTGTCAAATCATGTCAATCCACACCGTGATGCCATGAAGACTCCGGTCTTAAGGATAATTACACAACTGCCACATAGTGCGACACTTAATGTATGTGGGTCAGTCAACGTACGCATTCTCTAATACACGTCCACGTACAGTCCAAGTGTCTATACACTTCGATAGACGAGATATATCCCTGTCCTAAAGACAGTAGACATCTAATACGTGCAAGCCTGTTTGTACTATCAATGCCCTATTTAATAGTACATCAGCCTAGATACGTTTATGTATCAAACTTATCAAAATGATGAGAGATCTCATCAACCATAATCACCTATCATGGTTTCTCTACCACAGTTTGATACTAAGGACGTTATCATATAACAATTCATAATTGGTTCCTTTAAAAGAAAAAATATATGACAACAGAAAAGCCATTTAATATATATGTACAAACATAAAGAAATAATAGAAATGATCCGGCCCGGTTGGATCCTTTACAAACGATTGGGTTTAGGACACTATTTCAACATTTTATGGGTGACTTCTTCATTAAAGTTGTAGATCATGAAACTATCTTTCCTGTGCATCTTTAATCACATCAATCGGAGTTCTACAACTCAATTTATGGCCAATCTACTGACCTTCTTTGAAGAATCGGCACGCGCTGGACCTTTAGCGGCGCACACCGAGCGTTGCAGAAACTGTCAGAGATTTTCAGTGATCTCGTCACGCGCTGGACCTTTACCGGCGCACGCTGAGCATCAAGAAAGCAGATTTAAGCATTTAAAAGTCTATTTTGGATCTAATTTTCACATCTTTCAACCCCCAACCCTCTAGCTATTGAAGGCACTCTTCATGGATCTTCTAGCCAAAATTTCCTAGATTTTTAGCTCTTAATAACCTTGTAAACATTTAGGATTGTTAGTTTGATTTCTATAATCATTTGGTGGTGAAGTTTCATCTCATTTGGTGTACCAAACCCATTGATGTTCTTGCAGGTTGAATGAAGCTTCCATCTTCATGTTTGTAGCTTGTTGTTGGTAAATTCTTAGTTTTACTTTGTTTTAATTGCTCTCATTGATACGAATTCCAATCTTGACATGTTGCAGCTCATATCCAAGGGTGGCTAGTTCTACACTAGCCAAGATAATGTTGTTGTGATCATGGGCGGACCCATTAAGGAGGTGGGGTGATCTCAAGACCACCCCAATATTTGTAAACAAAAACAAATTTTATTTTTATTTTTGTGTAATTATATAGTTTTGTTGTTAGTATATTCATTAAAGTCTTCTTAATTTTAAATGAATTATTCATAGCCTAGTGGTATTAACTGTTCTTCTTAAATCTTTTTAAAGGTCATAGTTTCAATACAAGTTGTAAGCAATATTATTTTTTCTTTTCTACCTTACACCATTGAACATGCTTATAATACATATTTCATGCCTTATACAATCTAAATATAATTTTTTTCCTTTTACCTAAGATTTTTTAAATTAAATTTTGAATTTTTTTTCTTACCTGTAAATCTAATTATAATAATTAAACACCCCAAAACCGGGTGCACATTCGAAACGCGTTTGCAATTTTTTTTCTACCTTATACCATCAAAATCTAATTATAAAAGTTAAAAACCACAGAAACACTTATTATATTTAGAAGTACAACACTTTACTATATTATATGTTTGTAACTTGATGTACGTTGAATGAAATTATTTTGCATTAGATTCTTTTGTTACGCGGACTTGTACTTTCATTTAAATTGAAAATCAAGACCACTCTAATATTCAATCCTGGGTCCGCCATTTGTTGTGATAATTTAATGTTTATTAGTTGATTGAGAATGTTAGTTTGCATTTCATAGCTTCATGTGTTTAGTGTATCTTTTCCTATCTACATTGAATTGTTTGTTTGTGTTGGATTGATCATTGTTGGTCCCTTGGAAAGGCTAACACAATTTTAGAGAGAGGGGGGTGAATAAACTTGTCCCTAAAAACTGGATTTTAAACAGATTAAGGTTCAGTTATAACTTGTGTGGAGTTAAGCTCACTGAGCTGAGTTTAAGTTGAACTGACTTAAGCAAAACCAAGTCAACCGGCAGCGGATATAATTCTAGCCTTTTTCTTGATCATGTTATTCTATGCGAAAACTGAGTGTTCTAAACTGAATTCTGGTGAATGTCAATTTGTGAGCTGTGAGTTGTGTAACAATCAGTTCTCAGTATGCTGTGTTAACAACATAAATGCTGTAATAAATAAATGTGTAATGTAAATGCATAATGTAAATGAAACAAGAGTTATAGAGGTTCCAGGTGGTGTAATCATGTCAGTCCTCTCTTCCCCTGTGGTGTAGAAGGAAAATTCCACTAGAACTTCTTGAGGTGAGCTGTTACAAAAACTCCTAAACAATAGTCCTTGGCTAATCCTAGCTTCACTATCTAAACAGTTGTAGAACAGGTAGAATTGCTGCTCTTCAATTGCTTGAACACTGGTCCTTGAAGGGTTACATATGCCTCTTCACCAGCTACCACAACAAACACAGTCTACCCGACTGCTGTGACAACTGTCCTTGGCAAAACCTTCCCGGTTTGCTTCACAGTCCGAACCTTTGATTAAGAATCAAAGTTGGGTTGAGAATCAATAAATTGATTCTTGTTCGTGGTTCTTCTAAGTGTATGATTCTTGATAAATTTTGTGTAGCTTGAACACTTGGAAGATTTCTGGATATGATCTTGTTAGCACAGAGATGATAGCAATTCAAATGAACGAGACTAGTGCACAAAAATGCTTGTAATCTTGTAAATTCTTCTTGTTATCCTTGGTTGTTGATCGTTGGTGCAAAGTCCTCTATTTATAGTGTAGTTTCCAAAGTTCATCTGGCTTGAATTTGAATTGTATCAACGTCTATCTTGTAACGGCTATATTTTATGACCGTTATGATGTTTCAGTATTTTATCCAATAACATTGCTTCCTTTACAACGTTCGACTGTACTATCAGTTTGGTGGATGACAGACTTATAAAACTGAGTTTCCTGATCAATTTCATACTTAGTTTGTCAGTTGTCAGTTTCTAGACTGACTTGGAGCATTTACTGAGATTTTACTCTTCTTCAAATATCATTACTCCAGCTTTTCATCTGATTATAATTGACTTAATCAGAGTACACCTTTTCACACAAATTATCTAAGAGTTCATTGTCCTTATGCCTCTTAGGTCTTCATACAAGATCCATAATGTCAGTTCAGGTCACCATAAACTTGTCTGAATTATAACTTTACAGTCTCGACATGTAAACTGAGTTTGAACCCTCAGTTCTTCAATCTTCTATAACTGAGTCTGTGACCCTCAGTTCTTCATCAACTGAGTTTGAACCCTTAGTTCTTCAATCTTCTAGATAAGCCAACCGAGTTTGTGTGCCTCTGTGAACTTATCTTCTTCCGTTCTATATTGGTGTAGTCTGAGTTAGTTTGTCAGTTTGTTTATCTTGACGATTTCTAGTTTTCTAAATGACTTCCAGTTTTCAGTTTCACAAAACTATTACTATTACAGTGCTTGTCTGATGTAAGCTATACAATTATCAAACTCTAGTCTGTCCTATACATTCTTTTCTAGACATCTTTTAGCCTTTCACTATAACAGCTAGCTTCAGCACTTCATCAATAGGGTTAAGATAATACTTTGAATAAATATGATGAATTATCTTCAAAACATAAATTTTATTTCCAACAGTTTCCCCCATTTTGATGATGCCAAAACTCTCCCTAAAAGAAAATCTTAAAGATCAAAACAATGTAAAACAAGGTAAAACTGGAAAACTAGATTTCATTAGAATATGCAAAAACTGGAATAGTTACACTTTGTTCAAGTAAGTTTAACTAGAGGCTAAGCTCTTTTCTGTGCTTTTTGTGTAACTGAGATAAACTTCATTTCTTTGTCATAAAGATGATAATCATACTCTAGCTTAGAGTCTCCCTTAGTAAAAGTCTTATTTTAGTCCACTTGACTTCCTTCTTTCCATTTTCTCCACAAAGCTAACTTTGGTAAAGTTGAATAATTCTTGTAGTAATTTTCAAACTCTGCTATATCAGTTTTCATTTGTTCAACTTTGTCTCTTATCTTCAGTTTGTCTTCAATCCTCTTGATCTTCTTATAGTGTGCCATCTTTTGATTGTGATATACGTCAGATAAGAAGTAGTTCAAGGATTCTTCAATAGTCTTGTCCTTGTAATTGGCTTTGATAGGATTGTGATATTTGACAAACTTCAACCACAGATCATGTGTTAGAGTAGCTCTCCTTTCATCAGGTTGACTGTATTTCTCAAGGAGCTGCTCATCAATTAATTCTGTCTTTAAGAACCTTGGATCTGTTGCTGATTTATATTTCTCCAATTCATCTTCAAGTTGCTTCTTTTCTTTGACTAGCCTCATCTTTTCTTCTTCAGCTTCCCCCTTTTTGGCATCATACAATCTACCAAAGCATGGGTTGCCTTTTGATCGGTTGAGATGCGTTACTGAGAGGTAAGTACTTCTTTGAGCTGATTCTCTAACCCGTAGATGTGCTGATTCAAATGCCAGTGAGCTTGAGCATGTGTTTCCCTATCTACTGCGGTTGAGATTTCAAGTTTCTCCTTGAGTGTCAAAATTTCTGAGGCTGAACTTGAACTTGACTTGTGAATCATCTCTAATCTTGCGTGCACTGAGATATCTGTTCTTTGTCTATGATCTAGATATCCAGAGATGTTTTACAGAAGGCCATTGTATGCATCTTTTTGGCTGAGCATAATCTTCAAGTTCTCATGAACTTTTCCCAATTCCTCCTTTGTCAAAATATCAGAAGGATCATATGTATCTTCTGTTTGGACTTTAGACTGAGTGATATCTTCAATTACCATAAGTTGCTGATTATCAAGTCCATCAGTTGCTTGCTGATTGTTAGTTGTCTGATTTCCAACTGGCAGTTCTTCTTGCTGAGTTACAGTTTGCGTAGCTTGGAGTTGAGGTTGAGTATCTAGCTGCAAATATGTAGTCCTATCAGCTTCTTTCCTTGAATTATCATCTTTATCATCATCATTCTTCTTTAAAATATCCTTGGGTGTAGATGATGTGGCAGATTCTCTTCGTCGGGATACTTCATTGAATCTACTGAAGCAATTTGCAAGAAACTCTGACATAGGAAATAGAGTATATTGGTCTCTAATTTCATGTTTCTCTAAGAGTAACTTTTCTTCAGTTTGTAAGATAGCATCACGAGAGTCTCCTGGTTTGAGCTTCTTCTTCATCAGCTTGATGATTCTATCTGCTTCAAAAACTGGGGCTCGTTGCTGATTTGAATGGTGCTGAGATTGTTGTGACTGAGAAGCAATATCATCAGCAAGAATATCCTTTCATGTAGTTTCAGCTGTCAGGTGTTGTTGTTTACAACTGACTTCTTTGAAAACTGACGCTGAGACTGATCTGATTCACGTTGAACTTGTTTCACTGGTTCAGCATGCTTCTTAGTTTGAGGACATTGTTCAGCTACAAACATAACACCAGTTTTGGTATTAGGTTCAGTTACTTTACTCGTTCCTCCCTTCGAAGTTTGCTGTGTATCAAATCCTAAGCCAGTTCTATCTCCATATGGCTTGCCTAATTTGAATCCAGTTGTTGAATTAGTTTGACCAAAAGATTCAGTTGCTGCTGCTGATGCAATAGACTGACACTGATTCTTTCCTTTATCAGTTCTGCTTAGTCTTAACGTGTTCAGTTCATCATTCAATCTTTTGACTTCTAGAATTAGAGCTTCTTTCTCAGCTATGACTGATTCATAACCAGCTTGTATGGTGACAAGCAGATTCATCAATTGGTCAAGAGTTTCTTCTAATTCTGAGTTCTTTGGATTGGAATCGGCTGTTGAATAACATGCATTTTGCATAGAAATCTGAGCTGAGCTGTATTTAGAATTTGATTCACATACCTCATTGGAATCTTCCATGTGTGCCATTAAAGCTGTGTCATTAGAAAATCTTTCTGTACCAGCTTCGTAGTCAGACTCATCTCCAGCTAATAATGCTCTTCTACCGGTTCTTCTTTGCTGAGTCTTCTTTGCATTCAGTTCTGGGCATTCAGCTTTATAATGTCCAGGTTTCTTGCTGTTGAAACAAAGATACTCATCATCTTTTCTCTTTTCAGGAGTCTTTTTGATAAACTTCTGAGTTACAGGATGACCATTCTTCATCCTTCTGATTCGACTCATCATGAGTGCCATTTGTTCCTCCATTTCATCCAACTGTTGAAGATTGTTTATGGATGTTTCTTGAGAGTCATTTGATGCTGCTGCAAGTGCTGTGGTATTTGGTTCTTCCAGAGCTTTGATTATTGCAGCTGTGCTTGTAAAATCTTCACTGAATTCATAAGCTTTTAAATCTGAGAAGATTTTGAAGGAGTCTTCTATATCAAGTCTTCTAGATTCTTCCATAGCAGTGACCTTCATCTTCCAACACATTGGCAAGGCCATCAAGATTCTTGTATTGATTACTTTCTTTGTGTATTCAATCTTGAGTAGATCTAATTCATCCATGATAGCACTGAATCTTGCCTCCATTTGGTCAAAGGTTTCTCCATATTTCATCTTGAAATTCTCAAACTTTTCTGCTTTGCAACTGAGATTTTGTTTTCCTTGATTGAGTCAGTTCCTTCATAAACTAACTGAAGTTTTTCCAACATTTCCTTAGCAGTTGTGCAGTCTTTCACCTTCAAGTACATGTTGCTGTCAAGAGTTTTGAGGATAAAGTCCATAGCAACATTGTTGAGAGTGTTTTGCTTGCGATCATCACTAGGCTATTCAGCCTTGGGCTTTGGAACTCAAACTTGTATTTCACAATCAGTTTGCATGTGTGTGATCCGAATTGTTCCATCAGTGAGCATGTCCATCATCTCGTCATGAGTAGCAGCTAGAAAAGCCTGCATATGACGTGTGTATTCGTCAAACCTATCCATGTTATACATCAACATTTGTCTTGCATACTGATTGTTATCCATTGTAAGTGAGTGAAAATTGATTATATAAAAACTAAAAATTGAGCTTTCTAATAAGAACAACTAGAGGAGATTTAGAACAACTATCAGTTACTTGTTCTAAGTCGGAACAGAAAACTTTGCTCCGATACCAATTGTTGGTCCCTAGGAAAGGCTAACACAAGTTTAGAGGGGGGGGGTGAATAAACTTGTCACCAAAAACTGACTTGCACCCCAGGAACTGAGTTTCTCAAAACTCAAATTGAACTGGTTAACTAATATTCAATATGACTCATCTCAGTTATGTTCCTACCCTTCAACTATGTATTGGAGTTAGCTAATTCAGTTTACCTGATGCTAGAACTGAACTAACTTGCAGCGGATAAGATAAAGCCTTTGTGCAATAAATGTGTTAAAATAATTCTAATCTCCTATGAATCAGTTCTGTGCTGACTCAGTGTTTGATGTTTGCTGAGTGTTGTGATGAATAGATTATGCAATAAATAGAACAATCACAGCGTAAATTAAATCAACACAAGGTTTGTTTATGGAAGTTCCGGGTGGTGTAATCCCGTACGTCTCCTCTTCTCCAGTGGTGTAGGAGGTATCACTAGAATCTTGAGATAACTGTTACAAAATCCTAGCCTAATGACAGTCCTTCACGACACCCTAGTTTCACTATCTGCACAGAATAAAGAAAGGTGAGATTGCTCCCTTCACTCTGCAAACTGATCCTTCGGATGTGGAATTGCTCCTTCACCAGCTCACCACGAATATAACCACAGTCCGCAGACTGCACCAACAGCTGTGGCAACCAAGTTGCAACCGTATGAGGAAAGGTGGAGTTGCTTTCCCCAAACTATACACAACCAACCCTTTGTCACACAAAGGTTAGGTTTAGAATCAATCAAAAGATTAATTCAGTGAGCTTTTTGATTCTTCTGGATATGGCGTTGTAGCTCCAAGATGCCTCCTTCCCCCTTAACGGGTTACTGAATCTTTCTCTGTAATCTTCAAGGCAGTTTCGTTGGCTTATCTCTTTCTAGATATAGAATCTGATTTTCTGGATCTGGATCTCTCTCCTCTTGATATGGATTTTAGATATGTGCTTTTAAAGCTTGTCCAAGATCTACTCTTTTCAAACATTCTTCCCTGTGTATTTATAGGGGTAATGTAACGGTCAGATAAGTCTTATAGCTGTTATACTTGTTGTTTAGCCAACGTTCATATGTACGATCACTTGATCTGTACTTTCTCAGTTTTAGTCCTTGATTAATTAACTCAGGTTTTCCAGATTCTCAGTTTTTTTTTGACAAGGCCTTTACTCAGTTTTCTACTCTTATTCAAAACTGAGTATCTCGTATACTTGTCATCTGACTTCAATGACTAAGTCAGAGTACACCATTCAACTTCTTCATTTCCTAGAAGCTGATAATCTTTGAACTTAAGATTATTACCCTTTACATGATCTATAGTTCAGTTTCAGGTCATCACAAACTTACCAGAATTTTAACTTTACAGTCTCAACATGTAAACTGAGTTTGAACCCTCAGTTCTTCAATCTTCTATAACTGAGTCTGTGACCCTCAGTTCTTCATCAACTGAGTTTGAACCCTCAGTTCTTCAATCTTCTAGATAAGCCAACCGAGTTTGTGTCCCTCCGCAAACATATCCTCTTCAGTTCCATATTGGTGTAGTCTGAGTCAGTTTGTCAGTTTGTTTATCTTGATGATTTCTAGTTTTCTAAATGACTTCCAGTTTTTAGATTGACGAAACTATAACTATTATAGTGCTTGTCTGATGTAACCTATACAATTATTAGACTCTAGTAAGTCCTATACATTCAGTTCTAGACATCTTTTAGCCTTTCACTATAACAGCTAGCTTCAACACTTCATCAATGGGGTTAAGATAATACTTTGAATAAATATGATGAATTATCATCAAAACATAAATTTTATTTCCAACACCTAGCACTTGCACACACATACACACACTTAGTTGAGACCGAAAGGAGATGTTTTGTGAGGGAGAAGGGATAGGAGAACCTGATGGTAAAATGGACCTTAAGTGGAACTCGATTTCTTATCTAAGGGTTATTGTTCATTCATTGAATTCAAGAACTTAATCATGTTGAACCATTAGTTCTAGGTTTCTTAGACCAATGAGAAGACATAGAGGAAGTTCATACACTCGTATGAGGGGGAATTGCTAGCTTAGGAGTGCACCGATAACACACACTTGAACACTATTGGAAGGTTGGTTGGTAGTTTATTCCCATGATGCTAGTAGAGATATTTCTTGATCATTGCATTGTCTTGGCTAGGATTTTTATCATTTTTATCATCCTTTGTAGTAGTAGATTCTTAGATACATTTACTTTCTTGTATTGTTGCGACTTAGATCAAGATTATAATAGCTTTTCAGTGTTCAACCTCACAATCCTCGTGGATACGACCTTGACCTAGACTACAATTGACCCAGTACACTACCAGTGAGATTGGACATCTAGAAAAGTTTGATCAACTACCTATGCCAGGAATACATCATAAATCGGGGGATTTATACCCCCGTCCTTCCGACAGAACCCTGGCCATATGCATGTCATCCCTTAAGGGGTTTGGTGCTATGTACGAGGGTCAATTAAAGGGTGGATTACGGCTGCCCTGATGCCCTACGTTTCTGGATGTGCTTCGATGCTACAAAATCGTTGCTGCATAAGTAACACCGAACGGTGTCAGGAATATCATTGGATTCGCCATCCTATGTAGGATGGTGAACGTCGCTTCACGGTCCCTCTGTTCCAATGCTTTCATCATTCCCAGAAGAACCCAAGACCGAGTGGGTGGTACCCCTTCCCCCGCCGACCCGGTGTCCAGGCTTACATCGCCGATGGTACCTTGCCAGCCAATAAATGGAGGACACGATTCTTCTTCGTCAGGTGTGCGAATCAGGTTGAACTAAGCTGGTGGGTAACGGCCAATTTGGACAAGGATCCTACACCCAATATGGGGGATTTCATCGATGCACACACCATTCTTAACAGCAATTTCTTCATCCCTGATAAGGAATTATCATCGGAGCTGATGAGGATCGCCTGCATGACGTCGGGCCGGAGCCCTTTGAGCCTTTAAATATTGCGGAGCATGCTTCTTGTAGACATCCCAACATACCCTTATTTTTATTGCCTTCGTTGATTTTCATGGCCTGACATTTATCTGTCTTTTTTTTACAGTGATTGCCCTTCTATATCAGCCCAGCGCTGTGAGAGGGGAGCTGATCAGAGCTAGCACGTCTACAGAAAGGACGTATTCTAACGAGCATCTTCTTTCCTAAACTGCGGGTATAGCTGTTAACGCCGTGCCCCTTAGTGATGTTATGACTAGGTTCCTACCATGTCGTCAGGGGAGAAATCCCATCTCTTCTACTCTGAGGGTAGATATTGTAGCTCTTACCCTTGAAATCCCCGAGGAAGATGGTGATGAAGGGAACAAAGGTAATCCTCTGATAAGGAGGAGCCGTTCTGAGACCGGTGATCTGCAAAAAAAGAGAATCCGGACCGAGGCTTCTTTGGGTCATTCTCCCAATTCGATCGGTCCGGAGGATAACACTGACAAGGGTAATGATGTTAAGGAAGAGGAAGATCCGGGACCTGAACCTGTGTTGGAAATTACCAATGAGCAGCTGGCAAATGAGCGTATCAGTCTAATCAAAAACGTAGGTGTTCTCGGTACCTTTCCCTGTTATTATTAAGCCTTATATGTTCTAAAAGTTAAAATTATCTGTGTACCAGGGTTCTCATATTGGGGAGGAGACCTATAAGCGACTAGCCGCCATAGCCTAATGCACGGAGAATTTGAGGAAGAGGATCTCCGAATGGAGTGGGAATTGACTGAGCGTGAGCAGTTGAGTCCGATTTTACAAACCGCGGGTCAGGAGAATGAGTCTCTCAAGTAGCGGTGTCAAGCACAGGAAGCTGAGATGTAAAGGTTGGGGTTAGCTTATAAAACTTCCCTTGAAGCCATGCATGGGAATCACTTGGCTGAGACGTCCGAAATGGGGCAGATTATTGCCATACTAAGGGAGGAGAAAAATGCCTTATCGGCTGAGCTTTCTTCCATTCATTCTCTAGTACTTGTTGAATACAAGGCCTCTCTTAGGTTTAAACAGGCCTGGATATATTGCTTGCCCCTACGGCGTGTGAGTTTTACTCTATGGGCGTTAGCGAAGCCTTGGCCCAATTTCCCGATCAGGATACCACATGTCCTCCCCATGCCAACCTGTACAGGTCTGGTATGGACAAGGTCTACAATGATCACATGGTGGATTTCTGAAAGAGAGTAAACATTGTAGCTCGCCATGAAGCTCGGCAAATTTCCCATCGGAGGTCTTCCGAGCAGCCTGGGACAAGTGTAGCTATGACGCCAGGACAGAATTTAGCTCCTGGGTCTTGATTTGTATGCTTTTTATATTTGAAAATGTCAAAAAAAAATTAAATAAAGCATATAATGTATATGAATAAACTTAGGGCCTGTTTGTTAAGCAAATTAAGTGCTTATTCTGAAAAAATTAAGTGACGGTTAGATTTAGAGATGTTTGATAACATTTTTAACACATCTTAATTATTTAAGTATCACTTAATTCCACATGTAAAAAGGAGAAAAAAATTCAGCGCTCAAACTAGTGCTTAACGCTGAGAAAAAGAAAACTGTTGCATGTTAGCCACGTTCTCACTGTTTTTCTATAGAGAAATTATCTTTTCCCCCTTTTTTATTAGGGGAAAAGGGCCAGAAGAAAACCAAATCTCATAAATGGGTCTAGAAGGACATTTTTTATTTTGAGTGATTAGAAAGGACAAAATGATAATAGAGTGACCAAAATACCCATAGTTTTTTTTTTTAAATTAGTGTTCCATAAATTGCTTTAACTGCTTAGAAAGTGTACTAAACATTCCCTATTAATGCGCCTAAGAATTTGCAGCATGATTAATGAATATTTTCAAAGTTTTTTTTTGTTTTGAAATTAGCATATTTTCAAAGTTAAGTACGAGATTTTCTGTTCCATTCATAATATTTTGTCTAAAAATTAAATCCCACCTTTGAAATCAAAAGAGAAATCCACAATAATAATAAGATGTATATACACAGTAACATAAAAATTAATAGTAACAATCGATAAAATATAGTTATAATAAATAATGTAGTAACATATGAAAAGAATAAGTTACAACCAATAAAATAAAGTTACAACCAAAAAGATGTAGTAACACTTGAAAAACAAGTAGTAACGGCAAATAAAATAGATATAGTTACAACCAAAAAATATAGTAGCATTGAAAAAGTATTAGTAACAGCCAATAAAATAGATATAGCAACTGCCAAAAAATGTACTAGCATTGAAAAAGTAGTAGTAACAACCAATAAAATAGATGTAGTTATAGAAAAAAATATAGTAACACTAATATAGATCGAGTAACATAGGTGGCAGATTTTTATAGATCGTAACCGAATGTGAACGTGTAAATACGAAAATCTTGGAATATCTTTTTTTTATATTCAAAAATCGGAATATCTACTTTCGAATAATAGCATTAAAAATGAGAGATATTAATGGATCGTAACCGAATCAGCATAAAATCAGCTCATTAATTGTGCAAATCGGCTGATTATCATGGAATGTTTTTTTTTTAAAAAATTAGTAAAAAGGGTGTTTTGGTAAGTTTACATAGGTTTTGTCTAATTAATAATCAGTTTCTTTGAAGCCTGATAAATACATTAATTCGTCATTCTTGGCAAAAACCTTTTTTTTTCCCCTGAAGAGATCACTTTATTAACCGGCCAACAAAGGAGGCAATTGCAAAGGATTACAAAGTTGTTATGGCATAAAAAAGAAAAAATATGCAAATATTCTACACACCAAGCCAGTCTAAGGTTTCTGGCTCGTTCAACTACGTTCGACAAAAAACATAGGATGGGGGTCTTTCAAATAACCAAGCAAAAACCTATTTTTATTAAGCTTTACCTGCTTGTTTTTTTTTGTTTTTTTTTTTTTTTTTGTTGTGTTTTATTATTCTTCTTCTTATTCTTATTGTTGTTATTATTATTACTCTATTATATTAAACCTTTTTGCAATTGTGTATTTTGTGTCTAGTTATACAAAAGTAATTACTTTGACTAAAGTATTTATATTTATTATATATTTTTTGTAAAACAATACTGTAAAATGGGTAATACATTTTGTTTTGCTTTAAATTTATAACGTATTAATTGAAATACATGGTAGCATTATATATATATATATATATATATATATATATATATATATATATATATATATATGTATGTATATATATATATATATATATATATGTATATATATATATATATATATATATATATATATATATATATATATATATATATACACACACACACACACAAACATGTATATACACATACATAAAACAATGAAAATAATGCTATCTATCCTCTGGATATGGCCTAGTGGTAAAAGGCTTGGGTGTTGTAGTGCAATTGGGCAGAGGAGTGTGGAGATTCGAATACCGTAAATGGACTTCTTATATATATATATATATATATATATATATATATATATATATATATATATATATATATATATATATATACGCACACACACACACACACACAAACATGTATATACACATACGCAAAACAATGAAAATAATGCTATCTATCCTCTGGATATGGCCTAGTGGTAAAAGGCTTGGGTGTTGTAGTGACAGCTGGGCCATGAGTGGAGTGTGGAGATTCGAATCCCGTAAATGGACGACTTCTTTCAGTTTCATGGTAAAAAGGCAGCCCTCGACTCGAGCTTTTAGGTCCCTGATTAACATCTCCACTCATTCTGTGGGATCGGGCGAGTGGGGACCCTCAAGGTCAGGGTTTAATCTTTATGGAAATAATGATATCTATGATTTCAGGTTTATAGTGTTATCAAATAGTCTATGTACTTGAATCATTCAGTTACTTAATGTTTTCAGATTTCAGATTTTAGATTTCAGACTTCAGACTTCAGATCTCAGACTTTAGATTTAACAAACGCCCCCTTAATTTAAAGATTTATAGCACTTACTTGACTGTGTCTTTGATTCTTACCTACATTTAGATGCATTCTTCAAATGGCATACTTAACTCATATTTGGCATCCTTTTCTCGCTCAGGCTCTCTCTTTTTATAGGATATAATCTACCGTTTGATATTGTGTCCGATCTGCGGAACTCAAAAGTGGGATGTCTTTTTGCCCTGAATCCGACTTGCAGAACTTAGCATGACCGTCGATTTTGTCGCTATTCGTATGAATGTGCATTTAATATTGCATTGACTAGTGTTTTCGTAACCGTGGGGCAATAAATGCGGTCTTTAGAATCAAACGCCTTTATAAATCCTGTCCGTTAGATCTTTTCGATCTTGGTCGTCTGATTCTTTTCCTTCTTTACAAAGGGTGGTTTTCCCTACCTTTCAACGCGCTTACAAACTCATAGTTTTTGTTTTTGAGCACTTGTTTTCTTTTAACCATGTCAATGTCTTCTACTGGTTCCTCCTCCACCCCTGCCCCCGGTGTGTCTTTCTTTCCAACGGCATCTGTTACCTCCCGCACAAATTTCTAGGGGTATTTCAAGAGGCAACGTCCTCTAGCGGAGATGGGTTTAAACATGCATAAAGTTGAAGGGAGTGATTCTATGTTTCACGTCGTTTTCTCAAGGTGGCATGACTTTACGGCAGCGCCTAGGGGGAGGTACAATCTCACCTTACTGCGTGAGTTCTATTCGGTTTTATCGGAGGCTGATTCCATCGAGGGTACCACCTCGGTTTTCCTTCGAGGTGTTCCTGTTGACTTTACTCCGGTGGTTATAAACGCGTTTCTTCACCTCCCCAACGTCGATTCGGATATGCATTATGAGACGGCTTGGGATCTAGATAATGAGGAGCCTTATCTTGCTCATAGGACATACGCCTACCAACGCTTATTCCTAGGTGAAGGAGATCCTATTTTGCAAGGTGTTTCCTCTGATTTGCATCGATCACATCGGGAGTGGAAACTGTTCATCGATACCCGTGATATCCCGATAACATATTTCGAGGTGCTCACTGATGAAGAGGCCCTTTTAACTCATGCTATCTTTACCCCTCAAGTGGGTGTCGTCTGGGGGTTATAATTCACCTGGAGGCTGTTAATTTTGTGAGGATAATGGAGCCTGCTCGGCTTATTCCATTTGCTTGGTTAATCTTGAATCATTATACCAGCAGTTGTGGAATGCCAGTTAGCACTAAGGATGTGTACCTTAGAGCGGATTAGTTTGTAGTTTCTTTGTTTTCTTCTGCTTGCACTTTGAAACACCTTCTGATTACATGAATGACTTATTCTTTTTTTTTTATATCCTCCGATCAATACTTGTGCTTTCCGACAGTTCATGATTTTCGAATGGCACACTTATAGGGTTATCGTTTGGGTCCATCATTTGGATCACATTGAGTCTGCCCGGCAGAACTTCATGTATCTGCCCTTCAGACTTAAGTAAACATTACACTGAGTCCGACCTGTGGAACTCAGCGGGTCCGACCTGCGGAACTTAGCGGGTCCGACCTGCGGACATAAATAGCAATTACACTGAGTCTGACCTGCAAAACTCAGCGGGTCCGACCTGTGGACATAAAAGACATTACATAGAGTCCGACCTACGGAACTCAGCTGGTCTGACCTGCGGACATAAATATCAATTACACTGAGTCTGACCTGTGGAACTCAGTGGGTCCGACCTGTGGAACTCAGCGGGTCTGACCTGTGGACATAAATAGCAATTACAATGGGTCCGACCTGTGGATCTCAGCGGGTCCGACCTATGGACATTCGTTGGTGCATTTTCTGCAAACTTTATTTGTATAACCATGCACCATCAATAAGACAAAAACATAAATTGCATAAAGAAACGCACCCTCCAAGTGCCAAATCAAAACATACAAAAACAGTAAAATGAAAGAACAACGTATTTATGACGGAAATATAAAGTAGCAACTAGTAATGCATGTAGCTTGTCTTAGGCTGTGTCAGCTCAACCGCTTTCCTATTTATCATTTCCGTGTGGCAGTTCCTAGTTGTTTCAACATCTCCATTCATCTCTACTGATCCATCTGCAGTGGGGAACTTTAGGCTGATGTGTGCCAACGATAACAGCTCTAAGCTCGATCAGTGTTGGTCTTCCAAAAATGATGGTGTATGCTGAGGGAGCCTTTACAACCACATAGTTTATCATTAGCGTTTTGCACATTGGCTCCCTTCCAAATGTGGTTGCCAACTTGATCATTCCCAGAGGATGAACTGAGGGCCCTGCAAAACCAAAGAGAGGTTCCGAAACATGAGTAAGTTCAGAATCGTTTAAATTCATTGACTTGAAGGTGGAGTGGTACAGAACATTAACGGCACTTCCAGTGTCCACACATATGCATTTCACAAGATTTTTGTGGACCATATCTTCAATGACTAAGCCCTCGTTGTTAGTTATCATGGGGAGGGGGTCCTTCGGACTGTAGATTACCGATTTCCCGACCTGTCCGTTTAAGCCCTCCAAGCTGACGCTAGGCATGCCTACAATTGTGTTGATTGTGTTGATCGGGTGATTATCTACTTTCCAATTAGCGTCTGGGGTCCTATACCTTCTCCTTGGAGGCTCGTCTAGACGATCCCGGTCTTGCATGTATGATCCCCTCCTGAACTCTCTTCGACCTCATGGTTTAGGGTCCTGAGATCGGTCTACTGCCTCATCCAGATTTCCATCCCTGATAGAAGCATCGATATCCCTTATCAGATAATTGCAATCTTCTGAATCATGCCTTACATCCTTGTGGTAGGCGCAAAATTACTCTGATCTCGCTTTTCTGGTGGTCCCCTCATCGGAGGGGGAGTGTTTGCTAACCCTTTCCTTTCCATGATTGCCAAGACATGCACACAAGATCTGTTCAATAGGATGAAGTCCCATTCCTGGAGAGCACCTTTCTTCCCTGACCGATCTATAATAGATGCGGTAGGTCGGTCCCATGTTGGCATCCTCTTCCTTTCTGGCTTCTCTTCTACCTTTTCCTTTTTAGACTCTCCCTTCTCGGCTTCTCGTTTCAGCCTATTTGCCTCTTCTCCCTGGCAATACTTTTGGGCAGCGTCCATGCATTCTTCCATAGTCCTGGGGAGTCTACTTCATAGCTTTGCATATAGATGGCCTTCTCGAAGTCCAGCCATAGACGAAGTAATTAACAGCGAATCGTCTACGCCCTGAACTTGCACAGCCGCCTCATTGAATCTTCTTAAATACTGAAGGACCGATTCTTCTTTCTTTTGTTTGATTGTATGGAGGTGGTCGCATTCCTCTGGAAAGGTCTAGCTGTAACAAAGGCCTTAAGAAACATCCTCCCTAGGTCTTCAAAATTGGAAACTGGCATTGGAGGGAGTTTGCAAAACCACTCACAGGCCCTGTCCGTCAAGAGCGTGGGAAATGCTTTGCACTTCATCTAGTCTAAAGTGTTAAACAGACACATCTAGGTGATATATTGGAACAAATGATCTGATGGATCCTTGGATCCATGATAGAGGTCCAGCTTGGGCACCTTGAAACCTCTAGGTCGATCATAATCATCTATCTGCCTTGTGACTGGCGAAGCAAAGTAAAAATTGTCCATTTTCTTGCCCATCATGGCGTTGATCTCTGCACGGGCCGCCTCTCTAACTTGAGCATTCAACGGTTTCTTTCCCTTATTTGAGACAGAAGCCTCATCATCTTGTTTTTTATTAGGAGTAGTTTTTTCTCCAGTCCCCTCCTCTGCATTATCTTCTTCTGTTTGTTCTACCTGAAGGATGGCCTGTCTAGTAGCGGGATCCATGGCCCCAATTGCTCTTTAATGGCTAGTTGCTCTGAATTTAGGGAGGTTTCTTCTGATTTCTCAGTCTTGTTTTCTGTATCAACATCCTCATCATCATGGTTGTTGTTTTGATTGTTTTGGGCGTTTGCGGCCGTAGCAGCAGCTGCCTTCTGGGCTCGTGCGGTGGGTTTTGGTGGCATGCTGATTAATTCCACAAACAATTACCAATAGAATGGCCTCCTTCTAGCTCCAATTGACGAAACGCAATTTGTCGGGTATAAAATCGGGGTCCTTTAATCTATTGATAACCGACGAGGATGAATAATCAAAGAAATATAAGAAGGTGAGAATGAATTTTTTAGGGGTGATTTAGACTGAGCCTGAGAATTTCACCATGATTCCTATGTATCCAATATCTCTCTTGGAATCAAGTCTTCCGTAGTTCTTTATGGTTGATTATATAGGGGCGATTGTGCCATAGTCCTGCGTGGGCCATGTCCAATAAGGACTTCTCGTTTCGTGTTATTCAAGCAAGAGATAAATCTGGGATTATCCCGTGATTTTAGGCGATAATTATGATATACAAATATTCATATTAAATGATAAGGATCTGAGTCTTAATGACTTAGGATTCTTTCCAAAACTTATAGTATAATTATTGTCATTATCGTATTTGCTAGCCGACATGCGGCGAGATTGTGAGGTTGTGTTGACCGAGTTGTGTTGGTCTGCTCCTTGCCGACCTGCGGTGGATCGGAGGAGGACCCGAACAACCTTCTACGAGGTCTCAGTTTGGCTCTTAAGCCCGTGGTGGAAATCCAAGCCCTTTATGGTTAGGGCATTAGGCATACTCTTGCCCTTATTTAAGGTGTCATGCGCGTGGTGAAATCCGGTATCGTCAAATGGTGACCCTTGCTCCAGAAGGAAAAACGGCACTGGTCCAAGCTGCATCACTGTGGAGAATGAAGTTAACATTCGACGGTGGAGGATCATCGTCACGCAAATTACAGCTACTGAAATCATTAGCAAACAGAAAGGTGTGTAGTCCTGGGCATGCATCAAGAAAATCAAAATCATTTGTTATATCCGAAAATAGTACATATATAATTCTTTCTTTCTTTCCTTTATAATAAAAAGACTTGCAATGAAGGAACCTTGTCAACCTGCAAATTGCAAATCAAAGCAAATACTATATATTGTTATGCAAGAAGTATTATATGATTGAAGGGAAAAGTAGATTGCTTATATTTAAAGTAGTAGCAACCAAATAACAAAACAATTGAATGTTTAAGACAAAGGAAATGAAAGGATGCCAAAGGAAAATGGAATGCTTATATTATTTCTTTCTTCACATCACTACAACACCAATGGGGATGGGGGTAATATATAATGACAATATGGAAATGAAACAACACATGTACAATTAGTGGTACATTAATTTGAGACTTTTAACATTCAAAACTTATTACATAATACACCTCCTTTTGGATGTCAATGACACAAAGAATATGCCTCGTTAAAACCTTACTAAGAAAAAAACCAGTGGGAAAAAAATTTTAGTAAGGAAAAATAGTGCATCATTCTTTGTGTATTATTCTCTCCCCTTGAATCATATATCAGTTAAGATCCTTTAGTCGCCGCATCCCGATATTCTTCATTAGTCTTTCAAACGTTGCAGTCGGCAAGGCCTTTGTAAATAAATCTGCCAGATTGTCACTTGATCGGATTTGTTCCACAGAAATTTTACCCTTCTTTTGTAATTCATGGGTAAAGAAGAATTTCGGCGAATTATGTTTTGTTCTATCTCTTTTAATATATTCACTGAGGCGGTTGTACCACATACGTCCAGATTGTTTGAGCCCATACAAGGATTTCTGTAACTTGATGGAATACATTTGTTTGGGCTTGATCTACATGCTTCAGGCATGTTAAATCCTTCAAGAATTTTCATATAGATATTAGTCTCTAATGATCCATAGAGATACGCGGTAACTACATCCATCATACGCATATCAAGGTTTTCATGTACCGCTAAACACACAAGATATCGAAACGTTATTCCATCCATCACCGGCGAATTTGTTTCATCATAATCAAGCCCTGGTCTTTGTGAAAATCCTTGTGCTACCAATCTAGCTTTGTATCTCATAATTTCATTATTTTCATTTCTTTTTCTTACAAAGACCCATTTATATCCGACGGGCTTCACATTTTCAGGTGTTCGCACTACAGGTCCAAAAACACTTCTTTTGGCTAGTGAATTCAATTCACTTTGAATCGCCTCTTTCCATTTTGGCCAATCGTTTCTTTTCCGACATTCATCAACCGATCTTGGTTCATGATCCTCCTCATCTTCTTTAATATCAAGTGCTACATTATATGCAAAGATACTATCAATAATCGTATCTTTTCGATTCCACCTTTTTCTTGTATTGACAAAATTGACTGAATTTTCTTCAGGATCGCGCTCTTCATGAGCTACCTCTTCATGAGGTTGAATTTTGTCACTAACATTATTTTGACCATCATCGGTTTCATATACAATATTATTATTCATTCCTCTTTTCTTATGATGATTTTTATCTTTAGAACCAAGATGTCTACCACGCTTCAGGCGTGCACCGGATTCATTAGCACTTGTAATTTGTCTTTCCGGAAAATCAATTTTAACCGGAACATTTTCAGCAGAAATGTGAGATTTTGTGATTCTTTTAGTCTCACTAAATGAATCCGGAAATTGATTCGCAATTTTTTTGCAAATGGACAATTCTTTGAACTTCTAGTTCACTTTTTTTTTTTTACGAGGATCAAAGAAATTCAATGATATTTTCCAATTTCTTTTTTCGGTTGATCTTTTCCTCCCCCTAATGTCAGAAAATGTGATTCGTCAAAATGAAAATCTGCAAATCTTGCAGTAAATAAATCACCTGTTAATTGTTCAACACATTTAATTATAGATGGTGATTCATACCCGACATATATCCCTAATCTTCGTTGAGGTCCCATTTTTGTACGTTTAGGTGGTGCAATTGGAACGTATACCGCACATCAAAAAATTTTCAAATGTGAAACATTAGGCTCATGGACAAATACTAATTGCAAGGGAGAATGATTTTGATAACTTGTCGGCCTAATTCTCACAAGTGTTGCTGCATGTAATATAGCATGTCCCCAAGCCGATACAGGAAGTTGAGACCTCATTAGTAATGGTCTTGCAATCAATTGCAATGTTTTAATAAATGATTCGGCTAAGCCATTTTGTGTGTGAACATAAGCCACGGGATGTTCCACACTTATACCAATTGACATGCAATAATCATCAAACGTATGCGATGAATATTCACCGGCATTATCCAAACGAATTTTCTTAATTGGATAGTCAGGAAATTGTCCTCGTAACTTGATTATTTGAGCTAGCAATCTAGCGAATGCATGGTTACGAGTAGATAATAAACATATGTGTGACCATCTTGTCGATGCATCACTCAAACCATAAAATATTTAAAAGGTCCACACGGTGGATCTATAGGTCCACATATATCACCTTGGATTCTCTCTAGAAATGTAGGCGATTCAGTCTCAACTTTAATCGGTGAATGTTTAATAATTATTTTGCCCTGTGAGCAAGCAACACATGAGAATTCACTAGAATTTAACACTTTTTGACCTTTTAACGAATGACCATGTGAAATCTCTATTATACGTCTCATCAATGTGGAACCGGGATGCCCAAGGCGATCATGCCATATCATAAAATCATTAGAAACAATAGATTTATGGTCTACTACGTGATGAATTTCATCTGCTGTTATTTTCGTATAATATAAGTCAGAATATAGAGAATGCAGCTTTTCTAATACACATGTCTGTCCAGAAATTGTATTTGTAATCAATAAATATTAATCAGTGAACTCATTTTGTGTCTCGATATGATATCCATTTTGACGAATATCTTTAAAACTCAACAAATTTCTTCGAGACTTGGGAGAAAACAATGCATTGTTTATAATAATTTTCGTTCCACTCGGGAAGAAAACAATGGCTTTTCCACAGCCTTCTATCAATTTTGCACTACCACTAATTGTATTGACATTTGGTTGTCCCATTTTCAAATAAAAAAAATAATCTTTGTTTTTCAATATAGTGTGCGTCGTAGCACTATCAATGAGGCATATATCGTCATCACCATTATATGTACCCAAATATTTAGCTTCCATTTCTCTTCTGAAAGAGACGTGAGGGGAAAAAAATTAAGAATAAGAATTATGTATCGTTTAATAAATGCATAGTTACAAAATAAACATATGTATGTAACACTTAATGGATAACACTTATCGTTCTTTAATTGGTTATAGTTTCCAAAATAATGGAAGATCAAAAAAATACGGCAACGGATAAAACCAAATGATGCATCTATCACATACGTTTTATATATATATATATATATATATATATATATATATAGAGGAGGATTTAATCCAATTACCCGCTTTGACCGCTCGAATCCATTTCATTTCCTTAAAAAATTAAAATCATCATTAACTCTTATTTTCAATTCATTAACTTATATTTAAAATACTACTCCCAAAATTCAAAATTCTTATTCAAATTCAAAATTCAAAATATATTTCCTTTTATTTACGATTTCAAAAAACTGCATTAAATTCTTATTTATTATTAAAATTTCAAATTTTATTTCCTTTTACATATTCCAAAATGTGAGGATTTAGAGTTGGGGAATAATTATAATTTTATATATATATATATATATATATATATATATATATATATATATATATATATATATATATATATTCATAGCATATTCACATATGCATTTTCTAACTCGACTTACTTCCTTCCGAATCATCTTAATTTCTATATAATTTCAATTTTTTTGGTTGATAAATTATGATATCTTTATACTTTTTGGGTGTGTTTTATGTGCGATTTCCACCAATTTTGGGCGTTACGTGATGGAGATTGTTAAAATGTTCGGAGATATTGCGAGTCTTAAATTCTACTCGGTAATTCAGATGTGTATTTTTTTATCATTTTATTAATTAATCCGATAATGAGAGGTGGTGATTTTAGTGGAGTATTCCCCTTATAGAACATCTTAATTTCTATAGAATTTCACTTTTTGTGTTGAGCATGTTATTATATATCTATAGAGATATTGTTTAAAAATTTCATTAATTAATATGAGAATGAGAGGTAGTTATTTTAGAAGGGTTTTCGGGAGGTGCACGGAATTAAAAGAAATGGGAGCTTTTCTTTGCAAACAATATTTTTATGAGGCGGTAGCTTACATGAGAAAATGGACAAAACCGAGGTATATAATAATTGTTTTTCTTTTAATATTTTTTACTTTTGCTTGCAATTCGACCATAGTTTTTATTGTTAAGTTGCTACTCTTGACTTTATTTTAAGATTAGGGTATTTAAGAATTATTCACAATTTAAAGATTTTTATTTTTATTGTTTTGGCAAGGTGAATAATATAATTGTTCTTTTGATGTGGGATCAGTTGGTGGCTTGGTGCAGATTAATGGAATTTGAGATCAAGGCGAAAATATGCGGCAAAGATTACTTATCATGTTGTGGTTTAACCATGAGCTTTAATTGGTCGGAGGCATCATCGCATTCATCCAAACGACAACTCAAACGATATAATGATTTGCACGATCACCTATATAAGCACACAAAATGTAAAAGGGCCGTGTGCCCATTTAAAATACTAACTCATTCAAATGTATATCACATCTCCAATAAGGGCGCTCAATTTGGGTGAATTCCATACAATATATCTCTTGATTGAGTTTACCTTCGTTTATGTAAAAAGTCTTTATATGATAATATTTTTATTTTGTAATCAAGAAAATCAATATATCTAAGTTTTTCTAATCATGATAGCTATGTGTTAGTTCCAAAATTTACGTAGATGATAAGGAATACTACATGTAACGTATGTTAGTTCCGAGGATATAACGTAGATCATATAGAATGCTACATTTAACCACAAATTACATGTTGATACAAAATTTATTTTGTAAAAATATTACAAGTTCAAAAAATACATATATATATATATATATATATATATATATATATATATATATATATATATATATATATATATATATATATATATATATATATATATATATATATATATATATATATATATATATATATATATATATATATATATATATATATAATATATTATATGTTCGGTGCATATTGTTTTTAAAGTTGAACACCATCCCCGTGCGTTATGCAGAGGTTCATGGCCATTTTGATTTGTTTCATACCCGTCACTTAAAAAATAAATAAATAAAATTGGTTCAGATAGCCTCCTCAAATATCGGCAAATCATTCAAGAAAATAAACTCAGCAATAACTGCAAAAATCTTGGCAATAACTGCAAAAATCTCGGCAATAGCTACTTCGATTCTGAAAATCATTTCACAAAAAAAAAATCTCAACAATAACGGCTTTGATTACACATATCATTGAAAAAAATACTCAACTAATTATGCATTTAATACAGTATTTTTGGAATCTCAAATAAAAGAAAAAAAAATTTGATTTTGAATTTTTAATAATAATTATATATCCATGAATATTTATGAAATTAATGCAAAATTTTTTAAAATCTCAAGTAAAAGGAAATAAGAATTGGAATTTTGAATTTAAATAATAATTATGCATTTAATGCAGTATTTTTGGAATCTCAAGTGAAAGAAAATAAATATTTGAATTTTGAATTTGAATAATAATTATATATAAATGAATAATTTTGAAATTGATGAATTATATTTGAAATCCCCAGTAAAACTAAATAAGAATTTGAATTTTGAGTTTTAATAATAATTATGCATTTAATGAAATATTTTTGGCATCTCAAGTAAGAGGAAATAAAAATATGTATTTTGAATTTTAAATTTGAATAATAATTATTAATTTAATGCAGTATTTTTGGAATCTTAAGTAAAAGGAAATAACGGAAGATAAGTAAAAGGAAATAAGAATTTGACTAATAATTATTAATTCAATGTATTATTTTTGGAATTTCAAGTAAAATAAAATATGAATTTGAATTTTGAATTTAAATAATAATTATGAATTCAATACATTATTTTTGGAATGTCAAGTAAAAGGAATCAAGAATTTGAATTTGAATAATTTTGAATTTTGGAAGTAATATTAGGTAGTATTTTACAATTCCAATAATTCCATTAATATCGGTTCTATCTTCCTTCAATCTTCTATGTTGAAAATTTCCCACAATTGTCTAATTATTGACCTCTACAATCTACATTTAGTATTTTCTTTTTGTGATTGTTCTAAGATAAGGTTATTTTTCGTTTATTAAAAAGAAAACTAAATTCTTTTTTATTTTTTTATTTTGTAGGATTGTAATACAGTATTAGGATTTGAATGTTCTATTAACTAAAGATTGTAAGGGATTTAAGGTATCGTTATAATGCTGCTCCAGATCATCATAAACATTATGATATTTCATTTTAGGGTTTTCCAATCATGTTGCTTAGTAAGTTTGTATTTTCTTTTTTTTTCTTTTTGTGAAAAAATTTCAAAACCTGTAATAGGTATTTTTTAATTTTGGGTGTCTTACACGTGGTTTTTTTGGTATGATTAGAATGCAGATTGCGGATTTGATGTTTATATTGAAGTAGAGATTGTAAGTGATATAATGATTGTGAGAACCGTGCTCCGGATCGTCAGAAGCTTGATGTCGCCATTTTATTTTGTGGTTTTCAATCACATTGCTTTGTAAGTTCTTATTTTCATGTTAACTAACTACATGTGAGATGTCCTTTTTTTGCTTAAATCCCCCGGTATCCAGAACCCACTGGTCCGACTAATCCGGAGTTCGGTCCGGGTCGTGCATGTTGTGTTAAATGCCAGACTGTCCTTGACAATATGTTTAAAGAAGTTGAGTTGTCCCGTGCATTATGCACTGGTTTTAGACTAGTATATATATATATATATATATATATATATATATATATATATATATATATATATATATATATATATATATATTGTGCCTTTATTTTTTTATCATTAACAGCAAAACTTCTACATTTTCTTTTTCCAAATAACGGTGGCCTAAAACTTCATATGTTGTGCTAATGTGCTCTGAAAGTGCATAAGCAAATTGAAACCTTAACTTTTACAATAAAGCATCTAAAGTTTGCAATAAAATGCTCTATCTGATATATATAGAGTATACATATGGGTCATGCAAACATATTTCTTCTCTATTATGCAAAATAATTACACAATTAACCAACATTAAAACATATAGTCGTAAGGCTAACAATATAGAGTAATTACCATTTTATTTATTAGTAAAAGTTCGGTATTACATCATAAATTACTAAAAAAAAAAAAACGAAAAGAGGAAAAACCAACAACATCCATACTATATAACTTTATTCATATTAAAACAACATAAAAGAAAATGCAAAAGACACAACGATCCGAAAAGCCATCAAGCGGTATCTTTAAAAATTCCGCAACATCCAGGTGTGACATCGGTGGCATATCAATATCCAGATTATCATTGTCATTCTTTTGATCAATCAAATTTGCCTCGATTTCTGACTTCTTCTGCGATGCTTGGTAAAGTTCGACCAAATGCTTTGCCGTATGGCATGTATTGGACCAATGTCCTTCCATTCCACATCTGTAGCACTTGTCACCACGAACTTTCTTTTCTTTATTTTATTATCATGATCCAATTTTGGTGGATCATTTCGTTTCTTGCCTCAATTGTCCTTATGATATGCCATAGATTTTCCACGACCGGGTCCTCGACCACGGCCTCTACCACGGTCTCCACCCGACCACGTCCACGTCCACATCCACGTCCACGTCCACGACCAAAATTTGAATAATACGTCGCATTCACTTCAGGGAATGGACTGGCACCAGTAGGTCGGGACTCATGATTTTTCATCAGTAATTCATTGTTTTGTTCAGCCAGTAATAGACATGCAATCGGATCAGAATATTTTGTAAACCCTTTCTCTCGATATTGTTGTTGCAATAGCACATTCGATACATGAAAGGTGGAAAAAGTTTTTTCTAGCATGTCTTCATCAGTCACATTTTCACCACACAATTTTAGCTGTGATGTAATTTTAAACATGGCTAAATTATATTTTGTGATGGTTTTATAATCCTGCAATCGTAGATGGAGCCAATCATACAGGCTTTTGGTAAAACAACCAGTTTCAAGTGATCAAACCTTTCTTTTAAATCGTTCCATAATTCATACGGATTTTTCACCATCAAATATTCATGTTTCAACCCTTCGTCAAGATGATGACGGAGAAAAATCATGGCATTTGCACGGTCTTGGTTTGTCTCAGTATTGTTCACGACAATTGTTTTACCAAGCCCCATTGATTCCAAGTGCATTTCAACATCCATGGCCCATGATAAATAATTTTCCCCCGATATGTTTAAGGGTATAAACTCTTGTTTGGTGATATTAGCCATTAAGAAAAATAATAGAAATGAGCAAAAATAAGATTTTTACCTAAACACGGAAGAAACGCCAACAATGGAATACTCCGTCGGTAGAGCTTCGTGCTGATAACGTGTTATATCAGAAATATTATATGATTGAAGGGAAAAGTAGATTGCTTATATTTAAAGTAGTAGCAACCAAATAACAAAACAATTGAATGTTTAAGATAAAGGAAATGAAAGGATGCCAAAGGAAAATGGAATGCTTCTATTATTTCTTTCTTCACATCACTACAATACCAATGGGGATGGGGTTATATATAATGACAATATGGAAATGAAACAACACATGTACAATTAGTGGTACATTAATTTGAGATTTTTGACATTCAAAACTTATTACATTATATATATATATATATAACTAGTAGAGATTAAATTATTCATGGACACATATAATTTGCAAATCGTTAACGAAAAAAGAAACTGCAACCGACGTCATATCTGGGAATATGAACCGACTAATAATCTAAAAAAAATTAAATAAATAAAATAATGAATATACTTCTACCTAAATCAAAGTGTAACAACACAACATTAATTGCATCGTTTAAGAACACACCGTTACCTTTGATTTTCTAAAAAGGCCAGACCTTTGATTTTCCATAAATCGAATTGAAGCGAAAATTGAAAGTAAAGCAATTCCTTCACTACTATGAACAACCCTATGATCATAAACCATTACACTGCGATTAGGCAATCTTTCTATTCAATAAAAACTCAATTTTAACTCAAGAACGTGTGAATCTAGATTTTAGGGCTTGGGATGAAATCTTACCATTTAGAAAATGATTATTATCCAAACGATCGCCTTCTCACGGTGATCGATTTCTTCTACAGCCGTCTGCACAAACGATCAACCGTTAAGTCACACGATTGAGATTTTTGTTCTCTCTCTTTCTCTGTAAATTGAGTCGACCTGCTCCTCAGATTATTCAGAAAACTGGCATGGTGATTTATGTATAATTATGGTAATTATCTCCTTTTTATACCCATCATTAAAGTCCTCTAATTAAATAATTAATTTCCTTTAATTATTCTTTTTTAGGTTAAAATATAGATTTGGAAAATAACTAAATATATTCCCTTTTACATTTATACCCTTCTTGGATTTTCGGGTATTACGTCCCTCCCCCTTTAAAACAAGTTTCGTCCTCGAAACTGAACCTGCCTGAGATGTGCTTTAACTCTGGAACTCTGCATTCCATCTCTGCTCGAGTGTGATTGCTCTACTGAACTAAGACTAGTTGTACATCTTCATTCTTAACTCTCTTCATTTTCCGTTCAGAAATGTACTTGATTCTTCCGCATATGTCAAGATCTCATCAACCATTTTAAGGTCAATGTTTGCTTCCACATTAATGTCGGTTAAGCATTCTTTAATATTGACATATGAAGGATGTCATGCACTCATGAAAGGGGTTCTGATAACTCCAAACGGATAAGCTACAAGTCCAACTTCAGCCAAGATCACGTAAAGGCCTTCATAACTGGGGATTAGTTGCATTTCTGCCCAAGCCGGCTTACACTTTATCCTCAACTTCAAACTCTAACAGTCTTCTTCTTTCATCTTCCTAACCTTTCCGTATGTCTTGAGCCATTTAGAGGTTGAAACGGTCCTTTTCAATCTTCTCGTTGGCTTGCTGTATCAACTCTGGTCTGGAAATCAGTCTCGGTTGACTTCATTCCTGAAAACTGGCGTTTTACGCTTCCCCCTAGCAGAGCTTCAAATGGTGACATCTGGATGTTGGCGTGGTAACTATTGTTGTAATCAACCTTGCTATCTCTATCTTCATGAAAGGTCATCAGTAGTACCGTTCCAACTCTCTGTACATCTTGGTTGCTCGGGATGAACTTCAAATGCTATCTTGTGCACTTCATTCATCGCTTTCTTCCTCAGATCATCCACATTCAGAACCCAGAGGCAATTCTATTGAAGGTTCCCATATTCATCTAACTCATTTACTGTTTGCTGGTTTGGTCCTGACCATTCGCTGGTAACCGAAAACAACTACATCTTCACGATCTCATAAACTGTCTCAAATCTTGCAATCAAGGGAATGGCATGCTTAACTTGCTCCTGCTGGCCTATACCCAGAAAGCTAAAATTTCCCAGTTGATCCACAACTTTTGGCACAATTGACTCCTTTTGATCTCGACTTGCATTACTTCGGAACAAGCTTGCTGTAGAACTGCAAGGATCCCAGTTGAATGATTTCTTAGACTCTTCAGAGATGGAGAATATGCATTTGACATACTTCCTCTCAGACGGTCTGATCCAATTCTTATGCCAAAAAGGGTTAGCTTGGAGAACAAATAAAGTTGAAAGTGGTACCAGGGTGGTATGTCAACTTGGTAAGCCGAAGAAGAGACAATAAATTTTCAAAACAATGGAGGTTGCATGGGTTACAACCAAAACAAGATGATTCAAGGTTGATGTAATTAAGAGATTAGTTCAAGATTGAAGGATGAGCGTTGTATCGTAGTATAAAAGATATCCACCAAAAGAAAAGCAAAAGGATTATCTTGTAGATGAAATTCTTTTAAGAAAGTGGAATTCTGCAAGATACGGTGGTCTGCAAAGGGACTCAGATGGTTTAAAAGGGAGATATCGAGCTTTTACATCAGCCTTTAAAAGTAGGGACGTTAAGAGAAACATCACATGATGGTCTTGGAAACATTCAATGCAAAGGAAAGATAATACTGGATTTGAGTACATTAGGCAGGTGACCTTGATTGTTAATGATTTGGTTAAAAAAGGGAAGTTGGTGAACTAGGAGAATCCTCAGTTCGCTTGAATGTCATAGAGGAATTATCATACCACGGAGAAGCAAAGAAAAGGTGCAAGTTCGAGCACCAGAAAGACTAAACAATTTTGAAATCAATAAGAGAGCAAGAGTCTCAACATGAATGAGCTATGAAGACAAAACGAGTACACCAAAAAGGTCTCAGAATGAAATAAATACTTTTCAAGAAGTGTCGAAGTTTTTATTAGTCAAAGAGAGGTCATTTCAAGATTTAAAGGGGATTGAAATTTCCTTAAGGTAATGTGAAGGAGAATAATGTTTTTTGAAAAGGAGTCTGTGATAGACAAACTTTTGAGTATGACAAATAAAGTTTGATTTCATAGAATTAATTCAAACTTCCAAAAGAGGTGTAAAAGATCATTGATGACCCAATTCAAGGGTTCAAGGTTGCACTACTCGAGAGGAATAGTACAATGCCAAAGAATAAGCGTTCAAGGTTATTTCTTATGAGGGAATAAAAATGTTAAAACAGAACAGACATTTCAATTGGTGTAGAAAAATTGTTATATAAACACCAAGACAGAAGAGGGAATGTCAAAAGGTGTGTCTGGTGGTTCATGGATCTAAATGACCCAAAAGAGATTTAGAGCTGTAAAGGCACCAACTGCATTAACTTGGATTGAAATTAATAAAATTTTGGAGTTCAAATGTTGACCAGCAAAAAGGGTTCGTAAGACACATTGGTAAGTGATGTGAGTCAACTAGTGATGCATTTCACGATGTTTTATCCCCATTTCTCATGCATTTATTGATGTTCTTGTATCAATTTGAGTCATTAGTTGCTTAGTTTCACCCAAATGTGTAGATAGTAATTATTATATAAAATATTATGTTTTCATTAGTTTTGTACCGGTTATAGTAACCGGAGCGTCGTGTCAGGGGTACGCTTGGTATTTTTGTGTTGTATTGCAGGATTATAGGTTAACCAAGACCCCGAGTGACGCCGCGTGTTGAGCTAAACACGTCTTTTGATGGCTAGAAGAGTATGCCGGAAGCTATCAAATTCAAACGGATCAATTGTCTTTTGCTTCATTCAACGGACATTTTACCCATCTTAAAGGCGTTTTCTGGAGAAGTCTTCTTCATTAAAGTTGTAGATAAAGAAACGTTCTTTCCAATGCATTTTGAATCACATCAATTGAAGCTCTACAACTCAAGTTATGACGCTTTTACTGAGCTGCTGTGAAATGGGCGCATGACAACTTATAGTGGCGCGGGCCGAACGTCACTGTAGCTATTCAGAGAGTTTTGCTTCATAATTGGCGCATGCCAAACCTTTAGTGGCGCACGCCAAGTGCTGCAGATAGTAGTTTTCAGGCTTTATAATTTTAGATCGAATTTATCAAATATTCCACCCCCAACTTTATCTTCTCCATTTTTTTCCTCTCCTTGCAGGCACACCCACGCCCCAAGAGGCTCTCCTAGCTGAAATTTAACACAAATTTAGCTCTTATTATCATAGTAATATTAAAGATTCTTAGTTTGATTTCTAGATTACTTTGATTGGAGCAAGATTATCACTTTTGTGTCCAACTCCATTGAAGCTTCTTGAGTTGAATGAAGGTCACCATCTTCGAGTTCAGTGCTTGATATTGGTAAAATTCTTACTTTTAATTTGATTTAAGTGTTCTTGTAACTATGAATGTTAATTTTGACATGTTGGTGTTTTTAGTTATGAGTGGCTAGTTTATACTAGCCAAGATAATGTTGTTGTGATAGTTTAATCTCTATTGGTTGATTGGGAATGTTAGTTTGTATTTCATAGCTTCATGGGTTGTTGTTATCTTTTCCAATTTTTCATTGTATTGCTTGTTGGTGTTAGATTGATCACCTAGCACTAGCACACACACACACTTAGTTGAGACCGAAAGGAGAAGCTAGGTGTGGGAGAAGGAATAGGAAAACCGGAAGGTAAAATCGACCTCTTGAGGAATTCGATTTCTTATCCGGGGAGTATTGACATTGTCATTGCATTCAAGTTCGTATCATGCCAATTCATTAGGTTTAGGATATCTAAGCAAATGAGGAGGCATAGAGTGGTTCCATACACTCGTATGAGGGGGAACCACTTGCTTAGGAGTGCACCGATAACACACACTTGAACACCATTGGAGGTTGGTAGGTAGTTCATTCCCATGATGCTAATAGAGGTATGCTTGATCAATGCATTATCTTGGCTAGATTTTTATCATTTATCACCCTTTGTAGGAGTAGATTTTTAGATACAATTACCTTCTTGTATTATTGTGACTTAGATCAAAATAATAATAGCTTTTCGGTGGTCAACCTCACAATCCTCGTGGATACGACCTTGACCACTTACTAGACTACAATTGACCCGGTACACTGTTGGTTAGATTGGAACCCTAGAAAAGTCCGATCAAGCTTTTTGGCGCCGTTGCCGGGGTTTGTGTAACGGTTGATACTTATACTAGCTAAAAAGTCTTGAGAATAAGTCAAACTTTTTCTAATCATTTCTTCTTTACTTTTTTTTTGGTGCTTACCTCTTTGGTAAGTCACCAAGTGCTATTAATTGTGTTCTTGTTGTTTTCTATCTTGTAGTTGATGAACCACTCTCGACGTGGTAAGGCCCCCGATAATCCTTACATCCCGGATATCAACACTCTTATTAAGGATCGTTTATTTGAGAGAAAGGTTGGCCAAGCTCGTAGTGAATTGGATCTTGGTGAAGCATCTTCACAAGAGTCATCACACCAAGAAGAGGAAATGAATGAGGTACAAGGAATGGTACAAGGATGGCATAACCACGAAAATGCCCTTTTGAACAAAATCCTTAATCCAATTGACTAACCTCTACCACCACCACAAGAACCATATCCATATGATCCACCCCCAAATCCACCCTACCAAAATAGACCGCTTTGTGAGAAAGCTGCTCCAAGAAAAAATAAAGTTCATAATCCTATTCAGCTACCTCACATTGATGCAAAAAACTTTTCAATCAAGTCTCATATGTTCGGTCTAGTGGAGAGTAGAGCTCAATTCCATGGAAAGTCTCATGATGACCCGCATTCACATCTTTATAAGCTTGAAGAAATATGCAATACGGGATTCCAAAGTAGTGCTTGTCAAGAATTTACTCGTTTTGCATTATTTCATTTTTCTTTGAAGGGTCAAGAAAAGGAATGTATTATGTCACTTCCCCAACATCACTTGCAGTCATGAGATGATATACAAACTGAGTTTTTAAAGCAATACTTTCCACCGGGTAGATATTTGGGGTTGAAGGTAAGAGTTACTACTTTCAAGCAAGATTTAATTGAATTTTTGGACAATGCTTGGGACCGTTTATGAAGCTTTTGAGGGTGTGTCCAAACCACGATTATACTTTGGACACGCAAGTTCAATTATTCTATAGAGGTTTGCATAAATTGTCAATGAAAAAAATTGATTCGGCATGCCATGGATCACTTATGATAAGCACGGCCCAAGATGTTTATAAGGCTATTGAAAGAGTGACAAAAAATGAGAAATTGTGGGATCCCGGCCGGAAGTTGCCATTGGGGATGAGAATATTTCGAATGAGGAAGAAATTTTGAGAGAAATGACGGTGATAAATAAGAAGATGGATGAATTACAAGCGGGGAAGAGAGAGTTGAAGCATAAAAAATGTGATGATGTGACATTTGGTGTTTTTCATAGCGAAGAACTATCAAACTCCGATGTATCTACACTAGAAGAAATGGTTTTATTGAGACAACATCGGGATCTGAGCAACACTCACACCAATGTTATTGATCCCCAACTTATAGCACAACAAGCCCCGAACCAAACAAATGAGGATGTGGCCAATTTAAGAAATTATTGGAAAACTTGATGGGAGTAGTGGCTACTCAAGCCGTCAATATTCAAACAATGCTGACTTCTATTGGTATGATGTCTCAAGAGGTTGGTACTTTGAAAACATCTATGAGTGGGCACGAAATGAGAATGAGAACGATTGAGGCATCAATAAGAGTTATTGAAGACCATTCGACTAGGGAACGTGAGAGACATAGTATTAGACCACCGGGTGGATTACCATGCAACACCAAGAGAATCCCGAGGGAAGTCAATGCCATTATCACTCGAAGTGGGAGAGTTTGTGGAAGTAAGAGAGTGGCAATTCATGGAAACAATAAAGTTGATGACATGGACAAGGAATTTGAAGACCAAGAGTTGACCGAGGAAGAAGAAGAAACTGTTGATGGTTTCTTGGGAAATGATGACTATGTTAAGGTGGAGAAAGAAGAAGAAAAAGTGAAGGTGCCAAGAATATTGAAGAACCGAAGGGCTAGTGATCTAAGAACTCTATTCATTGAACACGTGAGAGAAGATCATGTTGAAGAAAACACGGTTTCTAAGGAGCCTTTGGCGGTTCCTATCCAACAAGTTCAAAGGGAACCAATGCAAAAGTCAAGGAAAGAAAAGCAAAATGACATCAATTGGCGGCCAACCACTGCACAAACATTCAAGGAAACTTCATAATTGGCGCACGCCAAACCTTTAGTGGCGCACGCCAAGTGCTGCAGATAGTAGTTTTCAGCCTTTATAACCTAATTTTAGATCCACTTTATCAAATATTCCACCCCCAACTTCATCTTCTCCATTTCTTCCTCTCCGTGCAGGCACACCCACACCCGCAGGGGCTCTCCTAGCCAAAATTTGACACAAATTTAGCTCTTATTATCATTGTAACATTAAGGATTCTTAGTTTGATTTCTAGATTACTTTGATTAGAGCAAGAATATCACTTTTGTGTACAACTCCATTGAAGCTTCTTGAGTTGAATGAAGGTCACCTTCTTCGAGTTCAGTGCTTGATATTGGTAAAATTCTTACTTTTACTTTGATTTAAGTGTTCTTGTAACTATGAATGTTAATTTTGACATGTTGGTGTTCTTAGTTATGAGTGGCTAGTTTATACTAGCCAAGATAATGTTGTTGTGATAGTTTAATCTCTATTGGTTGATTGGGAATGTTAGTTTGTGTTTCATAGCTTCATGGGTTGTTGTTATCTTTTCCTATTCTCATTGTATTGCTTGTTGGTGTTAGATTGATCACCTAGCACTAGCACACACACACTTAGTTGAGACCGAAAGGAGAAGCTAAGTGTGGGAGAAGGAATAGGAAAACCGGAAGGTAAAATCAACCTCTTGAGGCATTCGATTTCTTATCCGGGGAGTATTGACATTGTCATTGCATTCAAGTTCGTATCATGCCAATTCATTAGGTATAGGATACCTAGGCCAAGGAGGAGGCATAGAGTGGTTCCATACGCTCATATTAGGTGGAACCACTTGCTTAGGAGTGCACCGATAACACACACTTTAACACCATTGGAGGTTGGTAGGTAGTTCATTCCCATGATGCTAATAGAGGTATGCTTGATCAATGCATTATCTTGGCTAGGTTTTTATCATTTATCACCCTTTGTAGGAGTAGATTTTTAGATACATTTACCTTCTTGTATTATTGCGACTTAGATCAAGATAATAATAGATTTTTGGTGTTCAAACTCACAATCCTCGTGGATACGACCTTGACCACTTACTAGACTACAATTGACCCAGTACACTGTCGGTTAGATTGGAACCCTAGAAAAGTCCGATCAGTAAGCGACAAACTTCTGCCTAAAATTGGGTTAGCATAATTTGTCAGAAGGTTAAAGACAAGTAACTGAACATGGATGTCGTGGTAGTCATAAAGATCTTAATGGTAAAAGATGAGGTACATACCTTGAAAGAACATGCATCATTATGAGAAAAGGTTACAACATTTACAGTACCCTTAGGAGGGAACCTGGTAACAAACACAAGTAAGGAGAATGTTTTGACTTTAGAATGTTTAATCAAATGGAATTTGAAAGAAAGAATGGCATAGCAAAAATACAAAATTATAGAGAACTTGCTTCATTGATTTGGAAAGTAAAATGGTAAGAACTTGTTCAAATGAAGAACTTATGAAGATGTGTCTCTGAGATAATTCATGACAGAAGATGGCAAAAAGTTTTTGAACTCAAATACCTCAAGTGAAGAATCAAATTTACTAGGAAAACACATGTTCTAGGAAAGGCATAAAAAGGTTTGAACTTCAAACATGGCATGCTGGAAGACAACGACTTGGTGCTTGTTTATTAGCTCTCCCAACATACTACTAAAAGACTTAACCCAGAAGAAGATCAATTTTGAGGAAACTTCTAGAACATAACAATCATAACTTATTACTCTCTTAGCCCTAGCTTTAAGTCAAAGAGGCGGAGATTCCCCTTAGGCTGCAGTGTAAGATATTTTACTCCGGATATGATATTATCAACTTGTACAGCCCAAACCAAAACGATTTTACGTATGATCGAAAGAGAAAATATTTAGATAATGGAGTATCCCATTGACAGCAAAAGATTAGAATTTTTGGATGAGAAGAAGTCGATCAAAAACAATTATTTTTGCCGAATACACAAGATGTCAGAATTTCCAGATTAGTAAACACTGATTTAAATTACAGATTGCGATGAAATGAAAAGGAATTTGAACTTAATTACAAAAGGAATGTTGTGTATAAAAGTGTTGTCTGCAACATATCAAAATTTCGAGTCATTGGAAGGTGTTTAACTTGTTCAAAATAGAAGAAGAAGTGAAAGTTCTGCTACAGATTTTTTGGACAGTATGTCTGGAATTAACATGAATTTTTTGAACAATCCATATTGATTATCAAGTTGATGTAAAAAGAGAAATTGTAGACCGAATAGTGGTCTAGCTTGATGAAAATGTTTAGAATTTTTGGAGCAGGGCCTGAACCAACAATCCCAAAGGTAAAGCCTTGGATTTCCTTGTCCCTTCTCTTTCTTCTGTTATCACTTTCTTCATGTAGTGGACAAAGAATCCAGCCCAATCAAACTTCATGCTTCTGCAGATGATCAATAACAATTCTATTTGGGTCCTGATAAGGCATCCAGGCTTCCACTGAGTCCTAAGTTGTTCTTTGCAATAATCTTGCTCAGCAGGTTGTACTCCATCCCTATATACTTCATATTGATGCCCAGTGTTGATTTGATGGAATTTGTCTTGATTCTGTCAACAAAATCCAGTTTTGACAGTCCCATTTCCTCAGGATTGGTTGGAGCATCGATTACTGGTGCAAAACAAAAAGCTTCCCTTAGCAGGTTTGAGGAAACTTCAATCTCCTGGCCATTCACCGTTGTAGTAAATGCCTCTCTATTGTCTCTTATCACAATGTTTCTCCAGAAACTAACAACATTTGTATATGATATTCTTTCCAATCGTATATTGAGCACATTTTCCAAACCTTCATATCTTCTGATTCTTCGACCAATATTGATAGCTAATTCTGTTTTGTTAGCATCAACAACAAAGCCTCGCACACTTTGACTTCTTCCGATGTGAACATCATCCTTATCCGCCATTGTTTAAGAAAAAGATGAAGAAGATAGCTTACAAATCTGTGTTCACACGGTGTATACGCAGAGAAAATCAATCTGAGTGTTTGAAAGTAACTTCCGTGTATAAGTCTGTATATATAACAGAGAGTAGTGGTTGGAAATTGTCATATCGTGTACTGTAGCATTAACCACGATTAATTTTGAATAAATGAGATCTTGACACGTGGCCCATAACTCATCCATAAAGAGTTGTAACCGCTCGATCGTGTATCCGTAGTTATAAAGATAGAATAAATATCCAGCTGTTTAGCTTTTTGACTTTAGTAAAGTTTGACTGTAACGTATCCTTCAGCAGCCTTGTCATCAGTAGAGTTGGTTCAGCAGTCTGCTGACATAATGTCTCAGCAGCCTGCTGATAAAGTTACTCTGTTGATTTTCAATTTGTCCTTGTTTTGTCCAACTGATATATGAAGTTTAATACCAATGACTGATCTGTCAAGTGAGCTCACCCAACATGACAAAGACCAATGCTCTTGGCAACTTCATTTTCTCAATTGTCCAAACATAAGTACATGGAATTGTTGATACCAATGACTAATCTGCTAAGTGAGCTCACCCAACATAACAAAGACTAATCCCCTTGGTGAATTCCAGTACATTGCTGATCATAGATGTATCAGTCAACTTTTATAATTCCAAGTTCTGTCCTTAATTTAGCAAATCTTTCACTGTCCAATGGTTTTGTGAGAATGTCAGCAAGTTGATCTTCAGTAGGGATGTAAAGAACCACCACATCCTTCTTTTCAACATGATCTCTTATAAAATGATGTCTCACATCAATGTGCTTGGTTCTTGAGTGCAAAACAGGATTTTCTGTGATTGCAATTGCACTTGTGTTATCACGCATTATAGGAATTTCTCTTTCTTCAATCCCATAATCCCTTAACTGTTGTCTTAACCATAGTATTTGTGCACAGCAGCTTCCAACAGCGATATATTCAGCTTCATCAGTGGAAGTTGATATTGAATTCTGTTTCTTGCTAAACCAGGAAACCAGTCTATTTCCTATTAACTGACAGGTCCCTGTGGTGCCTTTTCTATCAATCTTGCATCCAGCATAATCAGAATCTGAGTAGGATATAACTTTGAAGGTTCCATCTTTTGAATACCAAATCCCTACATCCAAAGTTTCTTTTAGATACTTGAGAATTCTTTTGACTGCAGCTAAATGACTTTCCTTAGGTTTTGATTGAAATCTTGCACAAACACCTACAACAAAGGATATATCAGGTTTGCTGGCAGTGAGGTACAGCAGACTGCCTATCATCCTTCTGTATAAGGTCTGATCAACATCTTTGCCTTCTTTGTCTTCATCCAATCTAATGTTTGTACTCATAGGAGTTGATACTTTGGTGTTGTTTTCCATACCAAACTTCTTCAGCAGCTCCTTGGTATACTTGGTTTGATGAATGAAGATTCCATCTTTCATTTGTTTGACTTGTAAACCCAAAAAGTAGTTCATTTCTCTCATCATACTCATTTGGAATTTACTTTTCATCAAATTAGCAAACTTCTCACATAACAATTCATTTTCACAACCAAAAATTATGTCATCAACATAAATCTATACCAGCAGGGTGCTGTTTCCTTCATTGATTCTGAAAAAAGTCTTGTCAATGGTACCTTTGGTAAAACCATTGTCCACTAAGAATTGAGATAAGGTCTCATACCATGCTCTTGGTGCTTGTTTCAAACCATAAAGTGCTTTATTGAGTCTGTACACTTATTCTTCTTGATTTTTAACTTCAAAACCAGGAGGTTGCTGAACATAGACCTCTTATTCTAGAATGCCATTCAAAAATGCACTTTTGACATCCATCTGATATACCTTGAAGTTCTTATAAGCAGTATATGCCAAGAATAATCTTATAGCTTCCAATCTTGCAACAGGGGCATATGTTTCAACAAAATCTATTCCTTCTGCTTGAGAATAGCCTTTTGCTACTAGTCTGGCCTTATTTCTTACAATGGTACCAGATTCATCCAATTTGTTTCTGTAAACCCATTTTGTACCAATTATATTTGTATGATTAGGCCTTTCCACTAGTGTCCAAACTTGATTTCTTTCAAATTCATTCAATTATTCTTGGATAGCAATTATCCAATCTGGATCTGATATTGCTTCTTCAACAACTTTAAGTTCCATTTGAGATAGAAAACATGTAAACATTGCTTCTAATTGTCTTCTAGTCCTCACACCTTGCTGTATGTTGGCAATAACCTGTTCAGTAGGGTGATCCCTTAACCATTGTGGATTTTGGTTAGATTGATTCTCAGGAACATCATCTTCAGTAGGGTCTGCTATTTCTTCAACAGGGGGTTCAGTGTTTGGTAAAAACTAGTTTTACAATTTATAAACCGAAACACCCCAAGTATAAGGTTCGTAGTATAGGATGTTAACGGGTCGTCCTAAGGGAGTGGAATGTTTATCGGATCAAGGAACAATTATTCTATCGATTATGTCACGACTATTAACTACAACTAAGGTCTATACTAACTATAATATAAAAAACAATGAGTAAAACTAAACTAAAATAGGAAACAGGAAAATTCGACTATGGACGGGCGTTCACCAAGGGTGGACGGGCGTCCGATGACACGCTGGAAACAGAAAATATGCAGAAAAACAGTATGTAAAAACTAGGGTTTTAGAAAAAACAACTAAACGAAGCAATCAAAGTCGATACGAACGATTTGGTTTATCAAATAATTAAAAGGAACGGCAAGGCAACGGGAATCCACCAATTAACCAACCCAACCCCAACTAGATGGCAAGTTAAAGATACGATTTTTAGTAATGATCTATCACGAATTGGATAAAATTTCTTTAAACGAATTCTAGGGTTTCGTTTTCTTTTTCAAGCAAAACTAAACGGCATGCAAAACAAGATCATTAGATCGTCTCCAAAACTCTACTCAATTAATTATAAACAATCTCTTGAATTATAACTAATTGCATCAATTGAGATAAATCAAAGCTTGAACAATATTCTCATATAAATTCAATCACAAAGGTAGTTCCATCGATCTATCGATTCCATAAAACATAGACAATCCTTACAAAATTCAATTGATGAAAAATCATAAATTTACTCACTAAGATAGAGCATACAATCCTCTAGTTGGCGTGGTTGTTGATTGGTTTCCCCCGTTGTCCCACCGCGAATTGCTTAGCCAACAATCATGTTGGTGATCATGATTGTTGGGATGGAAGAGTTCATCTCCTTGTTTGCTCTGGAAGGATATGTGGCTGCTAGGGTTCTTTTTGAGTGAATGATATGATAGATACGATTAGGGTTCAATATCCGCTGGTATTTATAGGATTTTGAGGCGGCAAGGGTTAAGTTGGCCGGCGGACGCCCGTCCGGTTTGTTGGACGCCCGTCCAAGGATCTTGACTTTGTTCCCGACGTCCGTCCAAGCTGCGTCCAAACTCTCTGTATGTGATTTCCTCTCCTGGACGCTCGTCCGATGCTTTAGACGCCCGTCCACTGGACGGATGCAATGGACGCCAGTTCAGCCTTGTAAACCTTCATGCCAATCTCAAACTTGCATCTTTCTCCTTCCTTTAATCTTCAATCAAACACGGTTCTAGCTCCTTTCACAACATGCAAGCATACCTACAAGGCGATAGAACGAGCAAAGTGTAAAATCGTACATAAACAAATAAAAACCACATAAATAACTCGATTTTCACACTTTAATAAATTCTAAACCCATTCTTCCAATTTATCCTTTTGGCAAGTGATTTTCTATAAAAAAACACCAAAACACGGAAGATATTGCTACGAAATAACTCGATAAAAACCATAAAATTAGTCGTAAACAACTCCCCCACACTTAGACTTTTGTTCGTCCCGAAAAAAACAATCAAAACTAGCTCATTTTCATGCAATCCACATAGATCCCTAACTCACGTAACAAAAGATACAACAACTATAGCAAGTGATACCAACATAGAGATAGATTCTGTGTATGTGACAAGCCCTTTTCAACCTTCACAATCCTTTCAAACAAATATCCTCTCAAATAATTTTAATGACTATCCTAGATATAGGCAGTAATTGTTCCACACAAAGTCTTTCCGCGCACTCAGTAGGATAATCCCTACAGCATATCAATCGGTTTATACTGGGTATAAGTTCAACGATAACGAAGTCTTTAATTTTTTTTCACTTCACTTTTTTTTCCTCTTTTTCTTTTGACGCACATCAGAATGAGCTCTTACCCGTCATAGTAGAATAGGATGTTTCGGGATAACACCCTACCTTACTCAAACCATAGGGTAGCTTTTCCTGACTGTCGTGAGCTTTTGGTCATCATAGTGGAATAGGACACTTCGAGATAGTTCCCTACCGCAATCCAATCATTAACCAGCTTCCGACACACCCATTTATTTACTATTATCTCAACTTCTTTTTTCCAAAAACATTAGTTACGTTTCACTTATCACATTCAAACCTTCCGATATTCACAGTGCACATTCTGAGCTTAGGTGTTACTTCACTGTTACTATTAAGAACACATCTCTCTAAGATAAATCGCTAAAATCGTGAAAGGATACAGTTCAAATTTTTTTGCTTCAATATCAAAGGCTTACGTGAGTGTGAAATGAATGCTATCTCAAATCAGTAAAAGCATGCTATAACTATCTCACAGAAGTTACAGACAATCATCGTCAGGAAACTACAACTAGCGAGCCTTTTTGTTTCAATTACATGCTCAAGATTTACAATTATCCAAGTTTACTTTGAAAAATTTTAAAATTGTCGAGAAAATCACATTTACTCATTGTCAGAAATATAGCATGATAACATACCCAATTTAGACACCCCTCCCCCACACTTAAATCACATTATGTCCTCAGAATGTGCAAATAAAAGAAAAGAATACTTAGCTGGTTTCAAAGTGGTTGTCGGGCTGTAGGTTAGCAGAGGTCAGCGTTGAAGTACCATATCTAGATTCTCCAAGATCTCATCGAAGCTATCGGCATAGACTGAGAAGTTGTCCATGAAGACTTCCATACATTTTTCCACAAGTCCATCGAAAATGGCCAACATGCACCGTTGGAATGTTTCTGGTGCATTGCATAACCCGAAAGGCATTCTGTGAAAAGCAAAAGTGCCAGATGGGCACGTAAACGTGGTCTTCTCCTGGTCATTAGGGTCGATGGCTATCTGGAAGTAACCAGAATATCCATCGAGGAAACAATAATACTTATGACCACTCAGTCTTTCAATAAGCTGGTCAATGAAGGGTAAGGGGAAATGGTCTTTAGCGGTGACTTCATTCAATCTGCGATAATCGATGCAGACTCTGTAACCAGTCACAAGGCGTAAAGCTATCTCTTCCCCCTTTTCATTCTTTTCAACGGTGATACCTCCCTTCTTTGGCACAACTTGGGTGGGGCTAACCCACTCACTGTCGGCGATTGCATAGATAATTCCCATGTCTAACCACTTTATAACTTCTTTCTTGACAACCTCCTGCATATGCGGATTCAGCCTTCGCTGAGGTTGTCTTACTTTCTTAGCTCCTTCCTCCGTTCGGATTTTATGCATGCACACATCGGGGCTGATTCCTCGGATATCACCCACTTGCCATCCGAACGCGAGGATGTTCTTTTCAAGCACTTTTATCAGCAGTGCTTCTTGCTCGGGCTCGAGTTTTGAAGAGATGATCAAGGGTAACTTATCACCATCCTTAAAAAAAATGTACTTAAGGTGTTGAGGAAGCGGTTTAAACTCCAAGTCAGTAGGTGGTTGCTCAATACTAGGTTTTAAAGGGCCACCTTTTTCCTTATGGGCTTGAAGTGGTTGACTGAAGAATACCTCATCTTCCCGAGGTATAACCCCAGAAAGGTACTGGATCACATCATCCATAGGGATCCTTCTGTCAGTACCTGCTTCCTCCTTCTGATGCTTGATCATCTTTCTCAACTCTTCTTCTTCTAGCTCCTCTGCTAGCTGCTCCCAATCATCAACCTCCCAATGAGTAGTCTCTCTCCAGAAATCCACTTCATCCCAACTACCCATCAGGGCTTCCTCTTCTATAGGGTTAAAATCTTCCTGATGCAGCTCTTTGAAATCATCATTCATTGCTGGGTATCTCCATGTTTCTTGTTCATCGACAGGCTCAGCATGAGCAGGTTGTGAAGATGATCCACAGTCAGCTTGATCTTTAATGTTTATAGCTTCGAAAACACCTATCTCTGTTAGCTCTAACGCTTCTTTAGAGTTGGCATCTTCTTCGTCCTCATAAATTGCTTCAACGAACGAGATTTCTTCCATCGAGGTCTCCTCAGGACTTTTCCCTCGTGTGAAGGTAACAGATGTATCATCGACTCTAAGCGTAATCTGACCCTTACAGAAATCGATAAGGGCGGCAGAGGTGTCCAAAAAGGTCCGGCCTAGAATTAGGGGCATCTCTTTGTCAGGTGGATAGTCTAAGATAACCCAGTCGGTAGGGAAAACCAAGCCTCCAACATGGAGAAGGACATTGGCAACACAACCGGCTGCTGAGCGGCTTGATCGGTCTACCATCTGAAGAGAAATAGGTTGTTCCTGCATTCTTTTATCTAAACCGAGCTTTTTGCAGACGTTCAATAGCATCACGTTTATGGAGGCCCCTGAGTCGCATAAAACGTTTTGGAACATGTGGCCTTCAATCTCACAAGAGATCGAAGGTCTCCCGGGGTCACCTCGCTTAATAGCAATTTTGTGTGAAACCATAGAGCAATCTTCTCTTAAAACTTCTTCTGCCATCCCTTGAAGCTTCTTCTTGCTTCCACAAACTTCCTTAAGATACTTAGAGCATTTAGGCATTTCAGTCAATACCTCAGCTAGGGGTATACTCACCTTGGTATCTCTAAGCATCCTCCTCACTCCGTCATATTGTCTGTCAAGACTGAGGGTATTCTCTTTCCTCTTTGGTGGATAAGGAAGGGCTTTATCATTGTTCATGGCTTGATTTTTTATGGCTTCGTCTTCCTTATCCTTCCATCTGACAAACTTTTCCTCCCTCTTCTTTGTCAGGGGTACAGCCACCTGACTTTTCCTCATTTCTCTATTAGAATCATTTTCATCACCCGAAAAATCATCATTAAGCTCCTCCTCACTGTTGCTTTCATTGGTATTTAACTTCTGATTGCCCCCTCCTGAACTTATGGCGTCAGGAGGGGCTACTCGTTTCCCGACATCTTTCCGGGTCCAACCTGCTTACCACTTCTTAAAGTGACCTCATTCAGCTCTTCGTTCCCATAATCCCATTGAGGTGTGATGGCAGTGCAAACATTGATATCTGCTTTAGGATTTCTTTCGGTATAACTTGGAAGTTTACCGTGGGGTCTGCTTGCTTGCTGGTCTGCCATCTGACCAACCTGTCTCTCTATTGTCTTGACACTAGTAGCCAGGGTCTTCACCATGTCTACTAGCTCATCGAACTTATGTTGAGGGACACAAGAGGTGGTTTGGTTATGAGGTTGGTTTTGATTCCAACCACCTTGGGGTCTCTGAGAGTTAGGATTGTGAGATTGATTAACCACCCCGGGAGGTGGTCTTTGATAGCTTGAGCTGAAGGAAGGTTTGGAATTTGATGGGCCAGGTGGTGCATTGGATTGATTAAGATTGGGACGTTGAAATCCGGAATAATTCTGATTTTGATTGAAGTTTCTGTAGGGTTGGTTATGATTCTCCATTAAATTTACTTCCTCAGTCATCTCATTTCCCACCTGCATTCCCAGGTAATTCACATCTGGTTGCCCTTGTTGCTGCTGCATTTGTAAATCGGCTAGCTGCTTGCTAATTACTTCCATTTGAGCAACTGACACCTTCGTCTCAGAATTGCTCGCAGCAAATTCCTTCTTATTCACACTAACATTGGTCTTCCTAGGACTTGACCACATGTTATTCTTGGCTATAGTTTCAGCTACCCTGTAAGCAGCGTCATCACCTCTCCCTAGGAATGATCCATGAGCAGTTGAATCAAGGAAGTCTCTATTTGGTTGAGAAACACCTCTGTAGAACAACTCTAGTAGCTCATGTCTACTGTATCCATGGTTGGGGCACTTCCTCATCAACAGATTTAATCTCTCCCATGCTTTCCCCACACTCTCACCATCAAGTTGTTCAAATGTGTCTATCTCCCTTTTCATGTCCATGATTGTCCTAGGTGAGACAAACTTCAGAGCAAAGGCTCTTTTGACATCATTCCAGGTACGGAGAGAATGATGGGCTAAAGATTTGAACCAACGGTTTGCTTCACCCTTTAGAGCAAACGGGAAGAGTTTTAACTTGACAATCTCAGAATCAACACTAGGATAGTGGCCTGCTTCGCATATTTGAATGAAGGTGGACAAGAAGTCATGAGGATCTTCGTCAGCAGTGCCATGAAAAGAACTATTCTGGACCAGTCCTACCACTCCATTTTTCAGATCGAAGTTCGCTTGCCCCATGTCTGGAGGGCGAATTGGTCTATGCCCTTCCAGAAAGTCTTGGTCAAGATAGGGAGCGTAGGGGTCTTGGTTTAACTGGTTCAGCTGGTTTTGACGGAATTGTTGAAACTGATTATTTATGCCAGCTTGTTGATTCTGTTGTTGCTGTATTGCCTGCATCTGTTGAAGGATCAGATTCATTTGGGCTTGAGGATATGGATTTTGAACTTCGTTAGCCATAATGTCTGGATCAGAGAAGAGCTTTCTCCTGAGAATAGATCGCTCAGGCTCGGGATTAAAGATAAGAGGTCCCTTCTTACTCCTGGTTTGCATAAACCAGAAGAGCAGAATGGAAAGAAATCAACCTTAGGGTTGATGAGAACGAAATGTAGAGGAAATTAGAGGGTCTAGAGTTTTAGAAAAAGAAAGGAGAGAAGAAAAGAGGTGACAAGTTAAGAGACTGAACTGGCGTTCAGTATGAGTGAACGCTGGTTCAGAGGAAGTCTGGAAGTGGACGCTCGTTCAGGTTACTGAACTAGCGTTCAGAAAAAGAATGGGAGGCAGACGGGCGTTCAGAGTCTGGACGGGCGTTTGGCAAGCCGGACGCTCGTCTGGTCAGCTGAAAACCGATCAGAGAAGAAAATTTTAGAACAGACGGGCATCTTCAAAGTGGGCCGCCCGTTCGGAGGGTTTCTTTTTTATTTATAAGATTGCTAAAATCTAAGGCAAATCTAACTATAGAAGAATAAAAATCAAATATGATAAATATAAATAAAAACAAAAGACAAACTATGATAAAATAAAGTAAACGTAACCTATAGATTAGCACCTCTAAGAGTCCGACAACCGTTACCGACTCCCCGGCAACGGCGCCAAAAACTTGTTCGGTAAAAACTAGTTTTACAATTTATAAACCGAAACACCCCAAGTATAAGGTTCGTAGTATAGGATGTTAACGGGTCGTCCTAAGGGAGTGGAATGTTTATCGCATCAAGGAACAATTATTCTATCGATTATGTCACGACTATTAACTACAACTAAGGTCTATACTAACTATAATATAAAAAACAATGAGTAAAACTAAACTAAAACAGGAAACAGGAAAATTCGACTATGGACGGGCGTTCACCAAGGGTGGATGGGCGTCCGATGACACGCTGGAAACATAAAATATGCAGAAAAACAGTATGTAAAAACTAGGGTTTTAGAAAAAAAACAACTAAACGAAGCAATCAAAGTCGATACGAACGATTTGGTTTATCAAATAATTAAAAGGAATGGCAAGGCAACGGGAATCCACCAATTAACCAACCCAACCCCAACTAGATGGCAAGTTAAAGATACGATTTTTAGTAATGATCTATCACGAATTCGATAAAATTTCTTTAAACGAATTCTAGGGTTTCGTTTTCTTTTTCAAGCAAAACTAAATGGCATGCAAAACAAGATCATTAGATCGTCTCCAAAACTCTACTCAATTAATTATAAACAATCTCTTGAATTATAACTAATTGCATCAATTGAGATAAATCAAAGCTTGAACAATATTCTCATATAAATTCAATCACAAAGGTAGTTTCATCGATCTATCGATTCCATAAAACATAGACAATCCTTAAAAAATTCAATTGATGAAAAATCATAAATTTACTCACTAAGATAGAGCATACAATCCTCTAGTTGGCGTGGTTGTTGATTGGTTTCCCCCGTTGTCCCACCGCGAATTGCTTAGCCAACAATCATGTTGGTGATCATGATTGTTGGGATGGAAGAGTTCATCTCCTTGTTTGCTCTGGAAGGATATGCGGCTGCTAGGGTTCTTTTTGAGTGAATGATATGATAGATACGATTAGGGTTCAATATCCGCTGGTACTTATAGGATTTTGAGGCGGCTAGGGTTAAGTCGGCCGGCGGACGCCCGTCCGGTTTGTTGGACGCCCGTCCAAGGATCTTGACTTTGTTCCCGACGTCCGTCCAAGCTGCGTCCAAACTCTCTGTATGTGATTTCCTCTCCTGGACGCTCGTCCGATGCTTTAGACGCCCGTCCACTGGACGGATGCAATGGACGCCAGTTCAGCCTTGTAAACCTTCATGCCAATCTCAAACTTGCATCTTTCTCCTTCCTTTAATCTTCAATCAAACACGGTTCTAGCTCCTTTCACAACATGCAAGCATACCTACAAGGCGATAGAACGAGCAAAGTGTAAAATCGTACATAAACAAATAAAAACCACATAAATAACTCGATTTTCACACTTTAATAAATTCTAAACCCATTCTTCCAATTTATCCTTTTGGCATGTGATTTTCTATAAAAAAACACCAAAACACGGAAGATATTGCTACGAAATAACTCGATAAATACCATAAAATTAGTCGTAAACATTCAGCAGATCCTTGAACTGCTTCAGTTGTTGCATCAGTAGTGTTACCAGTAGGGTGTTCAGCAGGGGCAGAGTCAGAAACTTTTAAGTCATTAAATCTTTCCAAAACATCAACACATTTTGGATTAGTGACTTGTTGATTCTCAGCAGGTTCTGAACCTTCATCTTCCATACCAGTGAACTTAGGTTCATCAAATACAACATGTATTGTTTCTTCATGTTTCAGTGTCCTTTTGTTCAGTACCCTGAAGGCCTTGCTGACAGAAGAATATCCCAAGAAGATTCCTTCATCTGATTTTGGTTGGAAAGTCTTCAATTTTTCCTTATGATTTAGAATAAAACATTTCCTTCCAAATGGATGAAAGTAATATATATTAGGTTTTCTTCCATTCCAAATTTCATAAGGTGTCTTCAGCAGCTTCTTGTTCACTGAGGTTCTATTTTGTGTATAGCATGCGGTATTAACTGCTTCAGCCCAATATCTTTCAGGCAATAATTCTTCACAAATCATAGTTCTTCCTGCTTCCTTTAAAGTTCTGTTTCTTTCTTTCAGCAACCCCATTTTGCTGAGGTGTACTAGCAGCAGCAAGTTGATGTAGTACACCATTCTGTTCACAATATTATCTTATAACTTTGTTGAGAAATTCAGTACCCTTGTCTGATCTGATCTTCACTACTGTCAAAATTTTCTCATTTTGCAATCTCTTCAAAAGTTCAGGCATCTTTTGAAGTGTTTCACTTTTCTTGTTCATTAATACTACCCAAGTGTATCTTGAATAATCATCCACAACCACTAAGGTGTACTTACTTCCTGTTACACTTGTTGGTGTTACTGGCCCAAATAGATCCATGTGCATCAGCTCCAAAACTCTTTTTTGTTGATTGCTTTGTTTTTTACTTGAAGCTTGACTTTGTCTGTTTACCTTGCTGACAAGCATCACATATAGCATCCTTTTTGAATGTGATCTCAGGTAAACAAATCACCAGTTTCTTCTTCACCAACTGATTGATATCATCAATGTTTAGATGATTCAACTTCTTATGCCATAGCCAATTAAGTTCGACTTGGTATGCACAATCGGGCAAGTTTCTGGAACAGCAGTGGACCAATCCACAATATACATGTTTTGTTGTCTTCTTCCAGCCAACATAACTTGATCACCTCTTTCACTAATGACAATACAGGTGTTTTTGTCAAAAGTGACCTTGTAACCCATGTCACAAAATTGTCCAGTGCTCAGTAGATTGTAGTCCAGTCCTTCCACATATGCAACATTCCTGATTGTTAATCCATTTTTCACAAGTGTGCCATATCCTATTGTGGATCCTGGTGTGTTCTTGTTGCCAAAATTCACTCTTGGACCATCCTTTGCCACATAGCTTGACAGAGAGTGCTTATTCTTTGTCATATGTCCGGAACATCCACTGTCAAAGTACCGGACACCCTACAAAACAAAGTTAATGCATTTTAGGTACCCAAAACTGTTTGGGTCCATAGTGGTCGATGGCGAGCATGACCCTTGGCAAATTTCCATAAGGTCTTCTTTGAAAGGTATCATACTTTTGTTCATACATGTATTCCACACATCCATACGGTTTAACATTTGGTTGTGTAGGACTCACATTTGCTTTCTGGCCTTTTGGTATATAGTGATGTTTGGAGTGATTTCTTTTGTTAGAAGCACTAGGATAACCATAGGTTTCTTGTATATTAGAAACAGCCCTGTAATATGGAGTCTGCTGAAGTCTCTCCTGAGGTCTTATATAAGTCCTCTCCTGAGTCCTCTGCTGATTCCATTGTTGAGGTTTTACCCTAGCGGTATGGTTATATCTGTTGTTTCTAGCCGTAGGGGCAGGAATATTCCAATCATCATCGGTAGGGAACAGTCTACTTTTCCCACATGAGATAAGTATCCCTAGAATGATTGACATTTTTAGGTTTAGGATTCTTATCCTTGGAATATTTATGATTTTTACCTTTTTGTGGTCCAGCAGACTTGGTAGCAGGTCTGCTATTGACCTTTTTGACTTCTGATTTTGCTTCCTTGACGTCTTCTCAGTAGGCTTTACTGCCTCAGCAACCTTTTTGGGAGTTGGATCTTGTGCAGGCACAAACTTAGGACCAATTCTGGTGCTAGGTTCACTGACCTTACTGGATCCACTCTTATTAGATTGTTGAGTTCCAAATCCAAGGCCTGTTTTATCACCATAAGGCTTTCCATATTTGAATGCAGTGGAGGAACAAGATTGTTCAGCAGATTCAGCAGCTACTGAATGTACAGCAGACTTATGTTGATTCTGTCTGATGACGGTCAAATTATACCCGTAAATGTCATCAACGTTGTCCTTAAATCGAGATTAATATTATGTATTTTATATTGAATCACATGTTTATATTGATTATTTAATGTTGTGTGATTTATAAGATATAATGTGGTATTTATCTGTTTTTATTATTTAAATACGATTTACTATACGATAAATATTTATTTTATAGATTACGATGAATCAAAAGATATCTATTATCGGAGGAAGTAAATCTCAAGAGAAATCAATACAGAATCGGACTACATTAAAGATAAATACCGGAGCAGCACGAAAAGTGGAGTAAGGAACAAGAAAAGCCAGCGAGCCAATCAGAAAGCAGTGAGCTCGCTGGCAGCGAGTCATCAGCTAGGTGGCAGCGAGTCATCAGCTCGCTGGGGGCGAGGTCGGAAAATCTGGGAGATTGGCTGGGAGTTATCTGTACTTATTTTAGGGTTTTCAAATCTATCTTTAGGTCGGCCTAACCCTCTATATAAAGGAGCAGCCATGAATTTTATTAGACACACTCTAGAAACACAATATTACAATACTTTTAGTTTATCATTATAGTTCTTCTTATTTTATATTATGTTTCTTCGTCACGGAGGCGATGGATTCATCGATTAGAGACCGCATTGAAGGATTGGAGGACCCTCCATCTACGAGGGTAATGCCTATCCAAATATGTCGTTTTTATTCATAGATCTATTTTATTTTGTTAGGGATTAGTCGTTTGTGTATTGATTTCGTGATGTAGTTAATTAACAAACCCATATTCATGTAGATCTAAGCCGTACGAAGGCGTTTAATGAGAAAATTCTAGAGTCACCGGTCTAGATCTACCATGGTCTATATGGTTAGATCTAGCCATCAATATTCTAGTAATTTTCTGTGAATGACTTCGGCTACGTCGTGCTTTCTGTTTTTCATATAAACATGTAATAGATCTTGCCAATTTGTTACATTGTTCTCGTAAATTAATATGATATATTATGAAAATTATCATGTTACTAGGACAGTAGTTAGCCGATCGTTTAGGAGGTGTGCCAACCCGTTCACGGTGGTTGCCTAGACGAGGTGACGATTTTAGATCGATATCCCTAGTTTGGTATAGCATGCTTGTTATATGATGTTCTATCCTGTCCAAGGAAGGATTCGTAATTAAGCACAGGGATCTTCTATCCGTTCACGAATTAGATCCAGTTTAGGGGATGGCTCCAGTACCCAGAATATAATCAACCTTAATGTCTTTTCTGTCTTGGCTTAGATATACGTATATGGGGGAGTAATTACTACTAGCGTAATCAATACCGTTTATTAGAGTCGTATAAAACCATAAAAATAAGTGTTTAGTGTCTTGTGTCGTATTATTAGTCTTTGTGTTTTCTATCGTGTCAACCTTTATATTTACGTTATTGTTGGTCGGAGACCGCCTTCAATCTATTTTTAGTTTAATAACGTTGTACTTGTTTAAGCTGAGTCTCTGTGGGATCGACCTCGACTCTATCTAGCTATACTATGATTGAACCTAGTTCTCTTGCTAGTTGGTTATTTAGGTATAGAGTTATTTTTTATAACTTGACCGTCATCACTATCCAACTTCTTTTTCCTTACCCTTGAGAACTCTTAATTCAGCTTTTAATCTTTCAACTTCTGATTGAAGAGCTTCTTTTTCAGACTTCAAAATCTCGTAACCAGATTGTATTATCCTCAGTTGATTAAGGATGGCATCCAAAGTTTCTTCATTGTCGAATTTTAGGATTTGAACCACAAGTTGATTGACAATCACTTCCAGCAGGAGTGTTAATAGATACAAAATTGTATACCTCCTCTTTCATGCATATTTGCCATTAAAGCATAATCATCCATATCTGCAACAAGTGCAGTATCATCGATTCATTTCCCTTTTCCGATTCTACTTCATATCCTGATTCATCTTCAGTAACCATAGCTTTCTTGCGGATCTTCTTTGTTGGCTTTTGCTCTTGAGTTGGTCCGGACAATCAGGTCTAAAATGTTCAGGTTTCTTGTATTTGAAGAAAAGATAATCGGGTTCCTTTTTCAGTTTTAATTCAGGACAGTCAGGTTTGAAGTGTCCTGGTTTCTTGCAATGATAGCACAAGTAATCATTATCTTTCTTGGATTCCTCCTTCTTCTTTTCACTAAATTTCTTTGTGAAATTCCTAGGAGAACCCTTTCCAGTTTTCATCATTCCGATTTTCTTGCTTAGTAGGGCTATTTGCTTTTGCATCTCATCCAGTAGATCATCTTGAGCTCCTGATGTTTCTTCTTGATGTACAACAGCCAATGCAGTAGTTTTTTGTTCTTCTTTTTCTGTCTCGGTACAAGTTTCATCCTGAATTCATATGCCTTGAGATATGAAAATAATTTGAAGGTGTCCTCTTCATGTAGACTTCTCATTTTTTCTATGGCAGTCACCTTCATCTCCCAAACTTCTTTTGCAGGGAATGCTTCCAAGATTTTTGAATTGATTTCTTCCTATGAGTACTTCACACTTAGTAGAGTGAGCTCATCCTTGATTGTATTGAATCTTGACTCCATTTGTTCAATAGTTTCATTTGGTTTCATTTTGAACTCCTGAAACTTCTTCTTTGCCACACTGATCTTATTCTTCTTGATAGCATCAGTGCCTTCACAAATTAACTGTAACTTGTCCCAAAGTTCTTTTGCAGTCTTGCAATCTTTCACCTTCATGTACATATTGCTATCCAAGGTTCTGTATATGATATCAATAGCAATATTGTTGAGGTTTGCTCTTTTTCTATCTTCAGCAGTCCATTCACTTTTTGGCTTTGGAGTGTACTGAGTTTCATTATCCACAGTTATGGCTTTTGTGATTTCTAGTGGTCCATCAGTCAGCACATCCATCATTTCATCATGTGTTGCAGCTAGATAAGCCTGCATATGTCGTTTATACTCGTCAAAACGATCTAAAGAACACATCAACATTGTTCTAGCATACTGGTTGTTATCCATGATGCAAAGATTTGAAAATCAGAAACTTGAACAAGTTTATTTTCACAAGCACAACAAGTAGGATTACTTCAGAACAGAAACACTGCTCCGATACCAATTGTTGGTCCATTAAAAAGGCTTTGGTTAAGTTTAGAAGGGGGGGTGAATAAACTTAACACTTAAAACTTTTGGAGTTAACAAACTCAGCAACTTCAGCAGCCTGCTGATAGCTCAGTAGTCTGCTGACTATTGACTTTATTGATTTTGTTGCAGCGGAATATATTTAAATTAAGCCTTATTACTTGTTGTTAAAATATGATACAAAGTATTAGATACTTAGTAGTGTATGTGTGATTCAGTTTCTAGTTCAGTAGGTTGATGTGTTAAAGAATACTAAATGCAGAAAGTAAGTAGGCAGATTTTATAGTGGTTCCAGGTGGTGTAATCATGTCAGTCCACTCTTCTCCTGTGATGTTGGAGGTAATTCACTAGAGATTCTTGAAGTTGCAGTTACAAAAATCCCTAAGTTGCTTGTCCTTCACCAATAACTATGGCTTCACAAACTGAACACTTGGAACAGGTAGGATTGCTGCTCCAAAGTCTTCCACTGGTCCTTGAAGGGTAGGATTCCCTCTTCACCAGCTCCACCACAAACAACAGTCCTTGACACCCAAAGATGCTTCTCTGTCTTCAGCAGATTTCTTATAAAAGAAAGTTTGAATCAAGTAAGTGATTCAGCTTTCAGCAGCTTGATCAGGATGATATGATCAGCAGCTTGAGGTCTTCAAGTGTCTAAACTTGATGTAGCTTGAAAGCAGATTACACTTGAAGAGTTTTACTGGATCAATAGCTTTATGCCCAGTAGGGTCAGCAGGGTGTTTTATAGATTTAAATCTGATAGCTCAAGATAGATCCTTAATTTTCATCAATGTCCATCACTTGTATCTGAATTTGGAGTCCTCTATTTATAGGTAGGAATCCTTGTGACTTATGTTTGAAATTCAAACATAGCCGTTTCATATTTTGTCCCATTTGACTTGCTTTTTATCACTGTTCATAGTACTGACATTGTCGATTGCTTTTTGTCAGTTTTCAGTCTTTCCACCTTTTGACTTGTAACCATTGGATAAAGCTCTGTTTCTTTCCAACGTCCCTTTAATCTTAACCATTGATTTTTTTGATAAAATCAGAGGTTGTTAGCTGTCCTTATCCTTGTATTCTTCCAATGTAACCTTTGAATAATTCGAAATATACATCAGCATGTTCCTGTGAATTTAAGTCTGCTGAAATGCATATCAGTCAGATGTTCCAAGGTTGCTGTGTTTTTAAAAACACGTCAGCTGACTTCACTTATATCTAACGTTTTATTGTGAAGTTAGATTACACCATTTTGAATATAACTAAGTTCCAATCACCACTTAACTTGTGGAACTTAGACCTTGTACAGAAGGTATATGTAATCAGTTTAGGTCATCACAGACTTCCCTAAATTCTGATTCCATATCCTTGACTTTAAATACTAAGTTTGATCCCTTAGCCTTCAATAACTGAGTTTGAGCCCACAGCCTTCAGTCTTCAGCAGGTTCCTATACTAGTCTACTGACTCAGGTACCCTACTGGTATAGATAGGTCTGCTGATGAAAGTCAGCTGACCTTTTACAGTGCTTGTTTGATCAAACTTATACAAGATCAAACTCTAATAAGCCTGTACATTTGATCTAGACATCTTTTTGCCTTTGCTCTATAACAGCTAGTCTGGCACTCTATAAGGTGTAGTGCCCGAAAGACAATTATATGATTGTTTTAGGACAGAATTAGTAATTCATCTTATTATATGCATGTATGCTTATAATTAAGACACTACTGAAATCCTAAGTACCTCGTTTATGTAATAACATAACTCAGTGTATGGCTATACACAAGAGGATTGAGTTAGTGAGATGTACTTAAAATTAACTTAGTCCGTAGCGTTTATTAATCTGAGTATGGGTCTCATGATTAATTTGCTATTAATGCGCCCAGAACACTTTAGGCGTGACAGTCTTATCCGAACTGTCGGTAATAGAGTACCTAGTGGGGCATTTATATATGATGATAATCATATAGGGTTGGACCGATTTGATTTGAGTTCTCGATATAATTCCGTAATCGAGAAATCTTATCGAATCACAAGATGATCATATATGGATTAATCTTAATCCTGAGGTGATCACAGACGACTGCTTAGACTAGGGTAGAGTTTGATGTGTTAGTAAGGATCACTTCGAAGTATGTGGTCCAACACTTCTCGTTGGCTCTATTCTGGAATGAGTGAGTGGTCTGTGCTATCACATATATGGAATCCATTCCTTCCCTCGGGAAGTAGAGAGACAGTTCCCTTATTTGTTGACCCTAGAAACTGATCGATCGGCCGAGTTCATATTATATTGAATATGAACTAATTGATCACTAGGGGTTAATGGTAAATAAGGATAATATGTTTCGAGAAGGGTTTACGGAAATATCCCGAATCGAAGTGAACAGTCTATGGAGGATTTATCCGTATGTAATGATTATATCAGTGGACGCTTTCGACTCATAAATTGAGTGTAAGTTATCTATATTCGATAGAGTTCAGTTTCGGGTTTTTGGTGGTGTAATCCCGGAATTAATAGGTTGGATATAATTATTCTGTCTGACGAATAATTTTATTTAATTTATTGTAGCTACTGAATATGGGTCCATGGTCCCCGACGTGGCTCCTAATATAGCATATAGGTTTCTCGTCGTTGCACCTCAATTATAATTAAATAGTATTGGGCTATTTAATTTGATATGTGGATTAATTGTTTAGTTGGACTAAATAATTAAATACACGGAAAAGACATTTTTCGTGGACTCGATCCAAATTGGTGTGTTGACCTTTTGACATAATTGGTCAAATATGATAAAATGCGTGTAACTCCTTTTGGGTTTACATATGGTGCAATTTTGTGTTGTTATTTAATTATTGGGAAATTAGTTTTCTTGGATAATTATTTAATGTGTGATTTATCTTTTATTTGTTAATTGGTAATTCATGGAATATTAGATAATAATATGATTTATCTTATTTTGTTTGGGATAATCATTTTATTTATCTTTTATTTGGAAAAATGATTAATGTAATAATTATCTCTTAATTATTTAATCCTTGGAGATTAAGTTTTACTCTCCTATATAAAGAGAGTTCTTCCAAGTCTTTTGACACACAACAAATACACGCCATTATCATAAGAAAAATAGCTTGGAATTTTCGGCTATTTTCTTTGGGTTTCGAGTTGCAATAATCTTCGGGATTATTCCGGTAGCATATCAAGGAAGTCCGGCGGCAGGAAACACCATCCACCTGGTGTTGCTAGGAGACACACGTTGGAAGGCTGTGGCTTCTCAAATACGTGTTCTTGGAGATCTATCGTTCTTGGAGTTAAGCACCATAAAAAGGTAGACTCCTAAACCCCCTTGTAGTTTTAGATCTTTAATTTATGTTCTTTGTTTCGTTTAGATCTAGATCTGATGTCTTCCGCTGCGTAATCGGGTCAATCCATGATTGATCCGATGATATTACATCTAACACACTCATCACTAAAACTTAAAATAAGTCCAACACAACTGTTTGATGGTATTGTGTCAACGGAGTATGTGTCGAGACTTAGCATTATACATACTATTTGGCGCCCTTCCTATAGCCGACTGACTATCGCAGTGTATGCTGATAGCAGCCACAAGTTTCGGTCAAAATGGAATATTCTCTACTAAATTCCTAAGCCATTCAGATTCTTCTCCAGCCTTAACCAGTGCTATGAACTCAGCTTCCATTGTGGAGCGAGCAATGCATGTTTGTATTGTAGACTTCCAGGACACAGAGGCACCACCAATCGTGAATAAGTATCCACTGGTGGACTTCGAATCCTTCGTATCTGATATCCGGTTTGCATCACAATATCCTTCTAATACTACTGGATATCTAGTATGTCGTAATCCTAGACTCATAGTGTACTCAACAACCTATTTAAGGCTTTCCAGTGATTGTGATATGGATTACTTGTGAACCTACTCAGTTTGTTCACCGTACATGCTAAGTCTGGTCGTGTACAGTTGGTTATGTACATCAGACTTCCAATCACTTGAGAATATCACAATTGATCCACGGGTTCACCTTTATTCTTGACTAAGTGCATTCTTAGGTCAAGTGGAGTGCTCACATATGCATCTCCCAGGTCCTTCACATTAAAGTTCCTTGTCAGCATCTTCTTCGTATTCATGATACTCTCATGAGTACTTCTCATGTCATAGACATACTATCACAAGGTGTGTTCTTAATGTAGACATACATATAGCCTACCCACTTGAAAACATAGTATTGTCAAACTCGATATGTCATTGCTCTGGCTCATATTCGAGCCCACTAAGAGACTTAACAAGTCTACACACCTTACTCTCTTGTCCTGGAACTATGAACCCCTTTGGTTGTTCAAAGTACAACTCTTCTTTTAAATCACCACAAACATATATACATTTGATGGATTTCCAGGTTATAGATTCCAGCCATGTCGATGAGAACCCTTATATAAGTAATTGTCGTAATTGGTGAGTTAGATTCCATAAGTTCTTGAGGATCACTCTCCTTTTCAGACTCATATGTCCACTTACTCATACTTGCTTCTTCTTTCTCTTTCTCCTTAAATGGAAAGAGATCTTCAAAGAACACAACATTCATGGACTCGATGATGACACTATCATGTACATCAAAGATGTCAGTTCTATGCACCAGAACCAATAGGCACTACTTTTGAGAGTATATCCGATGAATATACAATCAATAGTTTTAGGTCCTATCTCCACTTGCTTTGGTACGTTTAGGTACTCATACCTTAGCCAACACCCCCACATTGCCTAGACTTTGTTGTTAGACCTCGGCCTTTCCATGACTCATACGGGGTATCATCCTTCTTCTTCGAAGGGATCTTGTTCAGAATGAATTTTGCTGAGAGGACAACTTCCCCCCAAAAGTTCTGAGGTAAACTCGAACTTATCAACATAGCATTCATCAACTCTTTGAGAGTTCGGTTCTTGCATTCAGCAATACCACTAGATAAAGGTATGTATGGTGTAGTTGTTTGATGAAGGATGTCGGGCCCTTAGCAAGACTCATGAAACAATACATCAAATCCACCATCACAATCACTACGGATACATCTCATCCATTTGCTAGTGTTTATTTCACCTTCATTCTGATAACCCTTAAGGCATCACGAGCCTTGTCTTCGCCTTTCAGCATTTAAACATCACAATGTTTTGTGCTACACTCAATAAAAGTAACATAATACTTTTATCGCCTCTAGTTTACACGAATCTATCTTTCAATCGAATACCAATTGCTTGGATGCGTTTGAAATTTGCAAGTCCTAGTCATAGTGTTGCAAGCAAGATTACACAAGCATGTAAGCAGATATTAAAGTCAATCTCTCTGGCTCTTTACAGAGCATTACTTTATGCTCCAAAGACAGTTTCACTGTCAACGTAATGATCAATCTCAATTTGATCATTCAAAGCATCGCTCGTCGCACCACCGAACTTCTCCATCCACGGGATGAGATTAACCGGTCACTGGTGCTACGTATAGTACTAAAACAGGCACGTAAATTGTGTCATACAAGACACTGTCACATTTGAATTCACCTCAGTGTATCCTTTTATTTTTGTCCAACGAACAGAAGATCAATAAATTTACAACATCCGGTTTGTTCTCAATGAAACTACAACATGAATTCGACTACTAGCGTGAACCGGTTCAACCTCATAATTTTAATAATCTAAAATTCAGAAAATATACGACGTATAGCATCACATTTCACAAGCATTTGTATTTTCTGTTCAGAACAAATCTCAATAGTACAATAAGGTCATGTGATTTGCTTTCGGTGACCAAAGGAATTTCGTCAATGTTTTTTCTTTTTTTTTTTCTTCCCACACAATTATAATATATATAGTTTGTATATATGAAAGAAGGAAGACAACTTTTCTTGACACAGAAGGAAGACAACTTGCAGCTACATAAACAAGTTGTAGCGTTCAGAGTATATACACACCTATATATATATTATATACACACAAGCAAGTTGGATACCAGTAAGATTTACTCAAAGGTGTTTTTTTTTTTTTTCCGAACGAAAGCAGCATCAAGTAGCATCAAATAAGCAAATCATGAGTACCTTCCAAATTGCATAAAATCATATAGGGTAATAAAGATCCATATATCCATCTTACAACTCGGCTGCACAACAGATTTAGTTACCTTTGATAGTTCGATTCATGATCTTGCCCGCATAACAAATATTTTCTATTTTGAGGCAAAACGAAGTTGGATCCCAATAAAAATCGGTATCCAAACGAATCATAAAAAGAGCGCAGTAGAAGTAGAGATTTCATCTGGGCCTAAACCAAACGAGTCAAAAACTAAATAAACTAACAACAATTCGACCATATCTGTAAAGTAATAGGTTCGCTATGATCCTAAAACACACGAACAATTTGTCTTAAACTTGTTGGAAAAGTGGATCGTGTGTGGAGTGATTTACAGAACTGGTCCGTAATTACCGGGAATTAAGTACAGATTAATAAAATAGAAAATAAATAACACGAACATAAAAATTCGCATTATTAACTAGATCTAACAGATTAACTAGTACCGTACAGATCTGATGTGAAATAATGAAAAATAAATTTCAATGCATAAATAAAAGCCTAGAGATCAAACCGAGGCGAGTATATACTCTTTCCTTAAGACAAACTAATGCTCCGGTATGGTGCACATGGTAGTAGCAACTGTCTCCCAAGATACAACGGCTTACGTCTCGGATTTAAAGGCACTTCAAAAATCCGAGCTCTGGGGAACTTATAGAGTGCTCCGAATTCTATTCAACTCAATATCTAGATCATTATAGTAGACTCTTTTTGGTTGAAAAGACAAGAGAAAACTTGATGATCTAATTCTCATTCATAGGGATCCTTATTGGCCGGATGACACAGTTGGCCGACTTTTAACCCAAGAAAAGTCAATAGGCATGTTTGACTTGCTTGGCCGACTTCATCCTTGCTTCCGATTGGTCGGATGACGTGTCCTCTGAATTCTGATTGGTCGAATGACTCAATGAATTCTGATTGGTCGAATGACACAATCACATTCCAAAATTAATTTTATGGTTAATTTAATAAAGAAATTTTGTCCAAAAAATTAATAGTAACATCCGATCCGAGCTCGAGCCGGACAGCGGCGCGTGCGCGTGGAATTATCTAAGTCCTCCCTCCTACACAAAAGTGCATTGCCCTTTGGGGCACATCCATAAGAGACACACTAGCTCTTATCACTTGATTTCCCAACACTCAAGTTTCCGATGTGGGAGAATGGGGTAGGTCCTCCTTTCAACTCCTATCTTCTACATATTTTCTACCAACCTTAGCTATTAATTTCTCATTCACCCGTTATCCGAATCGAGTATTCAAAAGTCCATCATCAACATCTCTGTATAGAGTATTTAATGATATCATTAACTCTCGATGACATACATCGGAGCCTATCTGAAATTCGTGCTTAAATTGACCGTTTCAACCCATTAAAATAGGATATCTCCAACAATATGTAGTAGCCGCCACGTATGTTACAACAAAAATGTCATGTTAAAACATTCCAAGTATCGTATACCCAATCCTCCAAGGTTCTTGGGCGGGAAACACGTCTCCTAGTTTTTCCAATGCAATCTCTTCTTATTCTCTTTGTCACCCAAGATTTACCTTCTCCAGCTCTTTAATTTGTGTGGTCGGAATTTTAGAAGCACTGCATAATAAACATAGAAACAGCTTGAAGGGCGGACTTTATAAAAACCTCCTTTCCCGCAAGCGATAATAATTCATCTTTCGAGCCCGGTATCTACTTCCATATCTTATCTTTGAGTAACATGAAAACATGCCTCTTATATCATCCTGTTAAGACTGCCCATATACTTGCCCGTTCCAGACCCCAAAAGAATTGGGGCATATCATAGATGGCCTCAGATCATACAAAAGTATATGTCGCTAATTTCGCACCAAATCTCTTTTGTGGACACAAAATCTACTCCAAAAAGTTTCACATGTGGGTATTTTATCAAACGATGGAGGATGTAGATGAAATTTGTTACAAAAATATTAGGAGAGTGTAGAGGTGATTTTGGAGATAATGATTCTTTTTCACACCAGATAAGGTGTTTGTTTCGAAGTTGAACGGATACGGCGGAATTTGTTGGAGACTTTTCCGGGAAGGTGTTTTGTAATCAGTGCATGCATTTTCTGGGATTTACCGGGTGCGGGTTATTTTTTCAAGTAATTAGATTAAAATTGCTCTGTTTTATTATATAAACTAGCTAAAAACTAATGCTATGCACGGGATAGGTACGATGCACGGATAAAATAAAATAATAAACATATAATTTATACAAATAACAATAACATTAAGTAACATTTGAGATGATGCAAAGCAATAGTATATTTATCCACTATAATAGCTTTTTCTAATAATGTGCGCTACTTATCGAAGTTTAAATGATAAACCAATGGATAATAGCTTTAGTTTTAATCGAAAGGAAAAGTAGTGTATGTAGGGACGCACCCCCACACTCACACCCACCCCAACTCTCTTGATTTCCCCCATCACATTCGATCTATTTTTTGAATAAAAAGAATCATAAGTTTTCTCAGCTTTCCACCCCACCCCATTTAAATATCCCCTAAACCTACACTCAATTTGCCCAAGACCAACTCAACACTCGATTCACCCTAAAGAAATCCATCCCACCCTGCACTCCATTCGCCTCAATTCCCAACCCATTAATCCCTCAACCCGTCACTCCATTCGCTCCAGCTTATCCACAAATCTCACTCCTAACTTATCCACACCTAAAATTACACATTCAAAAATTTGTGTTTGTTATAATAGATTTAGAAATTTTTAATGTTTTTTAGCATTAAATTTATAATATTTATATGAGGATTAAGGTGAAATGCTTGGTTGATGTGTGTTTATTAAAATATATACACGTAACTAAAAATAGTTTCTTGTTTAGACCCTATTTTTAAATCATACTGTGACATCCCGTTTCCAAACACCGAGTCCTTATCCAGAAACGAACGCCCGGCACGAATATAACTCGTATTTACCGAATTATATACGTAAGCCTTATAAAAATCCAACATCAGAGTATAATTGCAGAAATTAAACAACTCGGGATTTAGTACAAATCTAGGGGCAGAATAGGAAACCCAAATGTCGAAACCGAACAACATTTAAAGTTTGAGAGTACAGCGATAATCCACAAATCCAAAAGGTTACAACACTTATCCTTATAAAGTTTACAACTAAGGAACAAGATAGTTATTACAATACATAGCCGAATTTTGATAAAAGTAGCAACAAAAAGGATCAGCCCGATCATCACGAGGTCACTCCTCGAAGTACTCGAAAACCTCCTCGAATCCAGTATCACCTTCTCGGGGTCAAGTAGGGGTAAGTACATACGTACTTAGTAGGAAGCAGAAGCTTTGAATCCAACAACAACAACATAAATATTCAGCGGAATCATAGCACGAGATATCAATAGCGAGTATGCAAGAACCGAGCCACGTATGTTCAACATCTCACTTCCCTCTACTAGCCCGGCTAGTAAAACTCAACAAGGAAAGGTTATGTGTTGCATAAAAGTCCAATGGCACTTTGCATGGTGAGAATGCACCACGGCATATTCAACCCCTCATATGGCATGATCCCGGATCAAGTGCAGTCCGACTCCTGGTTGCGAAAATAAAACGTGCCTCACCAAAGGCTAGTATGCTTTATCTTTTAGACTCTCAAACACGTATTTAAGCGTTTAAACTAACCACCTAAGTTCATTGCACATAAAAAGGCTTCTATGGACTACTAGACCTTAGACAACTCTAGGTTACGCTACCTAGCACGTGTCACAGAAATACCAGATTCTAATCCAATATCCACGAGGCTAAGGTATAATGTTTCCAATGATCCCGAGTTTCACCCCGCAGAGGGTCTCCACAAGGTGCTGAGCCAAATCCACTAGAAACCGAACCCCTAACTTCGTCATAAAACAAGTATGGTGTTGTCATTCCGGAACAACACCTCGTAAGGCCAAAAGTTTCATGTTCCAATGCTCCCGTAAGTAACGGTGCGGAGCCAAAGCCACTAGAACACTCACATTTAACTTTACAACAATCCACAAAAGGTATCTACCCTAAAACATACTCAAAAGAGGTCAAAAATACGTTTTTCACACAAACCAGGGTATAGGAGTGCCCTTTTACATAGCAGGCATGCGCTTGAGTTCTCTGCTCAGGCCAGGAGTGTGCTTCCCTTACACAGGCGTGCTCTCGAGCTCCCAGTAAATAATTCCAAACTCTCTGCTCAGGACAAGCGTGTGCTTGTCTCCTTCAAGCATACTCCTGAGCACCCGAACAGCCAAAAATTTACAATTTTTCTAAGGTCATTTCTAAGGGAAAATCTCACACATGCATCACTCAAAACTTATCCAAGTCCTTCCTAAAACATGTATAAACATAATATATAAGTTCTAAAACAGGAATTAAAGATTTCAACAAGATTTAAGGCTACAATTCAAGGCAAAACATCCTACACATGCAAAGACTCTAAATTCTTCTACCAAGTCCTAGAACATGATTTCCAAGGTCTAAAACATGGTGTAAAGTCTATAATCAAGGTATAAGGTCTATAATACATATTTCAACATGACAACAAGAATTAACACAAGATGGATTCAATGAGAACATCTTCCTACCTCAAAGCACTTCAAGTTAAAGCTCCAAAATCTTCAAGCCAAACTTGAGTTCAAACTCTTAGTTTAAAGAAAGCCAAAAGCTCTAAGCCTCTTCTTCAATGTCTACAACAAGATAATATTCTAGTGAATTACTACAACATCTAAATACTTAAATAACCAAGAACACTAAAAGCTTAGGAATTAGATGGATGAGTTTTCTTAAACATACCCAAAGCAAGAGATTCTTGAGATGGTGGTAAGCTTTCCTCTTGAAGATCCTCTTGGCTTGAACAATCTATCAAGGATTAATCTTGAATTAAGAATATATTCTGGAACCAAAACTTGACTTCAACAACCATGAACCAAAATCTTCTTCAATCACCAAGAAAATGCAAGATGAATCGGTGGTGTATTTTGGTGGTGAATTGATAGTGGAAGTTGTAGAGAGATGCAAGTGCTTTGGTGAAGTGTTTCTTATGACATGAGAGAAAATGGTGCAAGAGTTATGGGTAGAAAATGTGTAGAGAAAATGCTAGTGAGTGAGGTGTGTTGCTTTTATGCTAATGTGCAAGATGGGAGTTATGGAAATAATGTAAGTGTTTGAGTGGGTGTGGTATGAGAGGTGAAGTGTTTGAAGTGTAATAGTGCAAGGTTTCACCAAGTGAAATGATGGTGGTGTGAGGTGGTGTAAGTATGATGTGAAGGTGGAGTGTATAAATGGTGATGAAAGCATTAGTGCAAAAGTTGAAGATGATGAAGAAATTTGATGTATAGTTTTTAATCCAAGTGTGTTATATTAATCTAATTGTGGTATAATCTTGTAATATAACACTTATAATATCTTATTTGTTCGGAAAAATACGATAGTCGATAAATACCCAAAAAATGACATAAATGTCCTTTCGTGAATTTACGAGATATCACACATCCTTTCATACCCCCCACCAAAAAACCTATGTGGCCGTTCAATTTTTAAATCTGGCCGTGATATATTTGCAAGATGTCCGGCTAAAATTTACGGCATGTTTTCTATTATTATTTATTTATTTTTAAAATGGATTTGCCACCAAAAATATATCCCTGTCAACACTATTTTCACGAAACCATTTTCCTGTAGCCCTCTTTTTCTTCTTCCTCCCTCCTCGTTTCACTGGCAACCTCAAAACATGGTAGGAAATTAATTCCACAATATACATTACAGACCCAAACCCGTCTTCTCTTCTCTTCTCCCTCCCTCTTAATCCTCAATTTATGTCAATTTACAGACCCAAACCCGTCTTATTCATCATCTACAATCCGTTTGTCCGCAAATCTAGGAGTTCAGACTTTGACCTTATGCTTTTGTTTCTCCAATGCATCAAGAATTAGTTATTTTGATGTAGTTTACTTCAAATATTTCAAAAGGAAGAAGCAACCGGTGGAGTACTTCATTAAGCAATTTGGGTCTGTAAATTGCAATTTACTGTGGAAGAAGAGGGATGGAGGAATAGAGGAGGAGCTACCGGTGGTTGGGCAGGGAGGGAGTGTTAGAAAAAAAACCGAGCGATAGCCCTTAACGACGATAATACAAAATAACAAACAGAAAGAAAAATACAAAACACAAAATTTATGTGGTTTCCGGAAATATGCCGACTAGTCCACGGGCGAAAGAAAAAATATTACTATAGTGGAGAAATACAAAAGATACAACTCTCCGGAAGCCTAAAGACAAAAGCTAAAATAGCTTAACGCAATTGAGAGTTTATCTTAATTTGGTACAAAGGGCCATCATAAAAACAATAGGCTAAACATATTAAATAGTAAACAAAGTCAGCAACTCCTTTTGTAATATGTGGGAGAAAAAGTAAACTTTAACATGGGCTTTTGGCCCACTATACTAACAAATCTCCACCTTGGGACAAAGGCCCTGTTGGTCCATTGGAAAGGCTAACACAAGTTTAGAAGGGGGGGAGGGGGGGTGGTGAATAAACTCTTCTCTAAATCTGGATTTAAAACAAATTAAGGTTCAGTTAAACTTGTGTGGAGTTAAGCTGACTAAGCTGAGTTTAAGTCAAACTGACTTAAGCTTAAAACTGAGTCAACCGGCAGCGGATATAGTTTTAGCCTTTTTCTTGATCTTGTTGTTCTCTGTGAAAACTGAGTGTAGTAAACTGAATTCTGATGAATGTCAGTTTGTGAACTGTGAAGTATATAACAACCAATTATCAAAATGCTGTAAATAAATGCTGAATAAATAAGTAAGTGCGTAAAGTAAATAAGGCAAGTATTATAGAGGTTTCAGGTGGTGTAATCCTGTACGTCCTCTCTTCCCCTGTGGTGTGGAGGAAAATTCCACTAGAACTTCTTGAGGTGAACTGTTACAAAAAGTCTTAAACAATAGTCCTTGGCTAATCCCTAGCGTCACTATCTAAACAGTTGTAGAACAGGTAGAATTGATGTTCTTCAATTGCTTGGAACAGTGATCCTTGGAGGGTTGAATTGCCTCTTCACCAGCTACCACCACAAACACAGTCTACCCGAATGCTTGTCACAACTGTCCTTGGCGAAACCTTCCCGGTTTGCTTCACAGTCTAAAACCTTTGATGTAGAATCAAAGTTGGGCTGAGAATCAATAAATTGATTCCTGTTTGTGGTTCTTCAAAGTGTCTGATTCTTGACAAAATCTGTGTAGCTTGAACACTTGAAGAATTTCTAGATATGATCTTGTTATAGCGCAAAGATGATAGCAATTCGAATGATTAATGCACACGTTAATTCTTATTAAATCTCTGTATTCTTGTACATATAATCCTTGGTGCAAAAGTCCTCTATTTATAGTGTGAGGTCCAACGTTCATCTGGCTTCAATTCGAATTATTTCAACATCTCTTTTGTAACGGCTATATTTTCTGACCGTTCTGCTGTATCAGTATTTCATCCAATAAAATCGCTTCCTTTATAACGTTCGACTGTACGATCAGTTGTTGGATGGCTGACATATAAAACTGAGTTTCCTTATCATTTTTATACTGAGTTTATTGTTAGTCAGTTTCTTAACTAACTTGGAGCGTTAACTGAGATTTTACTCTTCTTCAAATTTCAGTACTCCAGTTTTCATCTGATTATAATTGACTTAACCAGAGTACACCATGACTTATTATCATCTAAGAACTCATTGTCCTTATGATTCTTAGGTCTTTATACAAGATCCATAAAGTCAGTTCAGGTCACCATAATCTTGCCTGATGTCTAACTTTACAGTCTCGACGTAGTCTTCATAACTGAGTTTGAACCCTCAGTTCTTCAATCTGCAATAACTGAGTTTGAACCCTCAGTTCTTCAATCTTCAATAACTGAGTCTGTGTCCCTCAGTTCTTCAATCTTCTATATAAGCCAACTAAGTCTGTGTCCCTCAGCGAACTCATTTTCTTCAGTTTGATACTGGTGTATTCTGAGTCAGTTTATCTGTCTTAGTGATTTCCAGTTTTCTAGATGACTTCCAGTTTTTCAGTTTTACGACACACTAACTGTTACAGTGCTTGTCTGATGTAACTTATACAAATATCAGACTCTAGTAAAACCTATACATTCAGTTCTAGACATCTTTTAGCTTTTCACTATAACAGCTGGCTTCAGCACTTCATCAATGGGGTTAAGATAATACTTTGAATAAATATGATGAATTATCATCAAAACATAAATTTTATTTCCAACAATTTCCCCCTTTTTGATGATGCCAAAACTCTCCCTAAAAGAAAAGCTTAAAGATCAAGACAATGTAAATCAATGTAAAACTGGAAACTAGATTTCATTAGAATGAGCAAAAATTGGAATAGTTACATTTTTGTTCAAAATAGTGTAACTAGATACTAAGTTCTCTTCTGTGCTTTTTGCATGACTGAATCAAATTTTCTTGCTTTGTCATACATACGAAAATCATCTTCTAGCTTGATAAGATCAGCAGCTCAAGTTCTTCAAGTGTGTATACTAGATGATACTTGAATGCAGGAACACTTGAAGAAATCCTGGATCAGCAGTGTATGCTTGGTATGATGCAATTAACAAATCAGCAGGGTATTATGCTCTTGATTGCTTGTATGTTCATGTGTTGTTTTGGTTCTAGGGGTCCTCTATTTATATGTGGAAATCCAATATTTGAATTTGAAATATGAATATGACCGTTATTGGATTTTTTTTGAATATTCCCCTGAAATTCCCTCTGTTATACATCCTGTCAGTGTGTCAGTTTCTTTCTGACACACAGACTGTCAATCCATGAAAATCTGTTGTTTGATTTGATTCTGAATCTCTTAAAACATTTATTTAATCTCCACCATTGATTGACTGATTAATCCAATTCTTGATATCCATCCTTATCCATTAAATCTTCCAGAATAATACTTGGATCGGATTGAACTAATATTTGTATACTCAGCTGATGACCTGCTCATAAGTCTGCGGAGTGATACATTGGTTCAGCTGAACTAGGTCTACTTTGTTCTTGACTGAACACTTCAGCTGACTGCTACGCATCTAACTTTTAATTGTTAAGGTGGAGTACATTATTTTAAACATAATGAAGTCTCATTCATCACATGTCCTTTTTGGAAACTTAGACCTTCAATACAAGGTAAACAAGATCAGTTTAGGCCATCACAGACTTACCTAAATTCTGATCCCAAATCCTTGGCTTTTAAATCTTCATTACTAAGTTTGAACCCTCAACCTTCAATCTTCAATATTGAGTTTGAACCCTCAGCCTTCAGTCTTCAGCAGGTCCTAGACACTCTACTGAAACCTAATCCAGATAGGTTTGATAAGCTAGTCAGTTGACCCTTTCCAGTGCTTGTTTGATCAAACCTATATAAAGATCAAACTCTAGTAAACTTATACATCAATTCTAGACATCTTTTTGCATTCCCTTATAACGGCTAGTCTGGCACTCATCATTAAAACTAAATTATGTCTAACAATTTCCCTTTATTTAGTGATGAAAATACCCTCCTTACAGCCTAGCAAAAAGATAAACAATGAAAACTGAACAAATTTCATATATAATTCATTGATGTTCAAACTTGTTCAAAAAAATATTACAACAACATTCAGCAGAAAGTAAAATGTTATGTGGGTCTGCTGAACTAGTCTCTATCTTGATTTCCTTTCTCTTGATATTCTCTGATCTCTCTTTTCACATCAATCATCCATTGGTTCTCAATTCTAAGGAAATTGATCCAACAGTGCATTATCTTCTACTGTTCCCATGCTTCAGCAATTGTCATATGTATGCTTTGTAAAGTAAAGGCTCCTCTCATGTAGACTTCCTTGAATTCATCTAAGGAATCTTTTGCAGACAAACTCCTTAATCTTTGTTCTGTTGTCTGTCCTCTTCCACCTCTTGTTCCACCACTTGTTACTCTCATAGATATGACTCTTATCTCCCATATTTTTAATTGTAGGAATGACTTTAAACCTTCTACAAAACTCATGTCTCTGTAAGGTTTTCCTTCTTTCATTGTAAATGTTTGTAAATTCCTTCAATAGGTCATCAGTCAACTCAACTCTTCCAGGTGCAGTGCTTCTTAGGGTAGCAATTTACGCTTCATACTTCTTCTTTTGATAGACTCTTGCAACCTCTTTTGCTTCTAATGTCTGACCTTCTTCCCTCTTATTGACATCATCAACAAAACGGTTCAGCATAACATTAACACATTCTTGAGTGTTTACCAGATTATTCAATTGTCCTTCCAGAATCTATGTCCTTGTATCAACTTAAGTATTCTTGGTTTGAGGAGTTTGATTTAGTAGGTTCACTCTTTCCTCATATTTAGGATCAATATATGCAACAAATGTAGAAGTCAGTTGAGTTTGATTTATATTACTCAGCTGATCTATTTTTGTGTTCAATACATCAAACCGTTCCTTCACATACTTATCACTAAGTTTGGCATTATTGGATACTTTTGTTACCTCATCATAAATATCCTTGACTGTGAACTGCAATCTGGTGAGATTTGATGTAGTTGACTCAGTAGTCCTTCCTCTATTCTCAACCAGATTTACTAGGTCTTCAAATCTCTGTTCACTGGTCCTCAGCTGATCCCTTGGTTGTGCGATATCTTCTTTGACAAGTCTTAACTTAGAAGCTATAAAAGAAAGTATGTGTGATGCATCACCACTTATATCAACATTTTCTTCAACTATTTCATCATCTTCTGGCCTAGGTTGCCTAACAACAATGGCAAGATTTTTATCTCACTCAAAGTGTAGTAATATATCTTGATTCATGCCATTATCATCATCAGCAACATGTTGTTCCCTCTTAATGTTTGCCTCAATATCAAGAACAACATTATCATGTGCTCCTTCCTCGGTAGGAGCACTGGCCAACCCAATCACAAATTCTGACCTATGTTCAATAGCTGTCTTATCCTCAGCCTGCTGAACCACCAGTTCCAACCTTTGTTCAGCAGTTGTTTGTATCCTAGCCTACTGAGCCACCTCTTTAACTGCTACTTGGCTCTCTGTTGGTATGGCAAGTACATATCCAATTGCCATTTTTCTGTACTTCTTGGGGCTCAATAGGTCTATCATGGATTACAAATACTGGAATAGGTTGTCAAACAGGTGCAACCACACCAAATTCTCCAACTTGTACATCAACAATCTATAGAAACACTAACAGATTTTTTTCTACCACTCCTCCTTGATCTGCTACAATTTGCAAGTTATCGACTGCCCAAACCAAAGTTCCTCCAGTGTCAATCTAGTCTTGGAATCCGATAGATTCTCCAGACACAACAGCTAGTTCATCATTTTTACAATTTTATCTGAATCAATTAAGCACTTCCTACTAAGATTGATACTTTTTCAGATTCAATAACTACATTAGCACCAATAGCCGTCATGAGTACATCTTCATCTTCAAATATCATTTTTCTATAACGATGATTAATTCTGTTTGCTCAGTATCTTCCATATCATTAGCAGCCTGCTAACCCTCAGTAGATTGTTTAGGGTCTCAGAAGGTTGATCATTATCTGCCTCAGCAGACTTGCTCTGTTCTGGCTCTGCTGATCTTCCAACCTGTGCACCAGATTTGCTTGATTCACCAGGGAACATAGGGTAATCATCATCTGAATCAGAGTATGAAGAATCACTATCACAAAATTATTGAAATTTTGGATCCTTGAATAGAAAACTTCTCTTAATCCTTCTTTATTCAATGACTTCATGAATTATTCACGAAATCGGAAGTTTCTACCAACTATAGCAAGTCTTCAACTCCAAAAGTTTCAAAAACCCACTCTTCAAAACTTGTCATAACCTCAGTAGCAAGTTTTTGTTTCTTGTAGAAACAAAACTTCCGTTGCTTGTACTTCCAATATTCTTCAATGTAGGATCTTTCTTATGTTTTCTAGGTTTTGGAACACAAGGCATGCAAGGTTTCTTAACAGCAGGGATTGGATCAAGTGTTTGTCCTGCTGACCTTGACAAGGTTTCATCAGCAGTGTGAAATGTCTCTATTGGTTGAGAGACATTTGTTCCAAAAATCTCCAAAGGTACAACATATTCTTCACCATGTGTATGTACTTCTTGTTCTTCTACCCTTTGTTGTTCCAACACCCTGATATTCTTACCAATACCATGTGTTTTATTCTTAACAACATGCTTTCTTCTTTTAAATGGTTGCTCTACTTCATCAATACCAGCAAATTCCTTTGATAGATCTTCATGTGCAATATTCTTTCTTTTCCTTGTAAAAGTTTTACTGATCTCAGATCTGGCAGGCTCAGAAGTTTGTGGTGGAACTACTGACATCCTAGTCTCTTCAGCATCAAAGAGCACATGCAAGATCCTCATTGCTTCCGGACTTTCTTTTCTTAGGTGCACGAACATCCACTGTTTCAACATGTCCAGTAGGCTTGACAACATCTGCTCACTTCTCAGATTCAATGGGGGCAGTGGAATCTTCTGATCTAGTAGTCTTAGTAGGGACAATGGGATCTACTAATTTTGTAGACATGGTAGACTTCTTTGATTTTGTCACAACAATAGGTTGATCTGCTGATCTCCTAGATTCACTAGCTTGTAGATCCAACCTTTTTTTTGTTCTTCTCTCAATAGCCACTCCTCTTGTTCAGGTTCATCTAAACCACTAACATGTGAATCAGTTTATGGCATGACTTTTCTAACTTACTCTCACCTTTGCAACGTGAGAGTAAATGTGTTATCCCGAGAGAGCATGATATCCAGATTATAAGATACGATCATTAATGTATTGACACTCGAGATACGATCGTATGGATATTATTACAGCGATAGGATTGTAAGTTACACGGTAACTGCTTCACATGAAAGATAGTAGTCATTGCTTTTGACTCTTTCGATGATTGGGGATCACGGTGTGTTGCTAGACGCTATCCCGTGATCGCTAGGCATGAAGGGCATTTTAGTAATTTGCACTTTGTGTCTACGGCCAACATATTCGGAAGCCTATCGGGTCACACACATATGAACATCGAGTCGGATTAAAATGCGGTTATAGTTGATAACCAAATAAGGAAAGTTTATCTCTAGACTATAAAGGTTATAGTGGTAAATTAATATGGTGGTATTTATTTATTATGAATAAATAAAATACAAGATATTAATTCTATACAAATTATATTAATTAAAGAATATTCCGGAAGTCAATCTTTTGACTATTGGGGCGCCACATTTAAGTGTGTAAGATACACTTGGATTGTGCACTTTAATTAATAAGATTGTCATAATATTAATATAAGATATTAATTGATTTTGGAAAAATAGATTTATGGTAATAAGATAATTATATTCAATATAAGATATTGACAAAATTAATTATAATAAAAGAGATAAATCAATCTAGAAGATTTTCCTTATTTTACTGGGAAAAAGTTTTCTTCTCCTCCACACCATTTGGGACGCCACTTTTGACGATAAATAAGAGGTGTGTGTCAAGCTCTTTTGTACATCACAATTGCAAGAGCTCATAGTTTTTGTGTAAAATAGAGAGCAACCCATAGTGAGTTTGTGAGGGAGGAAAAAGGCCGGTCTAGCAACCGGAGTTTTCCAATAGCAATCCAAGGAGGATTCCGGCAAGGGGTTCGTGTGGATTAGCGATAGAGGCCGGACGCGTGGACGGCTTGCACACTGAACTACTCTCCGTTGACGGTCAGAGCGACGATCTTATAGATCATCAAGGTATAACCGTCAAACTACTTAACGTGTTTATTGCATTAAACGAAGAACGATCTAGAAAAAGGAAATCAAATTTTAAATTCATCTGCGTTAAACTAGTGATTTCCTAACAGTTGAAAGTTCTGAGATAATCTACTTGACTTGTAAGTTTCCACTTCCTCCAAAGAAGTAACTTAGGAAGATGTCTTTCACCTTTGTAGTATTCTTCAAATTCTGAAACATCAGCTTTCATCTATTCTCTCTTATCTTTGATTTGAAGTTTTTCTTCAATACTCTTGATCTTCTTGTGTTGTGCCATTTTTTTGACTGTGTAAAGCATCAGATAAGAAATAGGCAAGAGATTCTTCATAATTCTTGTGCTTGTACTTAGCATTGACATGGCTGTAATCTTGCACAAATTTCATCCATAGATGCATTGTCAGAGAAGCTCTTCTTTCATCAGGCTGACTGTACTTGGCAATGAGCTATTCATCAGTGAGTTCTACTATATCCCTGACATAAGGATCTGCTGCTGACTTGCATTTTTTTAGTTTTGTTAATTCAGCTTCAAGCATCAGTTTTTCTTCACACGACTTCAGCTTTTTTTTTTCTACTTCCCCCTTTTTGGCATCATACAACTCATTGATTAGTTGATGTGTTGCTTGCTGATTTTTTGACATATCTTTTTGGGAGGTGAGAACTTCTTTCAGCTGAGTTTCCAAAACACAAATGCGTTGATTTAGGTGCCATTCAGCTTGAGCATGAGTTTCTTTGTCTTCCATAGTTGTAACTTCAAGTTTTCCTTGAGACTTAGAAACTCTGAAACTGAATCTGAAGTGGATTTCTTGATAGTATCCAGCTTAGCATGAGCTGATACATCAGTTTTCTTCCTGTAATCCAAGTAATTGGATATATGTGACAGAAGACCATGGTATTCATCCTTTTGGTTGAGCATAATCTTCAAACCTTCTTGTACTTTGCTCAATTCTTCTATTGTAAGCTTTTCAGATGGGTCTTCTTCTTCTGTTTCTTGGATTTTAGACTGACTGGCATCTGTAATCATCATAAGTTGTTGATTATCATTAGCTCTGGCTGCTTCTTCTTTATTGTCAGTTGTCTGATTTCCAACTGACAATTTTTCTACCTGAGTATCAGTTTACTTTGGTTGTTCAAGCTGAGTGTTTTATTGAAAAAATGTACTCTTCTGAGCTTCTTTGCTTGAATTGTCATCCCTATCGTCATCTTTCTTCTTTAAAACTTCCTTCGGTATAGACGATGTGGTTGATTCAGTTCTCTGAGCTATCTCTTTGAATCTATTGAAGCAGTTGCTGAGAAACTCTTCTATTGGAAATAAAGCATAGAGATTTGGTATTTCCAATTTCTCCAACAATAGATTTTCTTCCGTTTGTAGGGTAGCTGTAACACCCCGGTTTCCAATCCCGTCGGCCGCCGGTATTGGTCACCGTAGTGCCACTCATCACGACACACAGTCGTGCCGGTAACATGCAACATTCCACAACAGAGAAATAAACGTCTACCATTCATTATTTTAAACGTTAAAATAAGTTCAATCTCCGATAGAAAAGTGAAAACATGCGGAAATGTCAATATGTTTCAAAGTTTCAAAATCCAAATAATGTGAAAACACGTGACTGCGACTACGTGGCTCTCAAAACCCGCGACATCCCAGCAACAAGCAATCATCCACTTTATACCTGCTAAGAATCTGCTCCCCATAAATGGATCATAGCAGGGCCCACCAAAAGTAGAAACCGTCAACTATAAAGTTGAGTAAGAATAAATCCAGTATATGCAAAATAAGATCGTGCACTTGTTCGACGTATTCGAAACACCACTAACATTCAAAAACCCAAGCTACAAGGAAAGTAAAACTTTCAAACCATATGTCAAAACCAACCCACTCAGGTTAACCGAGGACCAAACTAACCCATGAAAGGTGCAACCAATTTATGAAAATTACCAACAATCCATAAGGATACAACCAAACTATAAAAGACACAACCAATCCATACCGGACACAATACATCACAACTATCCATACCTAAAGGTCCCGAATGTGCACATCCCTCAAAAAGGGTAAACCCCTAAAGAGGAGGATCCTAAAGGTCAACCAATGGTACCATTATTAAAATGGACCATCACGTACTGGGGTGCAAGGAAACCTTCCCGGGTTCCCGGCTTCGGGTGCTACCCTATCCGGCCCGACCACACCACTGTCTGCAACTCCCCAAATACGTTAAGGTCATTGAAGTCGTAAGGAAACCTTCCCGGGTTTACGGCTTTGGGAGCTACCCTATCCGGCCCAACCACTACGGGTCTACGAACTCCAATGCCCAAAATCCAGAACCCAATGTTACCAATACCGTTGTCTCATCCAAACACAACTTACAAAACATGCTCGTAAGGTTTATCCATAACTAACAAAGAAGAGAGAACATTTAAACTAGACGCCCGTCTGAAATGTTGGACGCCCGTTTTGAAGAAGTAGACGCCCGTCCAAGATCTCAGACGCGCGTCCAAGGAAACCTGTTACATCCTGAATCGATTTTTAGCACCTGGACGTCCGTCCATTACACTTGGACGCCCGTCCACCAGAAAACTTCACATCCTGAATCAAAAGTAGCCCTTCAGACGCCCGTCCAGGAATCCGGACGCCCGTCTGAGTTGAGACCAAGACTGGACGCCCGTCCTCTCAATGCGGACGCCCGTCCAGCCTGGGTTTCAACTAAAACCCTAAAAGCTCTCTACGCGATTTCTGAGCCATTTCTCCACAACACAGCAGCAAAACAACACTTTAGGCCCAGAAAACTCCATACAAAGGTATCACATCGACTGTAGATTTTTAACTAACACAAAACACACTACTAGGAACGTTTAACACACCAAAACCGTGGCACACAAGCATAGAAGTCTTAAATTAAACTTTTACAAGATCAAGTTAAACTTTTGACAGTATAGAATTATCCTTACCGGAATTGCTGCGTTCTTGAAAGCCCTTGCTAAGCTAGTAACGATCCTCAACGAAGCTCGAATCTATAAAAGAAAACAGCGATTACCGACGACGAATTCCTAAACACCAAGGAGAGATTTTTCTCTCCTTCTTCCTTACAAGGGGCCGACGGCAAGGGGTGGGTTTGGGGCTGAAAATTTGTGTTTTGGGGAAAATAAGGGAGGAAAAAGGAGTGAAAATCCTTTTAATTTATTAATAAATAAATCCTTTTTAATTATTAATAAATCCCTCCAAAAATTAATAAATCTCATAATTTCCCAAATAATTAGATCTCTTATAATTAATTAAGAAGTCAAAATTTCGGGATATTACATCCTCCCCCCCTTAAAACAAAACTTCGTCCTCGAAGTTCAGGTTCGTACCGGGCGTTGTTCCACCCCTCCTTAAAACACCCTTCGTCCCCGAAGATAAGCAAAAGGATTTTACGTACAAGGCTTGAAAATGAGTTAACCAGAAAATTACCCGTCACTACGTGGTTTCTCTGATCGGCCTCCTCTCTGCCCAGTGCGAATAATTTCCCAATCTGATTTACTCCAGCTCCCTGGACTGTGCTGGCCGACCCTGATGGTCGGTTCCTGTTTCCACCAGTGACCGTAGGTGTACCCCCCTGTCTGCTCTGTGCAGGGGTACTACTCTTCTGCTGGTTACCCCCACTCATGTTTCCCGTGTTATCCCTTGGAGCTCCACCCATGTTGCTTCCCGTAACCGATGCCGACCCATCAGGTGTTGGAGCTGCAAAACACTCAAACCGTCTATGTCCAAACTTCCCGCAGTTGTGACACTGAACTTGTGCACCTGAACAATCGGTACCCGGATGATTTCCCTGGCACCGCTTGCAATGATAACTTCGTGGCCGACTAAGCCCCTGAGAGTTATCTCTCATTGACTGACCGCCGCTGCCTCTGGTAACGTGGGGATTTGCCGAAAAAGAGGGTCGTACTAGAGGATTCCCAGAATTACTGCGTTTTTGCTGCCCCTGATTGTCCTCAGAGACACTCTTCCTCTTGTTAGTAGCATATGCCGCCTTAACCTCTCCCCGAATCCTCTCGATGTTGCATGCTACTTCACACATCTCTTTTAGGCTCGTGAAGCCCCTGCTTGCCCCCATACGATCCCGGATCGCTAAATCTAAGTGTTGCTCAAACTTCACCATCTTGGCCTCTTCAGTCGGCACTAGCTCAGATGCATAAACTGCCAAGTCGACAAACTTCTCGTAATATTCTTGAACAGTCATATCCCCCTGTCGGAGATTATCGAACTCAACCCGCAGTTCTTTTCTCTTAGATTTGGGAAAGAATTCACGCCTCAGCTCCTACTTAAACTCGGTCCAGTTCATTGGTACCACCACCGATTCCCCTTGCTCATTTTCGGTCTGAGCCAACCGATCTTTGTTAGCACCCCACCACAAATCAGCCCTGTCAACCAAGTAGAAAGCAGCTTGGTCGACCTTCAGTTCTTCTGGACAGCCTAGAGTGGCGAAGATCTTCTCAAACTCTCTAATCCACCGCTCGAGTCCCTTAGGATCTCCCTTACCATCGTACTGACTAGGCCTCTGCTGACTCACGGCCTTAGTCATGCCGGTGGTTGACCCCTAAGAACGATCCTTTGTCAGCTTGTTGACCGCCTGAATCAGGTCTTGATTCATCTTAACCAACTGATCAATCAGCTGGTCCCTCTCATTTCCATTCCTAGGAGGCATAACTAAAACTACGAAAGTAAACAATCATGTATTCAATTATCACCTATATCATGCCACAGAATATTTCACATATGCTAACACTTACTGTCCAAAATTAATTGCAACACACAGCCACATTGCCACATACATCGAACTTACCGTACTTTCCCTACATAGAACTCAATACCTACCCCACACATCCTCACTGTGCTTATTTTAGTGAATTTATTCTTAAGGTTCATTTTAGGTGGTGGTCCTGGAGTCGAACGTCTCGGATACCACTTTGTAACACCCCGGTTTCCAATCCCGTCGGCCGCCGGTATTGGTCACCGTAGTGCCACTCATCACGACACACAGTCGTGGCGGTAACATGCAACATTCCACAACAGAGAAATAAACGTCCACCATTCATTATTTTAAACGTTAAAATAAGTTCAATCTCCGATAGAAAAGTGAAAACATGCGGAAATGTCAATATGTTTCAAAGTTTCAAAATCCAAATAATGTGAAAACACGTGACTGCGACTACGTGGCTCTCAAAACCCGCGACATCCCAGCAACAAGCAATCATCCACTTTATACCTGCTAAGAATCTGCTCCCCATACATGGATCATAGCAGGGCCCACCAAAAGTAGAAACCGTCAACTATAAAGTTGAGTAAGAATAAATCCAGTATATGCAAAACAAGATCGTGCACTTGTTCGACGTATTCGAAACACCACTAACATTCAAAAACCCAAGCTACAAGGAAAGTAAAACTTTCAAACCATATGTCAAAACCAACCCACTCAGGTTAACCGAGGACCAAACTAACCCATGAAAGGTGCAACCAATTTATGAAAATTACCAACAATCCATAAGGATACAACCAAACTATAAAAGACACAACCAATCCATACCGGACACAATACATCACAACTATCCATACCTAAAGGTCCCGAATGTGCACATCCCTCAAAAAGGGTAAACCCCTAAAGAGGAGGATCCTAAAGGTCAACCAATGGTACCATTATTAAAATGGACCATCACGTACTGGGGTGCAAGGAAACCTTCCCGGGTTCCCGGCTTCGGGTGCTACCCTATCCGGCCCGACCACACCACTGTCTGCAACTCCCCAAATACGTTAAGGTCATTGAAGTCGTAAGGAAACCTTCCCGGGTTTAAGGCTTTGGGAGCTACCCAATCCGGCCCAACCACTACGGGTCTACGAACTCCAATGCCCAAAATCCAGAACCCAATGTTACCAATACCGTTGTCTCATCCAAACACAACTTACAAAACATGCTCGTAAGGTTTATCCATAACTAACAAAGAAGAGAGAACATTTAAACTGGACGCCCGTCTGAAAAGTTGGACGCCCGTTTCGAAGAAGTAGACGCCCGTCCAAGGAAACCTGTTACATCCTGAATCGATTTTTAGCACCTGGACGTCCGTCCATTACACTTGGACGCCCGTCCACCAGAAAACTTCACATCCTGAATCAAAAGTAGCCCTTCAGACGCCTCTCCAGGAATCCGGACGCCCGTCTGAGTTGAGACCAAGACTGGACGCCCGTCCTCTCAATGCGGACGCCCGTCCAGCCTGGGTTTCAACTAAAACCCTAAAAGCTCTCTACGCGATTTCGAGCCGTTTCTCCACAACACAGCAGCAAAACAACACTTTAGGCCCAGAAAACTCCATACAAAGGTATCACATCGATTGTAGATTTTAACTAACACAAAAACACATTACTAGGAACGTTTAACACACCAAAACCGTGGCACACAAGCATAGAAGTCTTAAATTAAACTTTTACAGCATCAAGTTAAACTTTTGACAAGATAGAATTATCCTTACTGGAATTGCTGCGTTCTTGAAAGCCCTTGCTAAGCTAGTAACGATCCTCAACGAAGCTCGAATCTATAAAAGAAAACAGCGATTACCGACGACGAATTCTTAAACACCAAGGAGAGATTTTTCTCTCCTTCTTCCTTACAAGGGGCCGACGGCAAGGGGAGGGTTTTGGGGCTGAAAATTTTGTGTTTTGGGGAAAAAAATAAGGGAGGAAAAAGGAGTGAAAATCCTTTTAATTTATTAATAAATAAATCCTTTTTAATTAAAACTCCTTTTTAATTATTAATAAATCCCTCCAAAAATTAATAAATCTCATAATTTCCCAAATAATTAGATCTCTTATAATTAATTAGGAAGTCAAAATTTCGGGATATTACATCCTCCCCCCTTAAAACAAAACTTCGTCCTCGAAGTTCAGGTTCGTACCGGGCGTTGTTCCACCCCTCCTTAAAACACCCTTCATCCCCGAAGATAAGCAAAAGGATTTTACGTACAAGGCTTGAAAATGAGTTAACCAGAAAATTACCCGTCACTACGTGGTTTCTCCGATCGGCCTCCTCTTTGCCCAGTGTGAATAATTTCCCGATCTCATTTACTCCAGCTCCCTGGACTGTGCTGGCCGACCACGATGGTCGGTTCTGTTTCCACCAGTGACCGTAGGTGTACCCCCTTGTCGGCTCTGTGCAGGGGTACTACTCTGCTGCTGGTTACCCCCACTCATGTTTCCCGTGTTATCCCTTGGAGCTCCACCCATGTTGCTTCCCGTAACCGATGCCGACCCATCAGGTGTTGGAGCCGCAAAACACTCAAACCGTCTATGTCCAAACTTCCCGCAGTTGTGACACTGAACTTGTGCACTGAACAATCGGTACCCGGATGATTTCCCTGGCACCGCTTGCAATGATAACCGTGGCCGATTAAGCCCCTGAGAGTTATCTCTCGTTGACTGACCGCCGCTGACGTGGGGATTTGCGAAAAAGAGGGTCGTACTAGAGGATTTCCAGAATTGCTCCGCTTTTGCTGCCCCTGATTGTCCTCGGAGACACTCTTCCTCTTGTTAGTAGCATATGCCGCCTTAACCTCTCCCCGAATCCTCTCGATGTTGCATGCTACTTCACACATCTCTTTTAGGCTCGTGAAGCCCCTGCTTGCCCCCATACGATCCCGGATCGCTAAATCTAAGTGTTGCTCAAACTTCACCATCTTGGCCTCTTCAGTCGGCACTAGCTCGGATGCATAAACCGCCAAGTCGACAAACTTCTCGTAATATTCTTGAGCAGTCATATCCCCCTGTCGGAGATTATCGAACTCAACCCGCAGCTCTTTTCTCTTAGATTTGGGAAAGAATTCACGCCTCAGCTCCTGCTTAAACTCGGTCCAGTTCAGTGGTACCACCACCGATTCCCCTTGCTCATTTTCGGTCTGAGCCAACCGATCTTTGTTAGCACCCCACCACAAATCAGCCATGTCAACCAAGTAGAAAGCAGCTTGGTCGACCTTCATTCTTCTGGACAGCCTAGAGTGGCGAAGATCTTCTCAAACTCTCTAATCCACCGCTCGAGTCCCTTAGGATCTCCCTTACCATCGTACTGACTAGGCCTCTGCTGACTCACGGCCTTAGTCATGCCGGTGGTTGACCCCTAAGAACGATCCTCTGTCAGCTTGTTGACCGCCTGAATCAGGTCTTGATTCATCTTAACCAACTGATCAATCAGCTGGTCCCTCTCATTTCCATTCCTAGGAGGCATAGCTAAAACTACGAAAGTAAACAATCATGTATTCAATTATCACCTATATCATGCCACAGAATATTTCACATATGCTAACACTTACTGTCCAAAATTAATTGCAACACACAGCCACATTGCCACATACATCAGAACTTACCGTACTTTCCCTACATAGAACTCAATACCTACCCCACACATCCTCACTGTGCTTATTTTAGTGAATTTATTCTTAAGGTTCATTTTAGGTGGTGGTCCTGGAGTCGAACGTCTCGGATACCACTTTGTAACACCCCGGTTTCCAATCCCGTCGGCCGCCGGTATTGGTCACCGTAGTGCCACTCATCACGACACACAGTCGTGGCGGTAACATGCAACATTCCACAACAGAGAAATAAACGTCCACCATTCATTATTTTAAACGTTAAAATAAGTTCAATCTCCGATAGAAAAGTGAAAACATGCGGAAATGTCAATATGTTTCAAAGTTTCAAAATCCAAATAATGTGAAAACACGTGACTGCGACTACGTGGCTCTCAAAACCCGCGACATCCCAGCAACAAGCAATCATCCACTTTATACCTGCTAAGAATCTGCTCCCCATAAATGGATCATAGCAGGGCCCACCAAAAGTAGAAACCGTCAACTATAAAGTTGAGTAAGAATAAATCCAGTATATGCAAAATAAGATCGTGCACTTGTTCGACGTATTCGAAACACCACTAACATTCAAAAACCCAAGCTACAAGGAAAGTAAAACTTTCAAACCATATGTCAAAACCAACCCACTCAGGTTAACCGAGGACCAAACTAACCCATGAAAGGTGCAACCAATTTATGAAAATTACCAACAATCCATAAGGATACAACCAAACTATAAAAGACACAACCAATCCATACCGGACACAATACATCACAACTATCCATACCTAAAGGTCCCGAATGTGCACATCCCTCAAAAAGGGTAAACCCCTAAAGAGGAGGATCCTAAAGGTCAACCAATGGTACCATTATTAAAATGGACCATCACGTCTGGGGTGCAAGGAAACCTTCCCGGGTTCCCGGCTTCGGGTGCTACCCTATCCGGCCCGACCACACCACTGCGCAACTCCCCAAATACGTTAAGGTCATTGAAGTCGTAAGGAAACCTTCCCGGGTTTACGGCTTTGGGAGCTACCCTATCCGGCCCAACCACTACGGGTCTACGAACTCCAATGCCCAAAATCCAGAACCCAATGTTACCAATACCGTTGTCTCATCCAAACACAACTTACAAAACATGCTCGTAAGGTTTATCCATAACTAACAAAGAAGAGAGAACATTTAAACTGGACGCCCGTCTGAAAAGTTGGACGCCCGTTTGAAGAAGTAGACGCCCGTCAAGGAAACCTGTTACATCCTGAATCGATTTTTAGCACCTGGACGTCCGTCCATTACACTTGGACGCCCGTCCACCAGAAAACTTCACATCCTGAATCAAAAGTAGCCCTTCAGACGCCCGTCCAGGAATCCGGACGCCCGTCTGAGTTGAGACCAAGACTGGACGCCCGTCCTCTCAATGCGGACGCCCGTCCAGCCTGGGTTTCAACTAAAACCCTAAAAGCTCTCTACGCGATTTCTGAGCCGTTTCTCCACAACACAGCAGCAAAACAACACTTTAGGCCCAGAAAACTCCATACAAAGGTATCACATCGACTGTAGATTTTTAACTAACACAAAACACACTACTAGGAACGTTTAAGACACCAAAACCGTGGCACACAAGCATAGAAGTCTTAAATTAAACTTTTACAGCATCAAGTTAAACTTTTGACAGCATAGAATTATCCTTACCGGAATTGCTGCGTTCTTGAAAGCCCTTGCTAAGCTAGTAACGATCCTCTACGAAGCTCGAATCTATAAAAGAAAACAGCGTTTACCGACGACGAATTCCTAAACACCAAGGAGAGATTTTTCTCTCCTTCTTCCTTACAAGGGGCCGACGGCAAGGGGAGGGTTTGGGGCTGAAAATTTGTGTTTTGGGGAAAATAAGGGAGGAAAAAGGAGTGAAAATCCTTTTAATTTATTAATAAATAAATCCTTTTTAATTAAAACTCCTTTTTAATTATTAATAAATCCCTCCAAAAATTAATAAATCTCATAATTTCCCAAATAATTAGATCTCTTATAATTAATTAGGAAGTCAAAATTTCGGGATATTACAGTAGCGTCGTGAGAATATTCAGTTTTGAGCTTCATCTTCATCAGTTTGATGATCCTTTCAGCATCGAAGATGAACTCCTTTGGTTGCTGAGTTACCAGTTCCTCTTCCTCAACATGCATAACGGAAAGTTGTTTCTCAGATATTTTTTGTTGAAGGTGAGAAACAATTCCAGGAACCAAGGCCTTCAGCTTACTGACTTCAGTTGTCAGTTGTTGTTCCCCCTCAGTTGGTGCTAACTAACTTGAAGTACCTAGATACAAACAACGTGCAACTGATTTTTCCCCATGTGTCTCAGCATTCATTTTAATTCCTTTTTGTTGAGCGATCTGCTGAGACACAGTTTGCCTAATGGCTTCAGGTTGGGAAGTTCTCTTCGCTGAACTTGCAACTGCTGTAACTTGTTTAGTAGTTATAGATGCAGTAGCAGTTTGTGTTTGCTTCTTCCCACCACTGAGTCTTTCCTAATAATATTGAATCACTAAGCTAAGTGATTTCTTCAGTCAAAATCTGCCCTCAGTTTGTCTTCCTTCAGCTTGGGCTCTGCTGACACTTGCTAATTCAGCCAAGTGTTGTTTCTTGATCTAATTGAAAATGTATCCAGCCCAAATGAACTCCAATCCATCCCAAATGATGTTCTTCAGGTGAATGCCATCTTCATTTAATTTATTTAGCCCTTTGTGTTGTCCGATGGCATGTATGTTGATCTATCTGCTAAGGAGACCAAATTCAGGTTTGAGGTCCTTGATGTGTGTATCGACTGCTGCAGGTTGCTTTGAAGCTGAAATCCACCTAAGAAAAGCTTCACGCTTGAGAGGCAGACATACTAGCTCAATTGAATTCACTAGTGGATCTTTGAAACCAAAAAGTTGTCTGATAATGTCTTCATTGACTAAAAACTTTCGCCATGAACTCTTGTTAGTAGAGAGTTCTTTAACATCTTCAAATTTTCCCAAAATTGAAGTAGACCTTCCAAGTCCATATCTTGCTGCAATTCTGCTTCTATCAGATTCTTTAAACCCTGTAATCTTCCAATATTTTCACTTATATGACGGGAGAGAAGGGTATTGCTGCACATCTCTTCAAATTCTTTGAGTGTGAACGTATCAGGTGAGGCAATTAACCTTTCATTTTGAGTTTGTATGGAAGCTGCCATTTTGAAATAGTTTAAGAGAAAATTTCTAGCTGATTTTAGAAAGGAAAAGGTTTGATATCTTTTGTAAGGAGAGAGTATGAGGACGGTTGTATATATTGATCGGCCTTTTCTAAGTGTCCAATCTCACCTGCAGTGTACCGGGTCAAATTTAGCCTAGAATTGGTGAGTCAAGGTCGTCTCCCACAAGGAATCTGGTCGAGTACCAAAGTCGGTCTTGTCCCTAGTTCAGGTCAACACAATAATTGAACGTGGTGATTTGTCAGATCACCGGTTCTAACAACTAAATAAACATAAGAGAAAAGATTTTAAACTACGAAAAACAAGATAGCCGAGCTATGATCCAACCAACTACTCTCTAACCCTAACTCGTTTCCGGAAGCGTTTCGACAAACTCTAATTTTCTCGGCATCGTTGAAGGGTGTCATCTCCTGTTTCCGAAAATAGACATTTATTCAATAATCTACCCTCTTATATTAGGTTCAACAGTCCGCCTCATTGTCACTCAAAGGGTTTCATTTCCTAATTCCTAATATAGACATTAATTCAATAATCTACCCTCCTATGTCAGGTTCAACAGTCCGCTGACCGGATATAACTGACCCGACACGGTCTACGATCTATGAGACGCTCATTAACAATGATATGAACCTCACACATGAAACCGAGTCTGAACAACTCAGTCGGTTCTACAGGGTGATCCTAGAACCCCTTTTCCCGTACTCTCTCGCAAAATACATATGTAAAGACGATACGTGAAATACGATTATCGAGTCGCGAGTTCAATAAAAGTCATTAAGAATATGTTCTAGAACGATAACAACACTGAGAATCTAACAATAATAACATCAAAACACTTCAATCAACGAGCTAAGGATTCGTTTTCGAAGGCTATCACATATCTCGACTATTGGAAAAACTAGCTACTCATCATAACAAGAAAAACAACAAGAAATCAACAATAATAGTTAACATAAACCATGATTGAAAGAAAAAACAAGAAATGAAAATGAAATACCGAATATATTATGCCGTAGAAAATCGAATCTCCGAGCGAAATCCCTTCAATAACACATCAAGCTATCACCGAGATCCTCCGGATTACAACGATCTACAACAAATCTATGCTAATATACATCTAAAGTAATCTAATCTAAGGGAGATGAAGAAAAAACGCAGAAAAAAGCTGTCAAAACCGATCTAAAAGAGAAGGAATCCGATCTAGATCAAAATAAGGGGGTATTTAAAGTGTTTTTTCAGATCTGCACTGCTAGGCGGGCGCATGTACTGACAGGCGGCCACCTGTCAAAAAATTCCCTGAAGAAAACCTATCAGCAACTTTCTATGGTGACAGACCCTCAGAATGATGGCCATAACATTGTATGTAGACCTCCAAATCAAGTGATTCAAAATCCGTTAGAAAGATAATGAAATTGTCTACAACTCTCATGAAGATGTCCTGCCCAGAAAATGCCTCAACGGTAAATAAAAATGCAGATCAATGGATGGTATGGTTGTAGTACCACCGCGTTTTGATCCGTTTGAACGTTTAAGCTTCGGGAACACGTTCCAATCCTCGTAACTCGCCTTCCGGACATCTCAAACACCTAATTCCTGTACAAAATCACAACAAATACCACACATAATCCCTACAGGACACTAGGGTGACCGAGAGTATAGTAAATTACACCGAAAAAGACCGAGAATCCCGGACTTTACGTCCTAGGTCCCGAAATGATAACCAAGGTGTAAATACATCAAAATACAACCAAATGTCTCAAAAAACATATAAAACGAGGTATAAACGGGGTATAATTACATAGAAAATGATTGCCAATTTGACTCTCATCAACTACCCCCTACTTAACGTTTGCTCGCCCTCGAGCAAAAATGATCGATTCAAAAATAAAGATGGAGTCAACATTGCAATCATACATGTAGTCTATAAGAATTGAAATGGTAAAACACAAGTAAATGACACAAATGCATAAGATTTAAGTTCTACCTTGTATCGAGAAAAGAACGCGTGTGTGTGTATAGCTTTTTCAACATTTATTACCAATGACCGGTTTAGATTATAGACGTATAATGTACCGAGGCTATACCATAGGCTTATACGTCATAAACATCTCCACTAATCGAGATCTATCATCGTCTAGTACGGTCAGACAGGACTTGCACGGTTATATCGTTTAGGCTTAGGTTATGGCTACGAAAGGATATTTACGATAAAAATAGAAAGAGAAGGTGCAAACGAGCTTTAACCGAGAAAAATATATGTGAAACTCGGTTTCAAACGCCTCCAACTCTCCAACTATAAAAACAATCTCGATATCCGAAATAAACCCCAACTCCAACTCTAAACAACAATAACTTGGTCCATTATTTTCTGGACACTTTGTAAAAATAAAAACACATACTATAAATATATATACACTCTCTTTTTCATATTTTCTTTTTCTTTTTCTTTCTTTTTTTTCTTTTTTTATTATATTTTTATCCAAACTATATACCTGTTTGTAAAAAACTATGCACATCAAAATTCCGAACAAAGTCGAACCAACACACTGTCACACTCTCATACCGAATAACTCGAATAATACAATGTCACAACTGCACTCCCATACCACAACACCTCGCAACATTTTATAAATGTGCGGAAATAAAAGCTCAATTGCAAGGTAGTCAAGGATACGTAGACCGAAATTAGTCTAGGGACATCGATTATATAGGTTAGTAACAAAATGGTCAGTTCGGGCGGCGGTCTAACCACCCTACAAAAGGCTTAGTGGGGTAACTGTGGATACATATAAGGATGGCTTTTGGCTCTGATCGGGTCAAAAATGAATGCCAAAACCGTCATCCCGTACCTAACCACGACAACCTTTCTATTTCGCCTCGAAGTTACTAATATAAGTTCTAGGTAACCGGGTCATTAAGAACTACCATAATCGTTCACTAGTCAAGGTGATTCATGAAGTCGAAGCTAACGTGATAGAACTATTCCATTCTCAATACAAGACCCCAACTCAAATTAAATGCATTCGTATAATCACTATATGTTTAACCAAAGCAATACTATAGGCTCAATGTATCAAAACCAATGTCAAAGGTATCAAAATTTCTAAAAATGACTCATTTACACCAAAGGGATAACAGTTGATGACGGTCAAAATATACCCGTAAAAGTCATCAACATTATCCTTAAAGCGGGCCTAATAATATATATTTTATATTAAATCACATGGTTATATTTATTATTTAATGTTATGTGATTTATAAAATATAATTTGGTATTTATCCGTTTTTATTATTTAAATATAATTTATTTTGGGATAATTATTTATTTGTAGATTGAGTTAATTTTTGGAGGATAATTATAAATGGAAGAATTAAACTACAAGATAAATCCAAGCAAATACGGATGTATTGAAGATAAAGATCGGATAAGCACGGAAAAGAGGAGTAAGGCAAGACAAAAGCCGGCAAGCCAATCCAAAGGATTGGCGCCGACTTTGGGACGCATGGAGGGGCGAAATTTGCCCTTATCCGAAGATCGGCCGGGAATTATCCTAATGTGTTTTCAAACTTCTTTTGGATTTAGGAAAACTATTTCAGATTGGTTTAAGTTTATGCTATGCAAATTTCTCTCCTATATATTTGTACATACACACGCCATATACACACACCACAATACACACAATTCATAATAAAATCTTCAGTTTTACTTAGAGCAGTTTTTACAAGTTCTTCAATTATGTAAGTTCTTGTATTTATTTTCTCTTAGTTCTTTTAATTAATTCCCCCAATTATTATTTATCGTTTGAGATTGTTATTTCTTAGTTAAATGATGTAGATCTAGGATTGTGACGTAAGGCAGTGGGGACTCATTGTCTATAAGGATCCACACGCCCACGTCTACGTTTTTTGATCTATGTATGATTTTATTTCGATTAATAATCGTGTTTCTAGTAGGTATATATAGTTACTTTATGAGCTTCTATTTTATCCGATAAGTATAGAGAAACGCTAAGATTTAGTTTTTCGCCGAGTCAGTCTAGCCACGTCTTTATGGTGTGATTGTCCATTTAGAATTTCTTATCTTAGTAGGTATGGCTACGGCTACGTTGCTCGTCTGTTTGAATTAAAACGTGTAGTGAGGAAATACCAATATAGTACTCCTAGGTCGGCTCATGAATTGATCTTTCGGGACTTTCAGCGAGATCTAGATCTGTGTTATATTAGGGAATTGCGCGCACCTGATTATACGAAAATCGTTGATTAACATGATACCTAAAAAGTTAGTGTTAATAGGATGGAGACTGATGCGATCGCTTAGAAAGTACGCCTAATCACAGGAATGTTGCCTAGGTGAGGAATACGGTTAATATCGGCATCTCTAGTTTTGTAAGCGTGCGAGTCATATGAGATGGAGGCCGAAAATGCGAAGTCATGTGATGTAGCATAGTGATCTGGATGGCCTACCCGGAGCTAGATCTAGTTTAGGGGATGACTCCCGTAGCCAATATAAAAGAGATACGAATCGGATTAATAGTTGTCGAGTCTAGTTTAATTATATATAATCTCTAGATCCAAACGATAATGTAATAATTGGGGAGATTAATTATGTTGTATTTATTTGAGTTGTGTCGATTCGTGTCAACTTATATTTTCTTGTTCTTTGTTGGTCATAGACCTTTTTATGTGCTTGCCATGTTTAATTGATTATTTATAGAATGACCCACAATTTGGTTCCCTGAGGATCGACCTTGATTCGCTATAGCTATACTACGATAGACCTAGTCCTCTTGCTAGTATTGGTTTTGGTGGTCAAGTGTTTTAATTTCACTTGATCTACGTCATCAACAATCTCTAAGTATAACTCGTTCAACATGAAAACGAAACATTGAAGCTAAACCAACCACCCCCTACTTTAAAATAAGACACGAATGATAAGGGTAGAAAAGTTAGCTTACAACCGGAAAAAGGCGCGTACGATCATGTGGCATCCGTAAAAGTCCTCCCGGGGTACCTGTACATATAAAATATACACAACCAACACCAAAGGTGTACAAGTATTGAGTATAACACAATAAAACTACCCGGATTACCACAACTCATCAAAGCCAAAAACACCACACTAGCCCCCCCAAAACACACTTCTTCGGGTTATATTACATCAAAACTTACCCGAAGTATCAAAATAGAAACTAAAGAAACACAGTGAAACACGAGGGGAAAGAAAAGCATTAAAAACACATTCTGAGTTTAAAGTCCTAATCTAGACTTTCTTCCCCCAAATATGTCAATGATAGTTATACCAAAGGAGAGAAAATCTCTGCATCTCCCTTCCAAAATCGTAGGAATTGAGCACCCCCGGAAAACAAAATACTAAAAACACGGGGCTCAATCCCCACCACCATGACTGGTTCGATGAATTCGTTGCACAGAACAAAGAACTCACTTTCCCCGAACTAAAACATATACCAACCAACAACGACTCTAGCTCCAAGTAACAACAAATAGGCTCAACATCAACAACAAACTCAATAGGGTGCACCCCCGAAGATATAACAATAGGGCTAAATGAAGACGGAATAGGTGACTCAATATATACAAGAGTCATACCATCCTCGTAGTGTTCCTCCGGGGTGATTTCAATCATACTTTCTTGTTCTCTCCTCTCAGCCTCCTTCCTCTCGATCAGTTGATCTAGTAGAATTTCGATTCTCCGTAAAGAAGCTAGAGTTTCCGTAGTGTCATTACGAAACTCTCGAGTCTCCTCTTGGATCATTTCCTCCATGTAAGTCTTTGATTCTTGAGGCGGAGGTGGAAGAGTAGCGAGTTGTTGATCAAAGTAACTTGGGGCATTATCCCACGCATTCTTGTATGATGCGGCGTATGGGTTGAACTGATAATAAGGTTGTGTTCCGTAACCCATAGTACCATAGTTATATTATCCGAATGGGAAAGGAAATAAGCCATAATTGTAATATGGATTCATTATCTGCAAATCAAGGAAACAACACGAACACAATCACGGTATCTTGTCACTACCACTACCGAAGTAAATGGTGTGACATTTCAACAACAACAAAATAAAACAAACTATACATAAAAAAACAAATAAGAAAAACGACCTAATCCTAAGAACTTAACTAACTTACAAGATATCAACCCGATTCCCCAGAATCAGCGCCAGAAAACTTGATCGGCCTTTTTTAAGTGTCCAATCTCACCGGCAGTGTACCGGGTCAACTGTAGCCTAGAATTGGTGAGTCACGGTCGTATCCCACAGGGAATCTGGTCGAGTACCAAAGTCGGTCTCGTCCCTAGTTCAGGTCAACACAATAATTGAACGTGGTGATTTGTCAGATCACCAGTTCTAACAACTAAATAAACATAAGAGAAAAGATTTTAAACTACGAAAAACAAGATAGTCGAGCTATGATCCAACCAAATATTCTCTAACCCTAACTCGTTTCCGGAAGTGTTTCGACAAACTCTAATGTTCTCGGCATCTTTGAAGGGTGTCGTCTCCCGTTTCTGAAAAATAGACATTAATTCAATAATCTACCCTCTTATGTTAGGTTCAACAATCCGCCTCATTGTCACTCAAAGGGTGTCGTTTCCTAATTACGAGTATAGACATTAATTCAATAATCTACCCTCCTATGTCAGGTTCAACAGTCTGCTGACCGGATTTAACTGACCCGACACGGTTTACGATCTATTAGACGCTCATTAAAAATGATATGAACCTCACACATGAAACCGAGTCTGAACAACTCAGTCGGTTCTACAAGGTGATCCTAGGACCCCTTTTCCCGTACCCTCTCGAAAAATACATATGTAAAGACGATACGTGAAATACGAATATCGAGTCGCGAGTTCAATAAAAGTCATTAAGAATAAGTTCTAGAACGATAACAACACCGAGAATCTAACAATCATAACATCAAAACACTTCAATCAACGAGCTATGGATTCGATTTCGAAGACTATCACATATCTCGACTATTGGAAAAACTAGCTACTCATCATAACAAGAAAAACAACAAGAAATCAACAATAATAGTTAACATAAACCATGATTGAAAGAAAGAACAAGAAATGAAAATGAAATACCGAATATATTATGCCGTAGAAAATCGAATCTCTGAGCAAAATCCCGTCAATAACGCGTCCAGCTATCACCGAGATCCTCCGGATTACAACGATCTACAACTAATATAAGCTAATATACATCTAAACTAATCTAATCTAAGGGAGATGAAGAAAAAACGCAGAAAAAAGCTGTCAAAACCGATCTAAAAGAGAAGGGATCCGATCTAGATCAAAATGAGGGGGTATTTAAAGTGTTTTTTCAGATCTGGGCTTCTAGGCAGGCGCCTGTACTGACCGGCGGCCGCCTGTCAAAAAATTCAATGAAGAAAACCTATTAGCAACTTTCTATGGTGACAGGCCCTCAGAAAAACGGCCATAACTTTGTGTGTAGACCTCCAAATCAAGTGATACAAAATCCGTTGGAAATATAATGAAATTTTATACAACTTTCATGAAGATGTCCAGCCCAGAAAATGCATTTAAGGTAGATCAAAATGCAGATGAATGGAAGGTATGGTTGTAGTACCACCGCGTTTTGATCCGTTTGAACGTTTATGCTTCGGGCACATGTTCCAATCCTCGTAACTCGCCTTCCGGACATCTCAAACACCTAAGTCCTGTACAAAATCACAACAAATACCACACATAATCCCTACAGGACACTAGGGTGACCGAGAGTATAGTAAATTACACCGAAAAAGACCGAGAATCCCGGACTTTACGTCCTAGGTCCCGAAATGATAACCAAGGTGTAAATACATCAAAATAAAACCAAATGTCTCAGAAAACATATAAAACGAGGTATAAACGGGGTATAATTACATAGAAAATGATAGCCAATTTGACTCTTATCATATATAAGAGTGGGCGGTTGGTGATTTGCTTCACGATCTTGCAGAAAGATTTTGTACAATCTTTTCAAATTCCATCATGGTTTGTATAACCGATGTGTACTATATGACATATTGGGGTTATACACGCTACAAATTCTGACAAAAATGGTGGTAATAAATTGCGATGTAACTGTTGTCGGTATTATCCGTTCTTTTATTGACTTTGTTTGACTGGGTAAAACTGAAACTGGTATCATTATGAAAGTGTTGATATCCGTAAATTCTTCAGTTTAGTTAGTCAGTTTGAGATTGTTGATGTCAATGACTGATCTGTCAAGTGAGCGAACGCAGCATGACAAAGATCAATACCATTGACGAATCTCTGAGCTTAAACTGACTGACTGACTTTAATAATTCCCAATTCAGTAATCAGTTTAGCAAACCTTTCTTTGACCAGAGGTTTGGTAAAAATGTCAGCTAACTGATCTTCAGTTGGAACAAAAAGAACTGTGACATCATATTTCTCTACTTGATCCCTTATAAAATGATGTCTCACATCAATGTGCTTGGTTCTTGAGTGAAAAACTAGATTCTCAGTTATAACAATTGCACTTGTATTATCACACATTATAGGAATCAGTCCCTCTTCTATTCCATAATCTCTTAATTATTGCCTGATCCTTAAAATTTGAGCACAAAAGCTTCCAGCTGCTATGTATTCAGCTTCATATGTTGATGTCGATATTGAGTTTTGCTTCTTGCTGAACCATGACACAAGTCTATTTCCCAATAACTGACAAGTGCCTGAAGTACTTTTTCTGTCCACTTTGCATCCGGCATAGTCTGAGTCTGAGTAGGATATCAGTTTGAATTCACCTTCCTTTGTGTACCATATCCCAACTCCTTCTGTATCTTTCAAATACTTCAAGGTTCTTTTGACAATAGTGTGATGGATTTCTTTAGGTCTTGTTTGAAATCTGGCACAGACACCTACTGTAAAGGACAAGTCTGGTCTACTAGTTGTGAGATAAAGTAGACTTCCAATCATTCTTCTATAGAGAGTTTGATCCACATCCTTGCCATCTTTATCTTCATCTAATCTGATGTTGGTTCCAATTGGTGTTGCAATGCTAAATGATTTCTCCATTCCAAACTTCTTGATCAGTTCTCTGGTATACTTGGTTTGAAGAATGAAAATTCCACTGTCCATCTGTTTTACTTGTAAACCGAAAAAGTAATTCAGTTCTCCCATCATACTCATATGAAATTTTCTCTTCATTAAACTTGCAAATTTCTCATAGAGTTTCTTATTTTCTGATCCAAAAATGATGTCATCCATATAGATATGAACTAGGAAAGTACTTTCTTCAACTTTCATTCTAAATAGGGTTTTATCAATAGTTCCTTTTGTAAAACCATTATCCACCAGAAACTGAGATAGAGTTTCATACCAAGCTCTTGGTGCTTGTTTTAGTCCATAAAGAGCTTTTCTCAGTTTAAAGACTTTGTCAGCTTGATCTTTAATTTCGAATCCTGGGGGTTGTTGAACATAGACTTCTTCTTCAAGTATGCCGTTCAAAAATGCACTTTTAACATCAATCTGGTACACTTTGAATTTCTTTTGGGCTACAAAGGCAAGAAATAATCTGATTACCTCCAACCTTACAACTGGGGCATAAGTTTAATCAAAGTCTATCCCTTCAGCTTGAGAATAACCTTTTGCTACAAGTCTGGCTTTGTTTCTGATAATATTCCCATCTTCATCAAGGTTATTTCTAAAAATCAATTTAGTTCCGATTTTGTTGACATGATTTGGCTTGTCAGCTAAATCCCATTTCTCTCAAATTCGTTGAGTTCTTCTTGCACAGCCAAAATCCAATCTGGATTGTTCAAGGCTTCTTCGATTTCTATGAGTTCAGACTGAGATAGAAAGCATGCTATCAAAGCATCTAGTTGGTGTCTAGTATGAACTCCAGCTTGAAACCTAATACTTGTTCTTCAGGGTGATTTCTCATCCGTTGATGTACTGGTGGTTGCATCAATGGGTCTTCATTTTGTTGAGCTATGTAGAACTTATTTTAAGTTTTAGTGATGAGTGCTAGACTAGCTGTTATAGAGCAAAGGCAAAAAGATGTCTAGATCAAATGTATAGGATTATTAGAGTTTGATCTTGTATAGGTTTGATCAAACAAGCACTGTAAAAGGTCAGCTGACTTTCATCAGCAGACCTGTCTAGATCAGTAGGGTACCTGAGTCAGTAGACCAGTATAAGAACCTACTGAAGACTGAAGGCTGAGGGTTCAAACTCAGTTATTGAAGGCTAAGGGATCAAACTTAGTATTTAAGGTCAAGGATATGGAATCAGAATTTAGGGAAGTCTGTGATTACCTAAACTGATTATATATACCTTGTGTACAAGGTCTAAGTTGCACAAGTTAAGTGGTGATTGGAACTTAGTTATATTCAAAATGGTGTAATCTAACATCATAATAAAAAGTTAGATATAAGGAAATTCAGCTGAAGAGTTTTAATAAACACAACAACTTGGATTAGCTGACTAATATATATTTCAGCAGACTAATACCCTCAGGAACCTGCTGATATATATTCCGAATTATTCAAAGGTTACATTGGAAGATTATAAAGAAAAGGACTACTAACAACCTCTGATTTTATCAAACAAATCAATGGTTAAGATTAAAGGGACGTTGGGAAGAAATAGAAGATTATCCAATGGATACAAGTCAAAGGGTGGACATACTGTAAACTGTCAAAAAGCATTCTGACAGTGTCAGTACTATGAACAGTGACAGAAAGCAAGTCAAATGGGACAAATCTAAAACGGCTATGTTTGAATTTCAAACACAAGTCACAAGGATTCCTACCTATAAATAGAGGACTCCAAATTCAGATACAGATGATGATTTTTGAGAGAAAAACAACTTATAATCTTGGGCTTCAGATTCTTACTAAGAATTCACCCTGTTGACCCTACTGAGCATAAAGCTATTGATCCAGTAAACTTCTTCAAGTGTAATCAACCTTCAAGCTATATCAAGTTTACACGCTTGAAGACCCCAAGCTGCTGATCATATAATCCTGATCAAGCTGCTGAAAGCTGAATCACTTACTTGATTCAAACTTTCTTTTACCAGGAATCTGCTGAAGACAGTGAAGCACATTTGTGTGTCAAGGGCTATTGTTTGTGGTGGAGCTGGTGAAGAGGAAATCCTACCCTTCAAGGACCAGTGGAAGACTTTGGAGCAGCAATCCTACATGTTCCAAGTGTTCAGTTTGTGAAGCCATAGTTATTGGTGAAAGACAAGCAACTTAGGGATTTTTGTAACTGCTACCTCAAGAATCTCTAGTGAATTACCTCCAACATCATAGGAGAAGAGTGGAATGACAGGATTACACCACCTGGAACCACTATAAAATTGCCTACTTACTTTCTACATTTATATTCTGCACTTAGTATATTTAGCACATCAACCTACTGAATATAGCAACTGAATCACACACATACAATACTTGGTATCAGAATTTAACAACAAGTAATAAGGCTTAATTTAAAAATATTCCGCTGCAACAAATTCAGTAAAGTCAATAGTCAGTAGACTATTGAGTATCAACAGACTACTGAGCTATCAGCAGGCTGCTGAAGTTGCTGAGTTTGTTAACTCCAAAAGTTTTAAGTGTTAAGTTTATTCACCACCCTCTAAACGTAACCAAAGCCTTTTTAAGGGACCACCAATTGGTAGCAGAGCAGTGCTTCTGTTCTGAAGTAATCCTACTTGTTGTGCTTGTGAAATTACTTTGAAAACTTTTTCAAGTTTCTGATTTTCAAAGCTTTGCATCATGGATAACAACCAGTATGCTAGAACAATGTTGATGTGTTCTTTAGATCGTTTTGATGAGTATAAACGTCGTATGCAGGCTTACCTAGCTGCAACACATGATGAAATGATGGATGTGCTGACAGATGGACCACTGGAGATTACCAAGTCAGTAACAGTGGGGAATGAGACACAATACATTCCAAAGCCAAAAAGAGAATGGAATGCTGAAGATAGAAAAAGAGCAAACCTCAACAATATGTCTATTTATATCATATACAAAACCTTGGATAGCAATATGTACATGAAGGTGAAAGATTGCAAGACTGCAAATGAACTTTGGGACAAGTTACAGTTAATCTGTGAAGGCACTGATGCTATCAAGAAGAACAAGATCAGTGTGGCAAAGAAGAAGTTTCAGGAGTTCAAAATGAAACCAAATGAGACTATTGAACAAATGGAGTCAAGATTCAATGCTATCATGGATGAACTCACCCTAGTGAGTGTGAAGTACTCACAGGAAGAAATCAATTCAAAAATCTTGGAAGCATTACCTGCAAAAGAAGTTTGGGAGATGAAGGTGACTTCCATAGATGTTAAGGGTGAAATTATATGATTTATAACGTTATATTTTATAATGTTTTCCCCCATATTCGTATTAATTGCATGGGAATTAAGTGTTTAAATGAATTATTGAGCAAATAATATTTTTAATGAGTTAATCGCAAAGTTGGTGAATTTATATGTTTTAATTAGGATTTTATGTTTATTGGAATTATGTTACGCTTTGGTATGTTTTGATCCTTGTGTAGATACTCATTGATGATGGAGAAGATGATCTTAGAGAGCCAAATTTGAGTTAGGAAAGAAATCAAGATTTAATCTTCAACAGATTGTCGTCCAAGATCAGTGGATGAGCGTCCAGTGCTGAACGGGCGTCTGAGAGAGTGAACGAGCGTTCAGAGGTCCAAAATCAGAACAGAGAGTTTAGACGCTGAATGAATGAGCGTCTGGATCAAGTCCAAGACAACTTGGACGGGCGTCCGGCTTCTTGAACGAGCGTCCAAGCGCCGCCATGCTGAAACCGACTTAAACTTCTATTTAAAGGCAGCGGATCCCAACCCTAAAACACATAATTTTCACATCAGAAATTTCCAAGAGAGCAGCCGCATCTTAGGAGGCTTCAAGGCCGGTCACCCGAGCCTTGTGCTCGGGTGATCGGGGTTAGATTAGGATTTTATTTTGTTCGTTTTTCTCCTTCTTGTGCGTCCATGGTGATGGTTTGAAGCTGTAAATTTGGATCAAACATGTAAGATTTTTCCAGCAGCGTTTTATTTCTTTCTTTGGATTATTTTGTAAGTTCAATTTAAAGTTCGTATCTTTTCTGTGATTATTTGTTATTGCAAATTTATATCGAAAGATGTTTGCGATTGATGTTTACCGTAGGACGAAAGTCGGTGTAAACGCGAGATCACCATAGGAAAGAATAGACGTTTTGACCTAAACAAACGAAAGTTGATAGGTTGAATATCTAGGTTGTTAGATCTAATAAATCTTACGCCTTGGTTTGTTTGCATTAATCTCCGTAAATCGAAAGATAGAGATTAATAGACGAATTATCTACGAAAGTAGGATTCATGCTTATGAGAGGTGAACCACGACTTTGATTGAATCTTCATAAGATAATCTAGGGAGGAAGTTAAGGGTTGCGGGATGGTGGATCATGGTTGTTCTATGTTGATTGGTTTCAGTCATTATCATGTTCGTTTTATTGTTCTCCGTAGTTATAGTTTTATTTTATGTTTGTCCGCAACTATCTTTCCTGGCTTTGGATTAACAATCCTCTGTCCAGTTTACTTTTCCGTTTTAGTTTAGGTTTAGGTTAATAAAGAAGAATTAATAAGTTAGATTCGACATCCCAATTCCCTGAGGATCGATACCCGTACTTATCCAACTTTACTAGCAACTACCCGGTATTCGGCCGGTTAGGAGGTAGTTTTGCATGGTAGTATAGGTTTTATAAATTTTCTTTTGTTTTAATGATGCAAAATCTCCCCAACAATAGAAGAAATGAGAAGTCTACATGAAGAGGACACCTTCAAATTGTTTTCAGATCTCAAGGCATATGAATTCAGTAAGAAACTTGTACCTGAGACTAAAAAAAAAGAACCAAAAACTACTACATTGGCTGCTGCCCATCAAGAAGAAACATCAGGAGCTCAAGATGATCTACTGGATGAGATGCAAGAGCAAATTGACCTACTGAGCAAGAAAATCATAATGCTGAAAAAAGGAAAGGGTTCTCCAAGGAATTTCACAAAGAAATTCAGTGAAAAGAAGAAGGAAAAATCCATGAAAGATAATGATTATTTGTGCTATCATTGCAAGAAACCAGGACACTTCAAACCTGACTGTCGTGAATTAAAACAGAAAAAGGAACCTGATTATCTCTGCTTCAACTGTAAGAAACCTGGACATTTTAGACTTGATTGTCCAGACCTACTGAAGAGCAAGAGCCGACAAAGAAGATCTGGCAAGAAAGCTATGGTTGCTGAAGATGAATCAGGATATGAAGTAGAATCAGAAAAGAGAAATGAATCTGATGATACTGCACTTGTTGTTGATATGGATGATTATGCATTAATGGCAAATATGGATGAACAGAGGAGGTATACAATTTTGTATCTATTAACACTCCTGCTGGAAGTGATTGTGAATCTACTTGTGGTTCAAATCCCAAAAATTCTGACAATGAAGAAACTTTGGATGCCATCCTTAATCAACTGAGGATAATACAATCTGGTTATGAGATTGTGAAGGTTGAAAAAGAAGATCTTCAATCAGAAGTTGAAAGATTAAAAGCTGAATTAAGAGTTCTCAAGGGTAAGGAAAAAGAAGTTGGACAGAATCAACATAAGTCTGCTGTACATTCAGTAGCTGCTGAATCTGCTGAACAATCTTGTTCCTCCACTGCATTCAAATCTTGAAAGCCTTATGGTGATAGAACAGGCCTTGGATTTGGAACTCAACAATCCAATAAGAGTGGATCCAGTAAGGTCACTTAACCTAGCACCAGAATAGGTCCTAAGTTTGTGCCTGCAGAAGATCCAACTCCCAAAAAGGTTGCTGAGGCAGTAAAGCCTACTGAGAAAGCTTCAAGGAAGCAAAATCATAAGTCAAAAAGGTCTACAACACCTAACAAAAAACAAATCTAAAGGTAGGGCTGTTATACCTTCTAGACCTGCTGATAGCAGACCTGCTGATAGCAGACCTGCTACCAAGTCTGCTGGACCACAAAGAAGAAAAAATCAGAAATATTCCAAGGATAAGAATCCTAAACCTAAAAATGTCAATCAATCAAGGGATATGTATCTCAAGGGGAAAGGTAGACTGTTCCCTACTGATGATGCTTGGAATATTCCTATTTCTACTGCTAGAAACAACAGATATAACCATGCTGCTAGGGTAAAACCTAAGCAATGGAATCAGTAGAGGACTCAACAGAGGACTTATACAAGACCTCAGCAGGGACCTCAGCCAACTCCATACTACAGGGATGTTCCTAACATACAGCAAACTGATGGTTATGCTAGTGCTTCTAACAAAAGAAATCACTCTAAACAGCATTATATACCAAAAGTCCAGAAAGCATATGTGAGTCCTACAGAACCAAATGTCAAACCCTATGGATGTGTGGAATACATGTATGAACAAAAGTATGATACCTTTAAAAGAAGACCTTATGGAAATTTGCCAAGGGTCATGCTTGCCACTGACCACTATGGACCCAAACAGATTTGGGTACCTAAAATGCATTAACTTTGTTTTGTAGGGTGTCTGGTACTTTGACAGTGGATGTTCCAGACATATGACAAAGAATAAGCACTGTCTGTCAAGCTATGTGGCAAAGGATGGTCCAAGAGTAAATCTTGGCAACAAGAACACACCAGGATACACAAGAGGATATGGCAACCTTGTGAGAAATGGATTAACAATCAGAAATGTTGCATATGTGGAAGGACTGGACTACAACCTACTGAGCACTGGACAATTTTGTGACATGGGCTACAAGGTCACTTTTGACAAAAACAACTGTATTGTCATCAGTGAAAGAGGTGATCAAGTTGTGTTTGCTGGAAGAAGGCAACAAAACATGTATATTGTGGATTGGTCCACTGCTGTTCCAGAAACTTGTCTGATTGTGCATACCAAGTCAGAACTTAATTGGCTATGGCATAAAAAGTTGAATCATCTAAACTTTGATGATATCAATCAGTTGGTGAAAAAGAAACTGGTGATTGGTTTACCTGAGATCACATTCATGAAGGATGCTATATGTGATGTTTGTCAGCAAGGTAAACAAAACAAAATCAAGCTTCAAGTCAAAGACTAAACAATCAACAAAAAGAGTTTTAAAGCTAATGCACATGGATCTTTTTGGACCAGTAACACCAACAAGTGTAATAGGAAAGAAGTACACTTTAGTAGTTGTGGATGATTACTCAAGATACACTTGGGTAGTATTCATGAACAAGAAAAGTGATACACTTCAAAAGATGCCTGAACTTTTGAAGAGATTGCAAAATGAGAAAAGTTTGATAGTAGTGAAGATCAGATCAGATAAGGGTACTGAATTTCTCAATAAAGTTATAAGAGAATATTGTGAACAGAATGGTGTACTGCATCAACTTGCTGCTGCTGGTACACCTCAGCAAAATGGGGCTGCTGAAAGAAGAAATAGGACTTTAAAGGAAGCAGGAAGAACCATGATTTGTGAAGCATTATTGCCTGAAAGATATTGGTCTGAAGCAGTTAATACAGCATGATATACACAAAATAGGACCTCAGTGAACAAGAAGCTACTGAAGACACCTTATGAGATTTGGAATGGAAGGAAACCTAATATATCTTATTTCCATCCATTTGGAAGCAAATGTTTTATTTTAAATCATAAGGAGCAATTGAAGACATTTCAAGCAAAATCAGATGAAGGAATCTTCTTGGGATATTCTTCTGTCAGCAAGGCATTCAGGGTATTGAACAAAAGGACACTAAAACATGAAGAAACAATACATGTTGTGTTTGAGAACCTAAGTTCACTGGAATGGAAGATTAAGCATCTGAACCTATTGATAATCAACAAGTCACTGATCCAGAATGTGTTGAAGTTTTGGAAAGGTTTAATGACTTAAAGATTTCTGATTCTGCCCCTGCTGAACCCCCTGCTGGTAACACCACTGATGCAACAACTGAAGCAGTTCAAGGATCTACTGAGCCCCCTATTGAAGAAACAGCAGACCCTACTGAAGATGATGTTCCTGAGAATCAATCTAACCAAAATCAACAATGGTTAAGGGATCACCCTGCTGAACAAGTTATTGGCAATATACAGCAAGGTGTGAGGACTAGAAGACAATTAGAAGCAATGGTTACATGTTTTCTATCTCAAATGGAACCTAAAGCTGTTCAGGAAGCAATATCAGATCGAGATTGGATAATTGCTATGCAAGAAGAATTGAATGAATTTGAAAGAAATCAAGTTTGGACACTAGTGGAAAGGCCTAATCATGCAAACATTATTGGAACAAAATGGGTATACAAAAACGAATTGGATGAATCTGGTACCATTGTGAGGAATTAGGCCAGACTAGTAGCAAAAGGATATTCTCAAGCAGAAGGAATAGATTTTGATGAGACATATGCCACTGTTGCAAGATTGAAAGCTATACGATTATTCTTGACATATGCTGTTTATAAGAACTTCAAAGTATATCAGATGGATGTCAAAAGTGCATTTTTGAATGGCATTCTGGAAGAGGAGGTCTATGTTCAGCAACCTCCTGGTTTTGAAGTTAAAAATCAAGAATATAAAGTGTACAGACTCAATAAAGCACTTTATGGTTTGAAACAAGCACCAAGAGCATGGTATGAGACCCTATCTCAATTCTTGGTGGACAATGGTTTTACCAAAGGTACCATTGACAAGACTCTTTTCAGAATCAATGAAGGAAACAACACACTGCTGGTACAAATTTATGTTGATGACATAACTTTTGGCTATGAAAATGAATTGTTATGTGATAAGTTTGCTAATTTGATGAAAAGTAAATTCCAAATGAGTATGATAGGAGAAATGAACTACTTTTTGGGTTTACAAGTCAAACAAATGAAAGATGGAATCTTCATTCATCAAACCAAGTACACCAAGGAGCTGCTGAAGAAGTTGGTATGGAAAACAGCACCAAGGTATCAACTCCTATGAGTACAAACATAAGACTGGATGAAGACAAAGATGGCAAAGATGTTGATCCGAGTTTATACAGAAGGATGATAGGCAGTCTGTTGTACCATACTGCCAGCAGACCTGATATATCCTTTGCTGTAGGTGTTTGTGCAAGATTTCAATCAAAACCTAAGGAAAGTCATTTAGCTGCAGTCAAAAGAATTCTCAAGTATCTAAAAGAGACATTGGAAGTAGGGATTTGGTATTCAAAAGACGGAACCTTCAAGGTTATATCCTACTCAGATTCTGATTATGCTGGATGCAAGATTGATAGAAAAAGCACCACATGAACCTGTCAGTTAATAGGAAATAGACTGGTTTCCTGGTTTAGCAAGAAACAGAATTCAATATCAACTTCCACTGCTGAAGCTGAATATATTGCTGCTGGAAGCTGCTGTGCACAAATACTATGGTTAAGACAACAGTTAAGGGATTATGGGATTGAAGAAAGAGAAATTCCTATAATGTGTGATAACACAAGTGCAATTGCAATTACAGAAAATCCTGTTTTGCACTCAAGAACCAAGCATATTGATATGAGACATCATTTTATAAGAGATTATGTTGAAAAGAAAGATGTGGTGGTTCTGTATATACCTACTGAAGATCAACTTGCTGATATTTTCACAAAACCTTTGTACAGTGAAAGATTTGCTATGTTAAGGACAGAACTTGGAATTATAAAAGTTGACTGATACATCTATGATCAGCAATGTACTGGAATTCACCAAGGGGATTAGTCTTTGCTATGTTGGGTGAGCTAACTTATCAGATTAGTCATTGGTATCAACAATTCCATGTACTTATATTTGGACAATTGAGCAAATGAAGTTTCCAAGGGGATTGGTCTTTTTCATGTTGGGTGAGCTCACTTGACAGATCAGTCATTGGTATTAAACTTCATCTTGTATTATCAGTTGGACAAAACAAGGAAAATTGAAGATCAGTAGAGTAACCTTATCAGCAGGCTGCTGAGACATTATGTCAGCAGACTGCTGAGCCAACTCTACTGATGACAAGGCTACTGATGGAAACGTTACAGTCAAAACTTTACTAAAGTCAAAAGCAAAATAGCAGGATATTTATCTTATGTTAATAACTGTGGTTACACGATCGAGCGGTTACAAATATTTATGGATGAGTTATGGGCCATGTGTCAAGATCTCATTTACTCATATTTAATCGTGGTTAATGCTACAGTACGTGTCTGACAGTTTTCTACCCACTACTCTCTGCTTTATATACAGACATATACACAAAGGATTCATTCAACACTCAAATTGATTTTCTCTGCGTATACACCATGTGAACACAGATTTGTAAGCTATCTTCTTCATCTTCTTCTTAAACAATGGCGGATAAGGATGATGTTCATTACGGAACAAGTCAAATTGTGTGAGGTTTTGTTGTTGATGCTAACAAAACAAAATTAGCTATCAATATTGGTCGTAGAATCAGAAGATACGAAGCTTTGGAAAATGTACTCAATATAAGATTGGAAAGAATATCATATACAAATGTGGTTAGTTTATGGAGAAACATTGTGATAAGAGACAATATAGAGGCATTTACTACAACGGTGAATAGCCAGGAGATTGAAGTTTCCTCAAAATTGCTGAGGGAAGCTTTTGGTTTTGGACCAGTAATGGATGCTCTAACCAATCCTGAGGAAATGGGACTATAAAAACTGGATTTTGTTGATAGAATCCAGACTAATGATGCCATCAAATCAACACTGGGCATCGATGTGAAGTATATATGGATGGAGTACAACCTGCTGAGCAAGACTATTGCAAAGAACATCTTATGACTCAGTGGAAGCCTGGATACCTTATCAGGACCCAAAATAGAACTGTTGATGATCATCTGCAGAAGCATCAAGTTTGATTGGACTGGATTCTTTGTCCACTACATGAAGAAAGTGATAACAGAAGAAAGAGAAGGGACAAGGAAATCCAAGGCTTTACCTTTGGGATTGTTGGTTCAGGCCCTACTGAATCGTTTGGGAATTGCTGATATTGCACCTGAAAAGTTAAATAAATCCAGATACAAGAAAGAGATTGACTATCTCATCCCCGGTTTGGATGATGATGAAGATGTAGATGCTGAGGCTACACCAAGTGATAATGATGGTGGAGATGATGATACTGGTGGTGAGCAGGTCAAGCAAACTGTTAAACCTACTGTACCCAAGAAAGTTATTGAGACGAGAAAGGCTACTGATACAAGGAAGATTACAGAAATGTTAAAGCCTAGGAAGACAAGGAAGCAAACAGCAGAGACTGCTGAGTCTGCTGAGGGTCCAGCTGAAATTGAAGTTACTGACCCTGCTGTAGTTACAAAGAATAAGTCTGTTGCTGAAAGTTTTGAATGGGCAACAGAAAGAATTTAGTAGAAAGAGGAAGGCTACTGAGATTGAATAAGAGGAACTTTCTAAGAGAATGAAAGAAATTGCCATGAAAAAGAAACATGTCAAAGGGAAACAGTTAAGGATTCTGGAGGCTCAGAGGAAAGAAGAGGAAGAAGAGGCTATTGAAGCTGAGCCCCTAACAATTATGAAGCCTACTGAGAAAGAAAAGGTTGTTTTTGAGCAACCTACTGGAGAAACACAGCAGACTGCTGAACCTGAGCCTGCTGTAGAGGTTGTTGAATCCTCCCCTGTAAAGGCTGCTGAGCCTACTGAAGCTGCACAAGTTGTTGTTGAGCAACTTGTTGAAGAACAATAGCAGATTACTGAATCTGCACCTGATGTGGTGATTGAAACAATTGTACAAGACCCTGCAAGTTCTACAATAGTTCAGGGGGGAAGAGCAGTCTGCTTCTAACCTTGTTGATGAGCATGTAAGTCAGGGGGAACCCAGTGTGGAACAGATGGAGGTAGTAGGCACTAATGTACAATCTGAGCAACCTTCTGACCTAGAAGCATCTGTTGAAGAAACTCTTAACTTACTTGTTGAGACCTTTGGAGGTCTGCAAGGAACTCAAACTGCTCCCAGAAGGCCAACCATGCCCTTTGAAAGGAAAGAGAAAAAGAAAAAGAAGGAGGGGTATGTTGATCCTAAGCTCCTGCTGGTTGCTAACTACTTTCAATGGATGTTTGGATATTACAAGAAACAGAAATCAGCGGCTCAACCTATGACAGACTTTGAGGAGTGGGCTTTTGAGAGGTTAGGAATGGAGAATTTGTTGGATCTGATTGATACCTCTCTATTGGAAGCAAGATTGATGGATCTCTTTGATCAGCAAAAAAAGGAAGATGGTATGAAGTTCAGAGATCCTAGAGATCAATCAGACAGTGAGGACTCTTCATCATCTGATTCTGGTGATGATCATCCCTCTGGTCCAGGAGGAGTCAGTGGGACTACTTTGATTACAGAACAAAGTACACAACAATCCACTGATACTGGCAGGTCTGCTGAGGGCCAGCAGACTAGTCAAATGGAGGAAGATCTGGAAGATCTTACCATGGATGATCTGGAGGCACAAATCAATTAGGGTATACATATTGGTGCAAACATGCTGGTTGGTGAGATAGATACTGTCTTCATTGAAGAATCTGCTGCACTTACTAAGGATCAGCAGACTGAAGATTTGGATGAAGAAAGGGTTACTGATCATAGTGAGCCTAAAGTCAGTTCTGAGGATTCAGCTCAATATCAAACATGGATTGATACTCAGGACACTCTATCCAAAACTGCCAATTTACTACGAAGGATTGTTGATGTTAGGAAATTTTAAAGAGATAATATGGCTGAATTCCCTGCAATTCTTGTACAGAGAGTGCTGATCACTGAGGAACAAACAGTGGTAGCACAAAGATTGGATATGGTGATGGGATTTGAAGGATCACCATTGATTGATGAGGAGGTTTAGGCTGCTGAGGAATAGACAACACCTGGACAAAGGTTGGAAAAGGAGGTACATGCTGCTGAGGTACAAACAGCACCTGGACACAGGTTGGAACTAGAAATGGGTTTGGAGGAAACCCCTGCTGTTATTTTTGAACAGGCTGCTGTAGTAGAGCCTGCTGGAGGAAAGTCAGCTGTAGGGAAAGATGGTCAGCAGACTGTTGTTGTTGATGAGGATGAACAGCTGCTGGACTATGATTACAGTGATGAGGAGTTTCAAGTTCCAGAGGAAGAACCTATAGATGCTGAACCTCAACAGGCATTTGTACCTATTTTTGAGGAACCTGCCCAAGATCCAATTCTAGAGGAATTCCAAGGACCTAACCCTGCAGGGAGAGATATGAGCTGGGCCACGGTTATCAGCAGACAGAGGGCACAATACAATGTTGAAGAGCTTGCTGAAGAAACTGCTGGACATATGTCTGGAGGAATGGCTGGTGGGGTACCAACAGAGATTTTGGATGAGTTGAGGACTGTCAGAAATGACATAACATGGTTAAGAACTCAACTTCACAGGCAAGAGCAGAGGTTTGAAGATTTGATGAATCTGGTGGAAAATAGAGGGAGGACTATAGAAACAGTTGCCTCCAATATTACTTCCACTCAGTATGCTCTTGCCTTGCTCAAGATGTGAGAGGGGTTAAACAGGGAAATACACTGAAGGACAAGTTTCTAAAAGATCAATTTGAATCTATTCACCAGAAACTTGACAAGCTTGCTGATGCACCCAAGCCTGCTGTGGCTGAGCCTGCTGGAACACTTGACCTTGCTGGATTGGATCCTAAGTTTACGGAGAGGATCAATCTACTGGAGCAAACAATGCAAGAAAGAATCACAGTAGTTGACATTAGAACAGAAATTATGGATGGTCAACTGAACAATCTGGTGATCACACAGGAGAGTGTTCATGGCCTGCTGTCCCATTTTGTTGATGAGGTCAATAAGGGGGAAGAGAGCCAAACAGCAGTAGCAAAAGAGGCTGCTAGGATTTTTGCTAAGAAGAGATGGGAAGCTGACACCAATGCTTTTAGAGAACCTGCACCTGGAAGACTTCCACTTACTGATGATCTTCTCAGAGAATATAAGAAGTTGTACAACAACAAGAGAAGACCTTACCATGACAAGGGTTTCCATGAGGGACTAAATTCTTTTCTGGGACTCAAGTTTTGGGATGCAAGGGTTAAAGCTTTAAGATCTGCACATAGAGGTGGAAGAGGTGGAAGAGGTGGCAGAGGTGGAAGAAGTATTCCTATCACCAATGCAAAGGAATCACAGAAGGAATTCAAAGAAGTATACATACGTTTAGGCTTTAGAGTACATCAGATCAACCTTACTCTACCTGAGGCATGGAAATGGTGGAAGAAGTGAATCCTCACATTGATTTCTCACTTATTGAAAATGAATGGATGAGAGAAATGGTTAGAGAAATTAGAGCATATTCTGATCAGCAAGAGAAGGAAAGAGAAATGAGGCACTAGATCAGCATACTTACACATGCATTTTACTTTTGCTGAATCTAGACTGTAATACTTTTGAACAACTAATTATAATGAGAAATGACTATATTTGTTCTATTTTTGCTTTTAATCTTTTTGCTTTGCTATAAGGAGGGTATTGCCATCATCACCAAAAAAGGGGAAATTGTTGAACTTATTTTAAGTTTTAGTGATGAGTGCCAGACTAGCTGTGATAGAGCAAAAGCAAAAAGATGTCTAGATCAAATGTATAGGATTATTAGAGTTTGATCTTGTATAGGTTTGATCAAACAAGCACTGTGAAAGGTCAGCTAACTTTAATCAGCAGAACTGTCTAGATCAGTAGGGTACCTGAGTTAGTAGACCAGTATAGGAACCTGCTGAAGACTGAAGGCTGAGGGTTCAAACTCAGTTATTGAAGGCTAAGGGATCAAACATAATATTTAAGGTCAAGGATATGGAATCAGAATTTAGGGAAGTCTGTGATGACCTAAACTGGTTACATATATCTTGTGTACAAGGTCTAAGTTCCACAAGTTAAGTGGTGATTGGAACTTAGTTATATTCAAAATGGTGTAATCTAACTTCATAATAAAAAGTTAGATATAAGAAAAGACATCTGAAGTGTTTTAATAAACACAGCAACTTGGATTAGCTGACTTATATATATTTCAGCAGACTAATACCCTCAGGAACCTGCTGATATATATTCCGAATTATTCAAAGGTTACATTGGAAGATTACAAAGAAAAGGACAGCTAAAAACCTCTAATTTTATCAAACAAATCAATGGTTAAGATTAAAGGGACGTTAGGAAGAAACAGAAGATTATCCAATGGATACAAGTCAAAGGGTGGAAAGACTGTAAACGGTCAAAAAGCATTCTGATAGTGTCAGTACTATGAACAGTGACAGAAAGCAAGTCAAATGGGACAAATCTGAAATGGCTATGTTTGAATTTCAAACACAAGTCACAAGGATTCCTACCTATAAATAGAGGACTCCAAACTTATATACAAATGATGATTTTTGAGAGAAAAACAACTTATAATCTTGAGCTTCAGATTCTTACCAAGAATTCACCCTGCTGACCCTACTGAGCATAAAGCTACTGATCCAGTAAAATTCTTCAAGTGTAATCTGCTTTCAAGCTACATCAAGTTTACACACTGCGTACCACGAATGTCCTATACCACTATGATGACCAAAAGCTCACGACAGTCAGAAGAAGCTGCCTTATGATTTGAGTAAGGTATGGCATATCCCGAATGTCCTATTCTACCATGACGGGCAATAACTCATTCTGATGTGCGTTTATATGTGAAAGTTAATGGAATCAACTTCTATAAGGAAGTGGTATGAATAAGTGAAAGACTTAGTTATCGCCTACCTTATCCCCAGTATAAATTGACAGGCATGTTGTAGGGATTATCCTCTGAGTATGTCAGAAAGATCCTAAACACATTCTATCATCCTTTTCAACATTGTTACGTTTGGTAGGGCACATGTTATAAGTATCATCATCTTTTTCTAGTTTAGATGGGTATTTGCTAGTTGCTTGGAAAGTTTCAAGTTTGGACTTAGTGGAAATTTTAAATGGCTCTGCACACACACCGGGGTGAATCTCTAGCTTATTAAATACGTTGTATACTTGCTGAAGATGTCTATATTTATTCTTTTTGGTTGGAACTTTGTGGTACTAAGTAAATCTAAGCCTTGGCCTTGTTTTGTCTTGCTCGGGACGAGCAAAAGCTAAGTGTGGGGGAGTTGTTTACGGTGATTTGTACGAAAAACTTGATGACGTAGATCAAGTAAATTAAAATACTTGACCACCAAACCAATACTAGCAAGAGGACTAAGTCCATCATAGTATAGCTAAAGTGAATCAAGGTCGATCCCACAGGGAACCAAATTGTGGGTCATTTATATACAAACAATTAATTATTCATATCAAAGACTCAAAGGCGGTCTACGACCAACGAAAGACAAGAAAGATAAAGGACACGACTCGACACAACACATAAACAACGTAATTAACCTCCCCAATTATCACGTTATCGTTTGGATCTAGAGATTCTATATAATTAAGCTAGACTCGAAAACTATTAATCCGATTCGTATTTCTCTTATATTGGCTACGGGAGTCATCCCCTAAACTAGATCTAGCTCCGGGTAGGCCATCTAGATCACTATGCTACATCACGTGCCTTCGCTTTTTCGGCCTCCATCTCATATGACTCGCACGCTTACAAAGCTAAGGATGCCGATATTAACCGTATTCCTCACCTAGGCAAGATTCCTTTGTTCAGGCATACTTCCTAGATGATCGCATCAGTCTCAGTCCCATTAACAATTACCTGGACGGTCTCATGTTAATCTACGATTTACGTATAACTAGGTGTGCACAATTCCCTAATACAGAACAGATCTAGATCTCGCTGAAAGTCCTGGAAGATCAATTCATGAGCCGACCTAGGAGCCCTATATTGGTATTTCCTAATCATACGCTAATTAAAGCAGACGAGCAACGCAGCCGTAGCCATACCTACTAAGATAAGAAATTCTAGGTGGACAATCACACCATAAAGACGTGGCTAGATTGACGCGACGAACAACTAAATCTTAGCGTTTCTATATACGTAACGGATAAAATAGAGACTCATAAAGAAATTATATAGATCTACTAAAAACACGGTTGTCGATCATACCAAAGTCATCTATAGTTCACCGGATAACAGATTTGGGCGTGTGGATCCTTATAGACAAGGAATCCCCACTGCCTCATATCGTATCCTTAGATCTACATCGTTCGGTGAAGAACGAACAACCTCAAACAATAAATAATAATTGGGGGCTTAATTACAAAGAACTAAGAACAAATAAATACAAGAACTTAAATTATTGCAGAACTTGCATAAAAACTGCTCTAAGAAAAATTGAGAATTTTATTATAAACTGAGAAGTGTATATGGTCGTGTAGGGCGTGTAAAAGGCGTGTATTGTATGCCTTTATTTATAGGGGTTCAAGCTAATTAAGAGATATACATCAAAATATCAAAACAAATAAGAGATAACTCACGGCCGATCTCCAAAAGATGAAGTGCCCCCCTTCATGCATATCCTCAAAGTTGGCGCCATCTTGGAGTCTTTTGTCATGCTTATCCGATCTTTTCGTCCTAATCTGATATTTATCTTGAATTTCCTTTGATTTATCTTGAGATTTAATTCTTCCGTTTGTATTTATCCTCCTTAATTATCCAAATCTGCAAAATAGATATTTATCCCAAAATAAATCATATTTAAATAAAACGGATAAATACCAAATTATATTTTATAAATCACATAACATTAAATAATCAATATAAACAGCTGATTTAATATAAAATATATATTATTAATCTCGATTTAAGGTCAACGTTGATGACTTTTACGGGTATAATTTGACCGTCATCAACTATCCCCCACTTAGACTTTGATCGTCCCGAACTAAGCATCAATAAGTCATTCCCCAAGACAACATTTTTCATGGTCAAATCATACTTACACAAGAAACTCGAGACAACTCATACCATTCATGCTCATAAGGTATCCATTATTCACTACTTTCTACGAACCGAAGTGATGTGTGCATGTGCATTTAGTTTTCTCTATTCGTGGCAAGATTAAAGTTTATGCTAACTTCACAGTCTCAACCTACCAACATTTGCATTCCCACTTCTTAAGCCTCGCAATGGGTAAAGACATGGTGCAATAAGCAAGAGCGTCATCCAGAAGGTTTTTGGACTTGGAGACCGAGAAAAATACTCGAAGCCTCTTAAAAAGTTGAATTTTTTTCCCATTTTCATATTCTCAAGCATTAACATATCTCAAGAAAGAAACTTGCTTTAAAAGTAAATTATGCATTTCAAGAATCCCCTTTCACGGATTGGTCAATATCATGAATATTACCACAAGCGCGAGGCTACTTTGGTAATGTTACTACAAGCCCAGTGTTTAACGCTTTGTCAAAACACAGATTGTTCTCAAGCTTATTACTCCGCTTTGATGGCCAGAAGATAGGAATACATCAGCAGATAAATATCGACTCTCGGTCTGCATAACCAATCATCTACGCAATGTACACATAATTCTTCTTAGTTATTATAATTTGTGCGGAATTCGTCGATTCAAATTGAGTAAGCAAATAATAAATAACTACTTGCACTAGTTGGCATGAATATCCTTAAGTTTACATTCACATAAGTATAAATTGATCATGTACTCATGCAACTTGGTTCATTTCCTATTAATTCTATGTATAAGAATTCACAATTCTAAGGGTACGAGATAAATAATATGACATTTATTCAATTTTTTTCAATTTTTTCACCGTTTCATTTAATTTTCAATTATAGTACATCATAGCTAAGTCTCCTACACCCCACTTAAACATGTCATTGTCCCCAATGACAAAAAAAATGAGAATTTAAGAAAAAGACTTAGCTCTAGAAACGGCTCTCAAGTAAATGTAGAACATCGGAGTAATCTAAGCACGTCGTGGAGAAGCAAGTGAAAACCTATTGAAGCAAACCAAACAGAAACTCCACGAAACCGTTAATAACATGTCAATGGAAGTTATAAAATAAGGTGGCAGTAATTAGATATAAAATATCCAAACACAATTTAAGCCACTTTATTGTATACAACCAATGACAAGTAAAACCAAGGAGTTAAACGAATCGTTCCGACACGAATTCTAAAAAAAATACATATAGACGCAAAAAGAAAAATACTAAATGTAAAGAAAAAGAAACAATCAAGTAAAGATGGTAGTCTTCATTGATATCCTCCACCGCTTAAATATTCTTAAAACCGGGTGGAGAAGACAAAGATCAAAAAGCATTACCCCATGTGGGAGGACACGAGGTTTACTAGATTGATAAGGTATTTAATCCAGCGTAAGAGAGAAACTTGCTAAGGTATAACAGATTGAATGCAACCTATCGGCTAAAAAATAAAATCAAATACTTCATGTTTTCATTGGATATCAACAACCTAGGGAGATGTAGCTTCTCCCTGAAATTACTAATAACCCAATGTATCACGTCATAACCGTCATCAACAAGGCCGGATCGGTGTGATATTTGAGAACATAACTCATCATCTTGACCGGAATAGGCGTAAAAGTGTGAAATGTAAAAACTTCCGGTAGAAAGATAAGTTGTATTTTGTTCGAACCAAAAACTTTTAAAATCGAGCTAAGGTCGAGCTACACTTACCCCAGCTAGGATCATGAAAACCAAAATGATAAAAGATAATCATTAAAACTTAGCAATATTTCTAATTCCGCAACACAAGGGTATTTTGTAAAAAAAAATGGAGGTTGAGAGTATGATTTGTTTAGAAAAAGATATATAAGGATGGTAAGAAAAGATAAAGGGTGGGTAAGAAATTGTGTTTTGGGTGGGTATTGGTTAAGAGATTGGGTGAGGGTGGGAGAGTGAAATAGATGGAAAGAAAGAGAGGGGATGAAAGAATGGTTAGAAATGTGAACTGTAGGGCAGAATGGTGAGAGAATAGAAAGGTTGAAGGGTGAAAAGGTACAAAGGAAAGGATATGGATAGTTGCGGAACAAATTGCACACAACTTTGGATTTTCACTAGGATCGTCATTCTAAAAAGTTTTGGAAGTTGACCAAAATTGTTCTTGTTCGCACCAATCATTCTCTGTTACATTTTCAATAATTCTCAAGCTCTCTTAATGCTTCCATCTTAAGGTTGATTGCTAAATTTCCTTTTATTTAGCAATTTCTCGACTCTCCTACGGAACTCTAATTCACGTGGCCTATATTGAGTAAAAAAGTTTTGCACATCCTTAGCCTAATGGCCATCGGAACACGGCAAAATAAAAAACCTCAACATATGTCACGTTACTCTTATTGGACTCAACCTAAAATCCTAAAAAGAAATCCTAGAAGTAGTTCTGAGTTTAAAGTCCTCAGCTCGACTTTCAAAAATTATCCTTGTCAGTTATTCTTCTTGGATCGCCAGATGTTGACCCTTGAGCACTATATGAGGTGGGCTCGTCGCTTTTGCGGATTAATATCCTTCCCTTGCTTGTGAGACCTAGGAAACGAAATTCATCCATACCATTTATACAAAGCTCTCACCTTGGCTCACGTTTCAGGAACTAGTGAATTCTAAGAAGATTTAGTCCTAGGGACCCATTTTAATCGTATCCTCTATAATGCTGCTTCATTATGCTCTCTCAAAACTCAACGTCTTCTTTAGATTGCGAATGCTTAAACTACACAAATTGTTGCTCCCCTAGCCAGTAGAAGCAATCTCATGTATAGGACAATGAGATTTTGACAGAACTACGAGGAACTCCTTATTCACTGCTTCCTTCAACTACTACATGTTTCCCTACACCCTCTAGATGAGACAGATTTGGGGCAGAACCTTCTACACTAATAAAACTTACAAACCAACTCCGGGCTAAGATTCATTCAGGTTCATGTAAAGACTTACTTATGTTCAAAAAACCAAAAGATAGTAAAACATAAGTAAAAAAGGTAGTACATTGCCTTCAACGTTGTACCACGAATAATTTGAACCTTTTAATATTTATTTTCTCGGAGCCATCTTGGTGTTTTAAAGGTATTGCTTCCATCGCTTTTCCCATCGCAGATTCGTAGCTCCACATGTTGCTGGGTTATTTTTCAGCGCCCACGAAAAATTACTGACTCAGATTATTTCTTCTCTGGTTTCTGCAAACAGAAGAAAAACAAAACGGACCGAAGACTGATTTTAACATGGTTTCCCATGCTGCTATCAGACCTACGGATTAAACACACGGAGATAAACAGACACGTGAAATTCCATAAAACAGAACCAGGCTCGCTGGCAGCGAGAGGCGGTCTCGCTGGGAGCGAAACCAGCAGTTCCAGATTCTGGAATTTTTACACAGAGCAGACAACCAAAGGGAATCAAAAACGTAAAAACGGACTATAAAACAGAAAACTCGACATGAATAAAAAAATTATTTATATATAAAATTGACCGTTGGTTCCCCGGAAACGGCGCCAAAAACATGATGACGTAGATCAAGTAAATTAAAATACTTGACCACCAAACCAATACTAGCAAGAGGACTAGGTCCATCATAGTATAGCTATAGTGAATCAAGGTCGATCCCACAGGGAACCAAATTGTGGGTCATTTATATACAAACAATTAATTATTCATATCAAAGACACAAAGGCGGTCTACGACCAACGAAAGCCAAGAAAGATAAAGGACACGACTCGACACAACACATAAACAACATAATTAACCTCCTCAATTATCATGTTATCGTTTGGATCTAGAGATTCTATATAATTAAGCTAGACTCGACAACTATTAATCCGATTCGTATTTCTCTTATATTGGCTACGGGAGTCATCCCCTAAACTAGATCTAGCTCCGGGTAGGCCATCTAGATCACAATGCTACATCTCGTGACTTCGCTTGTTCGGCCTCCATCACATATGACTCGCAAGCTTACAAAGCTAGGGATGCCGATATTAACCGTATTCCTCACCTAGGCAACATTCCTTTGTTCAGGCGTACTTCCTAGACGATCGCATCAGTCTCTGTCCCATTAACAATTACCTGGACGGTCTCATGTTAATCTACGATTTACGTATAACTAGGTGTGCACGATTCCCTATTACAGAACAGATCTAGATCTCGCTGAAAGTCCCGGAAGATCAATTCATGAGCCGACCTAGGAGCCCTATATTGGTATTTCCTAATCATACGCTAAATAAAACAGACGAGCAACGTAGCCATAGCCATACCTACTAAGATAAGAAATTCAAGGTGGACAATCACACCATAAAGACGTGGCTAGATTGACGCGACGAACAACTAAATCTTAGCGTTACTATATACGTAACGGATAAAATAGAGACTCATAAAGCAATTATATAGATCTACTAAAAACACGGTTGTCGATCATACCAAAGTCATCTATAGTTCACCGGATAACAGATCTGGGCGTGTGGATCCTTATAGACAAGGAATCCCCACTGCCTCATATCGTATCCTTAGATCTACATCGTTCGGTGAAGAACGAACAACCTGAAACAATAAATAATAATTGGGGACTTAATTACAAAGAACTAAGAACAAATAAATACAAGAACTTACATTATTGCAGAACTTGCATAAAAACTGCTCTAAGAAAAACTGAGAATTTTATTATAAACTGAGAAATGTATATGGTCGTGTAGGGCGTGTAAAAGGCGTGTATTGTATGCCTTTATTTATAGGGGTTCAAGCTAATTAAGAGATATACATCAAAATATCAAAACAAATAAGAGATAACTCCCGGCCGATCTCCAAAAGATGAAGTGCGCCCCCCTTCATGCATATCCTCAAAGTTGGCGCCATCTTGGAGTCTTTTGTCATGCTTATCCGATCTTTTCGTGCTAATCCGATATTTATCTTGAATTTCCTTTGATTTATCTTGAGATTTAATTCTTCCGTTTGTATTTATCCTCCATAATTATCCAAATTTGCAAAATAGATATTTATCCCAAAATAAATCATATTTAAATAAAACGGATAAATACCAAATTATATAATAAAAATGGATAAATACCAAATTAAATTTTATAAATCACATAACATTAAATAATCAATATAAACAGGTGATTTAATATAAAATATATATTATTAATCTCGATTTAAGGTCAACGTTGATGACTTTTATGGGTATAATTTGACCGTCATCAACTACCCCCCACTTAGACTTTGATCGTCCCAAACAAAGCATCAATAAGTCATTCCCCAAGACAACATTTTTCATGGTCAAATCATACTTACACAAGAAACTCGAGACAACTCATACCATTCATGCTCATAAGGTATCCATTATTCACTACTTTCTATGAACCGAAGTGATGTGTGCATGTGCATTTAGTTTTATCTATTCGTGGCAAGATTAAAGTTTATGCTAACTTCGCAGTCTCAACCTACCAACATCAGCATTCCCACTTCTTAAGCCTCGCAATGGGTAAAGACATGGTGCAATAAGCAAGAGCGTCATCCAGAAGGTTTTTGGACTTGGAGACCGAGAAAAATACTCGAAGCCTCTTAAAAAGTTGAATTTTTTTCACATTTTCATATTCTCAAGCATTAACATATCTCAAGAAAGAAACTTGTTTTAAAAGTAAATTATGCATTGCAAGAATCCCCTTTCACGGATTGGTCAATATCATGAATATTACCACAAGCTCGTGGCTACTTTGGTAATGTTACTACAAGCCCAGTGTTTAACGCTTTGTCAAAACACAGATTATTCTCAAGCTTATTACTCCGCATTGATGGCCAGAAGATAAGAATACATCAGCAGATAAATATCGACTCTAGGTCTGCATAACCAATCATCTACGCAATGTACACATAATTCTTCTTAGTTATTATAATTTGTGCGGAATTCGTCGATTCAAATTGAGTAAGCAAATAATAAATAACTACTTGCACTAGTTGGCATGAATATCCTTAAGATTACTTTCACATAAGTATAAAGTGATCATGTACTCATGCAACTTGGTTCATTTCCTATTAATTCTATGTATAAGAATTCACAATTCTAAGGGTACGAGATAAATAATATGACATTTATTCAATTTTTTTCAATTTTTTCACCGTTTCATTTAATTTCAATTATAGTACATCATAGCTAAGTCTCCTACCCCCCACTTAAACATGTCATTGTCCCCAATGACAAAAAAATGAGAATTTAAGAAAAAGACTTAGCTCTAGAAACGGCTCTCAAGTAAATGTAGAACATCGGAGTAATCTAAGCACGTCGTGGAGAAGCAAGTGAAAACCTGTTGAAGCAAACCAAACAGAAACTCCACGAAACCGTTAATAACATGTCAATGGAAGTTATAACATAAGGTGGCAGTAATTAGATATAAAATATCCAAAAACAATTTAAGCCACTTTATTGTATACAACCAATGACAAGTAAAACCAAGGAGTTAAAACGAATCGTTCCAACACGAATTCTAAAAAAAATACATATAGACACAAAAAGAAAAATACTAAATGTAAAGAAAAAAGTAACAATCAAGTAAAGATGGTAGTCTTCATTGATATCCTCCACCGCTTAAATATTCTTAAAACCGGGTGGAGAAGACAAAGATCAAAAAGCATTACCCCGTGTGGGAGAACACGAGGTTTACTAGATTGATAAGGTATTTAATCCAGCGTAAGAGAGAAACTTGCTAAGGTATAACAGATTGAATGCGAGTAGATCTATTTTATTTCGTTATGGAGTAGTCGTTTGTGTATTGATTTCGTGATGTAGTTAGTTAACGAACCCATATTCATGTAGATCTAAGCCGTACGAAGGCGTTTTACGAGAAAATTCTAGAGACAACGGTCTAGATCTACTACGGTCTATATGGTTAGATCTAGCCATCAAGATTCTAGTAATTTTCTGTGAACGACTTCGGCTACGTCGTGCTTTCTGTTTTTCATATATACATGTAATAGATCTAGCCAATTTGTTACATCGTTCTAGTAAATTAATATGATATATTGTAAAAATTGTCATGTTACTAGGACATTAGTTAGCCGATCGTTTAGGAGGTGTGCCAATCCGTCCATGGTGGTTGCCTAGACGAGGTAACGATTTTAGATCGGCATCCCTAGTTTGGTATAGCATGCTTGTTATATGATGTTCTATCCTGTCCAAGGAAGGATTCGTAATTAAGCATAAAGATCTTCTATCCGTTCACGAATTAGATCCAGCCCCCAAAGGGGCTGGGGCGGCCAGGAATGAAAAATATCGTTTCTTCTACTTTTAATTATGTTATTTGCATACCAACGATGAATAAAGGCTAAGCGATTCGAACAAGCGTGTGAAGCCGATCATGCAATGTTTTGATTTCGACTTTGGATTTGGTTTTGTGAGTTGTTTACGGTGATTTTTACGATTTATATTACATATTTCGTAACAATATCCTTTGTATTTTATTAATTTTTATAGAAAATTAAGTGGTTAATGGATTTATTGAAAGAATGAAGTTGGAATGTATTAGAGTGTAAAGTCGGGTTATTTACGTGATTTTATTACCAATTATCTATTTATATATGTGATGTTACACTTTGCACGTTTTTATTATGTTGTAGGTACGACGAGCATATCGTGGAACGAGTCAACGAGCTGAAGGAGTAAAAACAACATTTATTTGGAGATTTAAAAGAGGGATAAAAAAAATAGGGATTATCTTATATCTTTATTTTTAAATTTTCGTTAGGGTTTAGATTTTTTTTGTTTGTTTTCAAAAAAAGAAAAAAAAAAAGAAAAGAGAATAAAAAGGGGGCGGCAGCATCATATTGTGGATGGCATGCATCATTTCTGGGGCGGCAGCGCACCAAAAAAAAAAAGAAGAGAAAAAATTTCGGTCCCTTTTATATTTATTTTTTGTCTGGAGTTTGACGATGGGTAGAGGCTAAAGCAATTTGGGACAAGCTTTGTGAAACCGTTCTTAGCAGCATCTTGTTTTCGGATATGGATTGTCTTGTGAGTTTAATAAAATTGTATCTTTTTTATGATTTTTATTGTTGTGCAATTTCATTTGATGAATGTGTTGCATATTTGATTGTTTAATAATTGATGAGAATTAATTGTTAAACCAAGATCACCATAGTCAAGATTAGATTTTTAATCTAATAACGATAGTCGTTAGGCTAAAGATCTAGATTATGAGATTGACAAATTTCACACCTTGATTAGTAAAAAGCATTGATCTTTTATGATCAAGAGATGAAAAGATTGATAGGCGAATTTTTTCTAAGATATTAGGAATTCATACCTTCGATAGGTGAATCACAATTTTTAGTAAATCATCACTAAACAATCTAGAGAAGAAATTGAGGGTTGCGGGATCGGTGGATCATTGCTTGTTCGTTGTTAAATTTATTGAAAAAAAATCATTTGTTATCACCATAGCAATTTTATAATTTTTATTTAGTTTATAGAATAGAATTATTTTCGTTATTCGGTTCGCAACTATCTTCGCTGGCTTTAGATTTTTAATCTTCTGTCCAGTTTAACTTTATTGTTTTCATTGCCAGTTCATTTTGTTTTGTTATTTTAGTTGTAGTCTTTAAATTGTTTAGGATAGGACGTTTTTATTTCTCGTGACAACTTTAGGAAAATTAATCAAACTAGACAAAGACGATTCCCTGTGAGTTCGACTCCGGTTTTAATCATTATACTACGATCCATGCGCTTGGGGTAAACCGGATTTATTTTATTACTTGTTATATATCGTTTAGCATAAAATCCGAGACAAGTTTTTGGCGCCGTTGCCGGGGAATCGGTACGGTTGTCTAGTTTTTCAATTTTTAATTTTTTTTCGTAGGTAGGTACCTGTAGAGTTGTTGTCATCACAACAAAAAAAAAAGTATATATTTACAGCCGCCCTTCTGGAATTCGTTTGGTGCTCACAGCCGAATCACAGCACTGAGTCCCCAATTTGACTTATTTGATTGTGCCGTATAAAAACAAAAAAAAAAAAAAACAAAAGAGTTGACCTAGTTTGTTTATTTTAATTTGTTCTATTTTATTTAGTCGGCAAAAAAAAAAAAAAAGAAAAGAAAAGTGCCGCATTTTGGACGTGAGCTTCACACCCCGGTGTGTCAAATTTCATACCTGTGACATTTTTGTAGTCTCAAAAAAAAAAAAAAAAACCTGCAATTGACGAAAATATCACACCAGGTGTGAAAAATTTTCACACCCGTGAAACATTGCACTCACCTAATTTCATTACTTTTTCCGTGTCTTTTGCTTCCCACCTTTCTTACTCACATTAGCACCTCTTCACACACCATCCCACTCATTTCTATACTTTTTTTTTCCGGTCTGAACACCTAGTGTCCCTTCTAGAGAGTCGGTTTTGCGTCGACCGAGTGTTATAAATTTTTTTTTTTTTTTT
>CM044902.1:38517359-38542416 GCA_024500145.1 Gentiana dahurica var. dahurica | reverse complement strand
CAAAAAAAAAAAAAAACAAAAGAGTTGACCTAGTTTGTTTATTTTAATTTGTTCTATTTTATTTAGTCGGCAAAAAAAAAAAAAAAGAAAAGAAAAGTGCCGCATTTTGGACGTGAGCTTCACACCCCGGTGTGTCAAATTTCATACCTGTGACATTTTTGTAGTCTCAAAAAAAAAAAAAAAAGGCGCAATTGACGAAAATATCACACCCAGGTGTGAAAAATTTTCACACCCGTGAAACATTGCACTCACCTAATTTCATTACTTTTTCCGTGTCTTTTGCTTCCCACCTTTCTTACTCACATTAGCACCTCTTCACACACCATCCCACTCATTTCTATACTTTTTTTTTCCGGTCTGAACACCTAGTGTCCCTTCTAGAGAGTCGGTTTTGCGTCGACCGAGTGTTATAAATAAATAAAAATTTTTTTTTTTTCTGTTCTCTGTTTTGTTCTGTATTATAGTCTCTTTTTCCGTTTTATTTACGTTTTTTTTTACTTTAGATTTTAGTGTAGCCTTTGTAAGAAATTCATGCGGACATCTTGTTGTTGGTTTTGGTTTATGCAAACTCGAAGTCAGAAAGGTCCACTACTGTACACCCCTGACCTCGAGCAAACCATAGTCAGACCAAACAGGCGAAGAGTCCAATACGGCCGATCAAGATCTCGAACGAAATCTAGCAATAGAAATCGAAGAAATCGTCATTATGGCTGCAGACGATAGACGTACGTTGGCTGACTACGCCATGCCTGGTGAAGTCAAGGTCAACCCGGAAATTGTTTTACCCGCCATTAATGCACCAAATTTTGAACTCAAACCCGGTCTTATCCAAATGACGCAACACGTATCAATCTTTCATGGTTCCTAATCTGAGAATCCTCACACTCATGTACACACATTTTTGGAAATATGTGGTACAACTCGCATACAAGGGGTAAATGAGGATGCAATAAAATTGAAGCTATTTCCGTTTTCCTTGAAAGGGGAGGCGAAAGAGTGGTACAACTCTCTGCCTACCGAGTCAATTACCACCTGGGCCGAACTCGAGAAAGAGTTCCTGAGTCAATATTTCCCACCATCCAAAACAGCCCAGTGCCTAAGTGAAATTTTCACTTTCTATCAAAAAGAAAATGAGTCTTTCTTCAACTGTTGGAAGAGGTTTAAAGCTCTCCTTCGATGATGCCCCCATCATGGTTTGGACTTGCAGAGGCAAGTCAACACGTTTTTCAGTGGATTGACCGAACTCACTAAGGGTATGGTCAATAGTTCTTCTGGAGGGGCATTCTTGAGGAAAACACATGCAGATGGGTGGGCATTATTTGAGGATATTGCCAAATACAACTATGCCCCCTCGTCTCATGCTATCCAGGCACCTCCTCCTCCTCCTCCTCCTCCTAGGATCGAGGAGGTAAATATGCAAAATCGTAATGCCATGCCGCAACAGCAGGTGACCGCTCTTTCAATGTCTCCAAATCCAATGAACTAGAATCTATCATTCCCGCAGAACTCTCAAGTTCGGTTTTGCGAAAATTGTTGTCAACCTGGCCATATGGTTGGCCAGTGTCAATTTATTTCCCCTTCAACCTATAAAGTCAATGCCGTCCGGAATCGGGGATAGTACAATCCAGTCACATGCTAGGCATGTGATAATGTGGGGCACACCGCTCATTTCTGTCCTATGGTTGGACAGAACGCTGAAGTCAATGCGTTCAATGGCCAGCAAAATCAGAGATTCAACAATCAGTTCTCTAGCCAAAGCAATTTTCAAAACAGGTTTCAATCAAAACCCGAATTTCAATCAGAACCATAATATGAATTTTTCCAATCAAAATCAGAGGTTCAACCGTAAGTGGCCGAACAATCCAAATCCGATGTTTCAAAGTCGGTCTAGCCAATCTTTCTCACAAAACTTCCAGAACTCTCAATGCCCCTCTCAATCTAGTGATCTTGAAAGCAAATTGGACTCCTATCAGAAGGAGCGGAATAATAATTTCCAATTCCTTCTTAGCACAATTAAGAATCTTGAGAGGCAACTCGGGCAAGTAGCTGACCAAAAAGCTTCTAGACCCTCGGGGCAGTTACCTAGCTTTACTGAGAAGAACCCCAAGGGTGGTCAAGTGGCTCAGACCGAGTTAAATCAAAGCCAATGCACCGATCTAGTTCCCACAGTTCCTTATGGTAGAGAAGAGGCCAATACTATGAATTTGAGATCCGTCACTCAGCTTAGTGGTCCCCCGAACTATGGAAACCACTAACCCCCCTCGTGCCAATGATGCAGCAGGAGGGGAAGTCGAGCGCCCATATTCTCCTGCTCTGGAAGAGAGTACTCAGGTGGCTGATCCCCGAGAAATAAAGAGTTTGAAAGACCTCGGTGGCCAATCCCCGAGAAATGAAGAATCTAGTGGGAGTCAGGTGGCTGATCCCCTGACTAGAAAAAAAAGTGAGAAAGTGGTGAGGTGGAAAGATTTGGAAGATAAAGTTGTTAGTTCATCCTCGAAGAAAGTTTTTTCCGAGAGTGATTTAAATAAACTTCCATTTCCACCTAGAAAAAGCAGCATCTCCTTGCATGAGGACAAGAAATAAGAAAAAGTGCTTAATCTTCCGAAAAATACACAGGTTAATCTTCCACTATCCGATGTTTTGGTTGAGATGCCTAAGTATACAAAGTTCATCAAGGATGTTGTTTCCTCCAAAAAGAAGCTCAAGACATGGATCAGTTGATTGGTGAGAACTGCTCTATGATTAGTTATGATGAGTTGCCAATCGAGAGGGGTGACCCTGGGAAATTTGTGCTCACCTTGTTGATGGGAGGCTTAGTCTTTCCAAATTCTTTAAGTGACATAGGTGCGTCCATTAGTCTAATGCCATTGTCTGTTTGTAAACAGCTTGGACTAGATGGTCTTTTAGAACCCACAACCATGAATCTTCAATTCGCTGATAGATCTTCCAAGAAAGCTGCTGGGATATTAAAGGATGTTTTAGTTCAAATTGATAGATTCACTTTCCCAGTTGACCGGTATGTCCTGGACATTGGGAAGGATGAGAACGTCCCTTTAATACATGGCGGACCTTTTCTTTCTACAGCCCGAGCCCTCATTAATTGTGATGGTGGCAAAGTGACTATACGAGTTGGTGATCGGGAGGTGGGCTACAATCTCTCTAAAGCTATTCAGAGACCCTCCGATTATCCAACCGGCTTCTCCATTGAAGTCATGTCGGATGAATTTAACGACTACATAGAAAAGCAAGTCATGGTTGTTGAGACTGAATATGAGCGATTAGTAGAGAATCTGAATAATCATGGTTGGGTGAGTCTAGATCAACTAGGAGCTGAATTTGATGAAGGTTCGCTGAAAGGAGAAGCTTTGGCAGTAGGACCACCGAGTAAACTCAGTGATGTTGAGTTGAAAAGTGGGGAGCTTAAATCTAGTTTAGAAGAACCACCTGCAGATTTGGTACTGAAGCCATTGCCTAAGCATCCGAAATACGTGTTCTTGAGAGAAGATGACAAGCTTCCATTAATTATCTCTGCCAAGTTATCCCGGTTAGAAGAGATGAATTTGTTGAATGTGTTAAGAAAGAATGAGAAAGCCTTTGGATGGCAAGTGGGAGACATCGGAGGGATATCTCCTGACATATGCATGCACAAGATAAAGACTGAAGAGGGTGCTAAGTGTGTTAGACAGCCCCAGAGGAGGCTCAACCCACACATGCAAGAAGTAGTTAAGAAAGAGATTATCAAGCTTTTGGACATGGGTATTATTTTTACGATTGCTGACAGTGAATGGGTGTCCCCTACTCAAGTAGTTCCTAAGAAAGGAGGAATTACTATCGAGAAGAATGAAAAGGGCGAAGAAATAGCATTGAGGCTAGTGACGGGTTATAGAGTCTGTATTGACTACAGAAAACTCAATGAGGTCACGAAAAAAGATCATTTCCCCCTCCCTTTCATTGACCAGATGCTTGAGCGTCTGGCGGGACATGCATTCTACTGTTTTCTTGATGGTTATTCGGGATATTTCCAGATACCCATAGACCCAGTCGACCAAGAAAAGACAACTTTTACCTGCCCTTATGGTACATTCGCTTACAGGCGAATGCCATTCGGTCTCTGCAATGCCCCAGCTACATTCCAAAGATGTATGCTGGCAATCTTTGATGGGCTTGTCGAGAAGTGTATGGAGATATTCATGGACGATTTCTCAGTCTTTGGTCAATCCTTCGATCACCGTCTTGCTAATCTTGATCAAGTATTATCCCGCTGTGTGGAAAAGAACTTAGTCCTAAACTGGGAAAAATGCCATTTTATGGTAGACGAGGGAATAGTTCTTGGCCACAAGATATCATAAAGAGGAATAGAAGTAGATAGGGAAAAAGTTGAAGCTATAGAGAAGATGAATTTCCCTAAAAATGTGCGCGAAGTTAGAGGTTTTCTTGGACATGTCAGCTTTTATAGGAGATTCATTAAGGACTTTTCCAAGATAGCCAAGCCCCTTTCTACTTTACTGAGAGAAGATGTCGTTTTTAATTTTGATGATAGTTGCAATCAAGCGTTTGAGGAGCTTAAAAGTCAATTGATCTCTGCACCGATCCTTATCTTTCCTGACCGGAACCTACCCTTTGAACTCAAGTGTGATGCATCCAACTATGCTGTTGGTGCAGTCTTAGGTCAGCGTATTAAGGGAAAATTCCAGCCCATCTCTTACGCCAGTCACACACTGAACCCCACACAAGTAAACTACACGACCACTGAAAAGGAATTATTGGCTGTAGTCTTTGCAATGGACAAATTTCGTAGTTACTTGTTGGGCGCCGTGGTCACTGTTTGGACTGACCACGCTGCTCTGTGCTATCTCATGACTAAGAAAGATGCTAAACCGCGCCTACTACGTTGGATGCTGATCCTGCAAGAATTTGACGTTCAGATTAAAGACAAAAAGGGCAATGAAAACGTATTAGCTGATCATGTTTCGAGAATGCCGAATGAAGTAGAGAAAGAGCCTGAAGACATAGACCTTTACTTTCCTCTCGAAAATGTTATGCATATAGACGAGTGCACTCCGGTTGTTCCATGGTACTCCTCTATCGTCAACTACCCGCATTCCCAGTACTTAAATCTAGAATTTTCTTATCAGGAGAAGAAGAAATTTTTCTCCGATTTGAAAACCTTTGTATGGGATGAACCTTACCACTTTAAAATCAGAAAGATGGATTGTTGAGAAGGTGTGTTCCCGAATCAGAGCAACGAGATATCATTGAACAGTGCCACAGTGGGCCTACTGGTGGCCACTTTGGTCCCTGGAAAACCGTTGCTAAAATCTTTCAATCCGGTTTCTATTGGCCCACGATCTTCAAGGATTAAGAAGCTTTCTGCAAGGCTTGTGATAGGTGCCAACGAACCGGAGCTTTAACTATGCGTTTCGACATGCCATTGAAGCCCATTTTAGAATGTGAAGTCTTTGATGTATGGGGTATTGATTTTATGGGCCCGTTTCCATCTTCATGTGGAAACAAATACATCCTAGTCTGCGTTGACTATGTATCAAAATGGGTGGAGGCTCAAGCCACTCCTCGCAATGACCACAAAACGGTCAGGAGCTTTCTGAAGAAAAATATTTTCGTGAGATTTTGATGTCCCCGCGTCTTAATCGGTGATGAGGGAACGCACTTCCGCAACCGCCATTAGAAAAAGTCCTTGAGAAATATAGTGTCCGGCACAAAATTGGCTCACCATATCATCCTATGACTAGTGGCCAGGTTGAGAATAGTAATCAAAGTTTGAAGAAGATCCTGGAAAAAGTTGTGAACAGTCATAGAAAGGACTGGAGTCTCAAACTGGATGATGTACTATGGGCGTACCGTACTGCCTATAAAACCCCCATGGGTACATCTCCCTATCGGATGGTGTATGGAAAACCGTGCCACTTGCCAGTCGAATTAGAGCATAAAGCGTATTAGGCCATTAAGTTCTTGAACTTTGATGCCCTGTCATGTGGTGAACGTCGACTGATGCGGTTGCATGAATTCGATGAGTTTAGACTCCAGGCATACGAGAGTGCCAGGATTAGCAAGGACAGAATGAAACTCCTTCATGATGCTAAAATCTAGAAGCGAGAATTTCAATTTGGGGAGCAAGTCTTACTTTATAATTCCAGGTTACATCTGTTTCCTGGGAAGTTGAGGACGCGTTGGTCCGGCCCCTTTGAAATTCTTCAAATTATTCCCGGAGGTGTTTTAGAGCTGAGAGGTCATGGTGACCAGCCATTTAGAGTAAATGGTCAAAGGTACAAGCACTATATTGGTCAAACTAAAGAAAAACCTTTGATTATTCATTTCCTCGACATCCTCGGGTGTGGTATGAATGAAGTCAATGAGCTTGAAGAATTCTCGCCCAACTTGTTTTCCGAGGATGACGGCAGTGGCTTGGTCGAGCAAGTTATGGCCGGGAGTTGGGACATGGAAGAGTATGAAAGGGAGGCCAAGTTAAAGAGGAAACTGAAGAAGAAAAGGTCGACAATGGGGAAGATTAAGAGCGTTTGGAAAGCAGTAAGGAACCTAACCCCATGTGCTAGATGCTGTTTATGTGGCCACACGAATTATCAGAGCTTACACGAAGTAGTGGCCAGAAGGAAGGTTAAATGGCCCGACCCGGGCTGAATAAGAAGATTGTCGAGCCAACGACATAAACCAACAGCGCCACTAGAGGGCATCCTAGATATCTATATATTTTTATTAGTTATTTTTTATATTACTTTTGACTTTGTTTTATGTGTTTTTGTCTAAGTCTAATAAGAGGGTTGTTGAATCTGCTTCAGTTCGGCTTTGTTTTGAAATGGATTACGGAGTTCCCCCACATGAGATCCCATTCATTCATAGAATCCGCCATATAACTCTAGATGATGGACCTGGAGGAACGCTTATCCTTGACGTTGATTACCATATCATCACGTTCGTCAGGACCATTACTTATGTTGTCATTGTACCCCACACTGTGGGTGGTGGAGAGTTTCGTACTGAGGACCTTCAACGGGCGTTAGGACGGCCGTATACGATTCTAAACGACCCGATGCTGACTGATTTGATGCTAGTGCTACGTGCTGCTCATTTTAGAGGAGTAGATGTTGCGGGAGAAGATTGGAACTTGCAAGATGAATATGACATCCCTCCCGCGATCGATATGCTTCGTCGCCTAATCCGGATTGTAGATTGGGGCGACATCTATGAAGATTAGCTTGGGCTAGTGTTTTGTGTTTCTACTTTCTTCGTGTATCCCAGATTCTTTGCATTATTAGTATATTTGCATATCATTTTGTAGCATTATGTTTATGTGTCTGTTGTCATTTTGTTGCATCTAGCCCTGCTACTTTATAGTATCCTCTATCGTTACTTTTGCGCGACGTATTATATTCCCCTGTGTTCCCCGAGATATTTCCGTGTTTCTCAAGTAGTGCAGGTACATTTTTAGCTGTTTTGTCAAGCTAGTATTGAAGTCGTTGCTGGAAAAGGACTACATATGACATCTCGAACGTTGGCCTTTTCATGCTTGTGCATGACCAACGGGTCGACTTTCTATACCAAATCAGCTAAGTACTTTATTTCTTCTTAAATTCTGCACAACATGAGGACATGTTGTTTTTTAAGTGTGGGGGAGGGGTTGTATGTACCTACAATTGTGCTTAATCTATTACCATGCTTAGAAAGAACTGAAAACATGAAAATTTTTAAAATTTTTTGTTTTTGTTCCGAGCAAGTTCATATTTTGTTTGGCTTACTACTGTTGTGGTTCCCAACCGTGGCATATTATAGTCATTGATGCTTTATACTGTATGTTTAGTAGGTCATATGTCTCACCCGACATACATTCATGTAGCCATGTTAAATGACGAGCTATAAATTATAAAGCTGTACCCATTTAGATTAGTAACATTTGATCATCTTATAAGTATTCAGTGCTTAGTGCTAATGTACGTGTCATGGGAATTATAATAGTTTGTATTTAGAATCGAGTATGACATACTGTGAATGTCCTAGGTTTGAATGTGATAAGTGAAACGTAACTACTGTGCTTGGGAAGTTGTTGTTAAAATAATGAAAAAATTGGGTGTGTCGGAAGTTGGTCGATGATTGGAGTAAGGTAGGGCGTACCACGAATGTCCTATACCACTATGATGACCAAAAGCTCACGACAGTCAGAAGAAGCTGCCTTACGATTTGAGTAAGGTAGGGCATATCCCGAATGTCTTATTCTACTATGACGGGCAATAGCTCATTCTTATGTGCGTTTATATGTGAAAGTTAATTGAATCAACTTCTATAAGGAAGTGGTATGAATAAGTGAAAGACTTAGTTATCGCCTACCTTATCCCCAGTATAAACCGATAAGCATGTTGTAGGGATTATCCTCTGAGTATGTCAGAAAGATCCTAAACACATTCTATCATCCTTTTCGGGACATGTTACGTTTGGTAGGGCACATGTTATAAGTATCATCATCTTTTTCTAGTTTAGATGGGTATTTGCTAGTTGCTTGGAAAGTTTCAAGTTTGGACTTAGTGGAAATTTTATATGGCTCTGCACACACACCGGGGTGAACCTCTAACTTATTAAATACGATGTATACTTGCTGGAGATGTCTATATTTATTCTTTTTGGTTGGAACTTTGTGGTACTAAGTAAATCTAAGCCTTGGTCTTGTTTTGTCTTGCTCGGGACGAGCAAAAGCTAAGTGTGGGGGAGTTGTTTACGGTGATTTTTACGATTTATATTACATTATTTCGTAACAATATCCTTTGTATTTTATTAATTTTTATAGAAAATTAAGTGGTTAATGGATTTATTGAAAGAATGAAGTTGGAAAGTATTAGAGTGCAAAGTCGGGTTATTTACGTGATTTTATTAGCAATTATCTATTTATATATGTGATGTTACACTTTGCACGTTTTTATTATGTTGTAGGTACGACAAGCATATCGTGGAACGAGTCAACGAGCTGAAGGAGTAAAAACAACATTTATTTGGAGATTTAAAAGAGGGATAAAAAAATAGGGATTATCTTATATCTTTATTTTTCAATTTTGGTTAGGGTTTAGATTTTTTTGTTTGTTTTCAAAAAAAAAAAAAAAAAAAAAAAAAGAAAAGAGAATAAAAAGGGGGCGGCAGCATCATATTGTGGATGCATCATTTCTGGGGCGGCAGCGCAACAAAAAAAAAAAAAAGGAGAGAAAAAATTTCGGTCCCTTTTATATTTATTTTTTGTCTGGAGTTTGACGATGGGTAGAGGCTAAAGCAATTTGGGACAAGCTTTGTGAAACCGTTCTTAGCAGCATCTTGTTTTCGGATCTTGATTGTCTTGTGACTTTAATAAAATTGTATCTTTTCTAGGATTTTTATTGTTGTGCAATTTCAATTGCTGAATGTGTTGCATAATTGATTGTTTAATAATTGATGAGAATTAATTGTTAAACCAAGATCACCATAGTCAAGATTAGAAAGAGCTGAAAACTTGAAAAATTAAAAAAAAATTTATTTTTGTTCCGAGCAAGTTCATATTTTGTTTGGCTTACTACTGTTGTGGTTCCCAACCGTGGCATATTATAGTCATTGATGCTTTATATTGTATGTTTAGTAGGTCAGATGTCTCACCCGACATACATTCACGTAGCCATGTTAAATGACGAGCTATAAATTATAAAGCTGTACACATTTAGATTAGTAACATTTGATCATCTTATAAGTATTCTGTGCTTAGTGCTAATGTACGTGTCATGGGAATTATAATAGTTTGTATTTAGAATCAGAGTATGACATACTGTGAATGTCCTAGGTTTGAATGTGATAAGTGAAACGTAACTACTGTGCTTGGGAAGTTGTTGTTAAAATAATGAAAAAAATTGGAGTGTCGGAAGATGGTCGATGATTGGAGTGAGATAGGGCGTACCACGAATGTCCTATACCACTATGATGACCAAAAGCTCACGACAGCCAGAAGAAGCCGCCTTATGATTTGAGTAAGCTAGGGCATATCCCGAATGGCCTATTCTACTATGACGGGCAATAACTCATTCTGATGTGCGTTTATATGTGAAAGTTAATTGAATCAACTTCTATAAGGAAGTGGTATGAATAAGTGAAAGACTTAGTTATCGCCTACCTTATCCCCAGTATAAATTGACAGGCATGTTGTAGGGATTATCCTCTGAGTATGTCAGAAAGATCCTAAACACATTCTATCATCCTTTTCGGGATATGTTACGTTTGGTAGGGCACATGTTATAAGTATCATCATCTTTTTCTAGTTTAAATGGGTATTTGCTAGTTGCTTGGAAAGTTTCAAGTTTGGACTTAGAGGAAATTTTATATGGCTCTGCACACACACCGGGGTGAACCTCTAACTTATTAAATACGCTGTATACTTGCTGAAGATGTCTATATTTATTCTTTTTGGTTGGAACTTTGTGGTACTATGTAAATCTAAGCCTTGGTCTTGTTTTGTCTTGCTCGGGACGAGCAAAAGCTAAGTGTGGGGGAGTTGTTTACGGTGATTTTTACAAAAAAACTTGATGACGTAGATCAAGTAAATTAAAATACTTTACCACCAAACCAATACTAGCAAAAGGACTATGTCCATCATAGTATAGCTATAGTGAATCAAGGTCGATCCCATAGGGAACCAAATTGTGGGTCATTTATATAAAAACAATTAATTATTCATATCAAAGACACAAAGGCGGTCTATGACCAACGAAAGACAAGAAAGATAAAGGACACGACTCGACACAACACATAAACAACGTAATTAACCTCCCCAATTATCATGTTATCGTTTGGATCTAGAGATTGTATATAATTAAGCTAGACTCGACAACTATTAATCCGATTCGTATTTCTCTTATATTGGCCATGGGAGTCATCCCCTAAACTAGATCTAGCTCCGGGTAGGCCATCTAGATCACTATGCTACATCACGAGACTTTGCTTTTTCGGCCTCCATCTCATATGACTCGCACGCTTACAAAGCTAGGGATGCCGATATTAACCGTATTCCTCACCTAAGCAACATTCCTTTGTTCAGGCGTACTTCCTAGACGATCACATCAGTCTCTGTCCCATTAACAATTACCTGGACGGTCTCATGTTAATCTACGATTTACGTATAACTAGGTGTGCACAATTCCCTAATACAGAACAGATCTAGATCTCGCTGAAAGTCCCGGAAGATCAATTCATGAGCCGACCTAGGAGCCCTCTATTGGTATTTCCTAATCACACGCTAATTAAAACAGACGAGCAACGTAGCCGTAGCCATACCTACTAAGATAAGAAATTCTAGGTGGACAATCACACCATAAAGACGTGGCTAGATTGACGCGACGAACAACTAAATCTTAGCGTTTCTATATACGTAACGGATAAAATAGAGACTCATAAAGCAATTATATAGATCTACTAAAAACACGGTTGTCGAGCATACCAAAGTCATCTATAGTTCACCGGATAACATATCTGGGCGTGTGGATCCTTATAGACAATGAATCCCTACTGCCTCATATCGTATCCTTAGATGTACATCGTTCGGTGAAGAACGAACAACCTCAAACAATAAATAATAATTGGGGACTTAATTACAAAGAACTAAGAACAAATAAATACAAGAACTTACATTATTGCAGAACTTGCATAAAAACCGCTCTAAGAAAAACCGAGAATTTTATTATAAACCGAGAAGTGCATATGGTCGTGTAGGGCGTGTAAAAGGCGTTTATTGTATGCCTTTATTTATAGGGGTTCAAGCTAATTAAGATACATACATCAAAATATCAAAACAAATAAGAGACAACTCATACCATTCATGCTCATAAGGTATCCATTATTTACTACTTTCTATGAACCGAAGTGATGTGTGCATGTGCATTTAGTTTTATCTATTCTTGGCAAGATTAAAGTTTATGCTAACTTCGCAGTCTCAACCTACCAACATCAGCATTCCCTCTTCTTAAGCCTCGCAATGGGTAAAGACATGGTGCAATAAGCAAGATCGTCATCCGGAAGGTTTTTGGACTTGGAGACCGAGAAAAATACTCGAAGCCTCTTAAAAAGTTGAATTTTTTTTCACATTTTCATATTCTCAAGCATTAAAATATCTCAAGAAAGAAACTTGCTTTAAAAGTAAATTATGCATTGCAAGAATCTCCTTTCACGGATTGGTCAATATCATGAATATTACCACAAGCGCGAGGCTACTTTGGTAATGTTACTACAAGCCCAGTGTTTAACGCTTTGTCAAAACACAGATTATTCTCAAGCTTATTACTCCGCTTTGATGGCCGGAAGATAGGAATACATCGGCAGATAAATATCGACTCGGTCTATATAACCAATCATCTACGCAATGTACACATAATTCTTCTTAGTTATTATAATTTGTGCGGAATTCGTCGATTCAAATTGAGTAAGAAAATAATAAATAACTACTTGCACTAGTTGGCATGAATATCCTTAAGTTCACATTCACATAAGTATAAAGTGATCATGTACTCATGCAACTTGGTTCATTTCCTATTAATTCTATGTATAAGAATTCACAATTCTAAGGGTACGAGATAAATAATATGACATTTATTCAATTTTTTTCAATTTTTTCACCGTTTCATTTAATTTTCAATTATAGTACATCATAGCTAAGTCTCCTACCCCCCACTTAGACATGTCATTGTCCCCAATGACAAAAAAAAAAGAGAATTTAAGAAAAAGATTGAGCTCTGGAAAAACAATATTACAATACTTTTAGTTTATCAATATAGTTCTTCTTATTTTATATTATGTTTCTTCATCACGGAGGCGATGGATTCATCGATTAGAGATTGCATTGAAGGATCGGAGGACCCTCCGTCTACGAGGGTAATGTCTATCCAAATATGTCGTTTTTATTCGTAGATCTATTTTATTTCGTTATGGAATAGTCGTTTGTGTATTGATTTCGTGATGTAGTTAGTTAACGAACCCATATTCATGTAGATCTAAGCCGTACGAAGGCGTTTTACGAGAAAATTCTAGAGTCAACGGTCTAGATCTACCACGGTCTATATGGTTAGTCTAGCCATCAAGATTCTAGTAATTTTCTGTGAACGACTTCGGCTACGTCGTGCTTTCTGTTTTTCATATATACATGTAATAGACCTGGCCAATTTGTTACATCGTTCTAGTAAATTAATATGATATATTGTGAAATTGTCATGTTATTAGGACATTAGTTAGCCGATCGTTTAGGAGGTGTGCCGGTTGAGAAGCCATAATCTTCCAACGCGTATCTCCAAGCAACACCAAGTGGATGGTGTTTCACGCCGTCGGACCTCCCCGATATGCTACCAGAAAAATCCCGAAGATTTTTCCAACTCGAACCCTAAGAATAGAGGCCGAAATTTTCAGCCAATTTCTCTTGTGAATAGTGATTTTTTTGGTACAATGGAGAACTTTTCTTATATTGGAGAGAGATCATTGTTCCACAAGGATTTAATTTAATTAATGGATAATCAATCAAATAAATCATTTTCCATAAAAGATAAATCTAATATTTTCCCAAACAAATTAGGATAAATAAAAGATCATTATCTAATATATTAATTATTTAACCAATAAATAATTAAGTACATGTCATATAGTAACACTAGAAAACAAATTCCTTGTTAATAATATATACTTATTGGCACCAATACCTAATTAAATAGGTCATGGGCCGAAATTCACCAAACCGGGTCGCGTCCATGAAAAAATGTCTTTTCCATGTTTTTAATCATTTAGTCCAACTAAACAATTAATCCACATATCAATTAAATAGTGCAATGCTACTATTTAACTATAATCGAGGTGTGGCGACGGGAAAACATATATGCTATATTAGGAGCCGCGTCGGGGACCATGGACCTATAACCAGTAGCTCCAATAAATTAAATAAAATTATTCATCGGACAGAATAATTATATCCAATCTATTAATTCCGGGATTACACCACCATAAACCAGAAACCGAACTCTGCCGAATATAGATAACTTACACTCAACCATGAGTTGATAAAGTGTCCACTGATATAATCATTACATACGGATAAATCCTCAATAGACTGTTCATTTCGAGTCGGGATATTTTCGTAAACCCTTCTCGAAACATATTATCCTTATTTACCATTAACCACCTGGTGATCAATTAGTTCACATACCAGACTAGTAGCTAATTAGTCTAACATGAACTCTGCGGATCGATCAGTTTCTCGGATTAACAAATAAGGGAACTGTCTGTCTACTTCCCGAGGGAAGGAATTGATTCCATATCTATGATAGCACAGACCACTCTCTCATCCCAGAATAGAGCCAACGAGAAGTGTTGGACCACATACTTCGAAGTCATCCTTACTAACACATCAAACTCTACACTAGTCTAAGAAGTTGTCTGTGATCACCTCAGGATTGAGATTAATCCATAAATGATCATCTTGTGATTCGATAAGACTTCTCGATTACGGAATTATATCGAGAACTCAAATCAAATCGGTCCAGCCCTATATGATTATCATCATATATAAATGCCCCACTAGGTACCCTATTACCGACAGCCCGGATAAGACTGTCACACCTAAAGTGTTCTGGGCGCATTATTAGCATATTAATCATGAGACCCGTACTCAGATTAATCAATGCTACGGACTAAGTTAATTTTAAGTACATCTCACTAACTCAATCCTCTTGTGTATAGCCATACACTGAGTTATGTGATTACATAAATGAGGTACTTAGGGTTTTCAATAGTGTCTTAATTATAAACATAAATGCATATAATAAGATGAATTATTAATTCTGTCCTAAAACAATTACATAATTGTCTTTCGGGCACTACTCCTAACAATCTCCCACTTGCACGAAAGGCTAGTGGATTAATTGTTTTAGAGCACACCCTTATTTATCTATATCTACAACATTCTCCCACTTGCTCAAAACAAGTGAGACGTATCCCTCAAATCTGTACCCTCCAAGCGCATCTTAGTAATTCATCCTTCCAAGCACGACCGGAGTGTGCCGCCGTAGGTTAGGTCAGTGACCCGGCGCATACTTAGAATCCGAATACCATGTGACTTGGTACACTGATCAGGTAGGTTGGCGGCTGGGGTCAATCTTTGGGATCGAAACGTCGCCTCTCCATCTAATCCGGTGGTACGATTTCAATATGCCTTTGATTCAACACTAAGGACGAAATCGACTTAACGATCATCCTTCATCTGACCTAAAGCCAGAATTAGTGTTATCACTTATATTCTAGTTTGCACCTGAATATACTAGCATATTATTCCTCATTCTCCCGAAGAGACTTAAGGATTCACAAAACATCCTATTTAGTATTCATCCGCAGGTTTAGATAACCAATCCTGAGAGGTAGGGTAGTCTACATCGTTGAATGTTGCATAAATGCAAGAATATCTTAACCAGGTGAATTGATGGGATTGCCAATAATTGATTCTCGAGAATTTGAGCGAATCAAATCCTTTAGAATGAATCCCGATGGCATGTCAGACTCTGACTTCAGATAACACACTCATTTGTTTCCAACTATTTTAGTGTTACCATTCACAAACACTAATCTACATACTACTTTACTAATATTGATACCCAATCTACGAATGACCTATCAATATTCTGGTCAAGTACATATATTAAAATATATGACTTTGAAATGACCTAGAGGTTTGCTTTAATCCCCAAAGGATATAAGCTATGGCAGGCATCATGCCAAAGGTTCTTTCAAAATAAATTAAGATATCGTTAGTCTCGCAAAAAGGTCTTAGGGAATCACCCCTATTTTCTACTTTGTAACGAATCCGCCATTTGTTCTTAGCTAAAACCCTTCTGTTCTGAATGAATTCAGATTCCATTGTTCGGCAAGGAAGTCTTAAGGAATCACCCCTATTTCCCGCTTTCTGACGAAATCAAGCATGACTGTGGTAAGAGAGATCACGGTCTGGTTAACTCTCTACCTTTTAGGGAATCACCCCTAAATTACTCAGCTTTGCATTGAAAGTTAAACTTTCCTATTCATTCGACTCTTCTCCGTGTAGTTCCAATTACTCCCACTGGGCCTGAGATACTCAGGTGGTTCTACAAGAGTTTCAACAGAACTGGAGTGTCAAACTCCATTCACAGGGTTATGGCTTTTAAACCAACCTCTATGATCAGGATCCTATACAGTCCACGAAGGACTATAGGTCATCAATCTACCCTATAGACCGTAAGGTCCTGCAATGTGTATTGGACAAACCATACTCCCACTGCGTTTGGGGTGGATTGATATCTTGATCTAGTTTAGTAGTTCTTATTAGTGTTACCACCAACTGCCGGTGTTGGATGTGGACTGTACAAATCAGTTAGTAACATCTTGAGTACAAATACTTCAAGATCTAAGGTTGTTATTTATAGAATCTATCGGACCGAGTTTGATAGTATAACCGTCATTCTCTGGTTTTACGAGTTTTATAACCAACCTTTACTCAATGCATTAAGATATTTCACGACCTGAGCGTGTATGCAAAATTTCCAGTCCTACCTTCAAGCACTAAATGCTAAATGTCTACATTTACGGAAGTGGGGTGAACCGAATTCACTTCTTATCCACAAATGCGTAGACATCTTTTAGTTAGACTTCTCGGTTTTTCATCACAACGTAAACCGTTATTTTGCAACTAATATCTTAAATGAGTTCAGCAGCGTATCGTAGCACACCAATGACTATATAAGGCATGTTTATGGTGTATCCTTTAGTGAAAACATTTCACTGGGAGGCAGGCCGAGCATCAATCCCGAAGACTACGCAAGAACCTATTTCTGAGTTGGAATACTCTATCTCTGGTGAAATCAGAGATCTCCTCCAAATATTTTGGATAAACTTACTGGAGTTTTGAGTAGTTATCAGACAATATGTCACTACTCAGAAGCTCCCACTAGCTTGTATCTCTCATATGACCCCGAAGGTCGATATGAACAAGCTATGTAACTTCTTTAAATCTATTACCCTTTTCCCGATTGAAAGGAAACTTAGGCATTGTTCCTTTGAGACAGGGTTCCTTTGACTGGGAGATAGGAATCATCCTAAGCCAGTCTTCAGATCTTGTCGTTAGGGAATATGCACTAATTAATAGAATAGAAAAAAGCGTTTATCTAAATACGGAAACCATTTGCGTTTATATTGTGTTACTAATACCTTTTCAGCATTTCTTAGTGGTTCCGACTTTATCAAACAAAAGTCCGAGTCTTGGGTTCGTTCTACGAATGTTATATTTATCGTCAATAAGACAAACAAATTGTCCTTTTGAAAATGAATACGTTCGTTCCAACGAATCCGAAACCAGAAAATGAATTTTCTGTGATACTCAAGAAGTGAATCCAAGATTCATTTCCTTATATCACTCCCACTAGTCTATCTGAAATAACTGCCCGTTGTCTATTTTATTTATCGTTTAATGCAAAGCTACCTAGTTCTTCCAAAGAACTTTAGCTTTCGAGAAATTGCTAAGGATGCATTGGTCAGTGATCCGAAATCACTTTCCTTATCCTCCAATAATTTTATTTAATTTATTGGAGCTACTGGTTATAGGTCCTTGGTCCCCGACGCGGCTCATAATCTAGCATATATGTTTTTCCCGTTGTCACACATCGATTATAATTGAATAGTAGCATTGCACTGTTTAATTGATATGTGGATTAATTGTTTAGTTGGACTAAATGATTAAAAAACATGGAAAAGACATTTTTTTCATGGACTCGACCCGGTTTGGTGAATTTCGGCCCATGACCTATTTAGTTAGGTATTGGCGCCAATATGTATATATTATTAATATTCCACGAACACAGCATTGCTAGTTAGACAGTATTTGGAACTGATAAACTAGTGGGAGCTTAGTTCTAGGTGATGTTATAATCTTTGAAAAATCATAAAAACAAAGTATTGCAAGTTAGACGGTATTTGGAACCGATAAACTAGTGGGATCTTTGGTCTTATGATTTGACGATTAGAAAAAACGATAGTCCAAGTAAGTGACACTGAACATCCCACAGTTCAAGAGTAGTGCCTACTCAGACGAACTGCTAGTTCAAGACTGTTTCCATCTAAGGAAAGTCGAGAATGGGAAAGAATGTTTATACGTGTTAGTCATCTAAACTAAGTAGTTTTAAGGCTAAACCGAAATATTAATAAATTGGAAATTAGAGGATAAGGAAAGTGATTTCGGATCACTAACCAATGCATCCCTAGCAATTTTCTCGAAAGCTAAAGTTCTTTGGAAGAACTAGGTAGTTTGCAAAATAATGGTTTACGTTGAAATGAAAAACCGAGAAGTCTACCTAAAAGATGCCTATGCATTTGTGGATAAGGAGTGAATTCGGTTCACCCCACTTCCTTAAATAGAGGCATTTAGCACCGAGTTCTTGAAGGTAGGACTGGAAATTTTGCGTACACATTCAGCTCGTGAAATATCCTAATGCATTGACTAAAGGTTGGTTATAAAACTCGTAAAATCAGAGAATGACGGTTATACTGTCAAACTCGGTCTGATAGAGTCTATAAATAACAGCCTTGGCTCTTGAAGTATTTGTACTCAAGATGTTACTAACTGATTTGTTCAGTCCACATCCAACACCGGCAGTTGGTGATAACACTAATAAGAACTACTAAACTAGATCAGTATATCAATCCACCCCGAACGCAGTGGGAGTATGGTTTGTCCAATGCACATTGAAGGACCTTACGGTCTATAGGGTAGATTGATGACCTATAGTCCTTCGTGGACTGTATAGGATCCTGATCATAGAGGTTGGTTTAAAAGCCATAACCCTGTGAATGGAGTTTGACACTCCAGTTCTGTTGAAACTCTTGTAGAACCACCTGAGTATCTCAGGCCTAGTGGGAGTAATTAGAACTACACGGAGAAGAGTCGAATGAATAGGAAAGTTTAACTTTCAACGCAAAGTTGAGTAATTTAGGGGTGATTCCCTAAAAGGTAGAGAGTTAACCAGACCGTGATCTCTCTTACCACTCAGTCATGCTTGATTTCGTCAGAAAGCGGGAAATAGGGGTGATTCCCTAAGACTTCCTTGCCGAACAATGGAATCTAAATTCTTTCAAAACAGAAGGGTTTTAGCTAAGAACAAATGGCAGATTCGTTACAAAGCAGAAAATAGGGGTGATTCTGCAATTTATATCGAGAGATGGTTGCTTTGTGATGTTTAACGTTTGATAAAAATTGTTGTTAGACCTAGATCACCGTATTAAAGATGGGATTTTTAACCTAAAAATAACAAGAGTTGCTAGGTTAAATTTCTAGGTTGCTAGATTGAGAAATCTTATACCTTTGTTATGAAAGCATTAATCTTTAAGATCGAGAGATAAAAGATTAATAGGCGAATTATCTACGAGAGTAGAAATTCATACCTTTGATAGGTGAACCACATCTTTATTAAATCTTCACTAAACGATCTAGGGTAGAAATTGAGAGTTGAGAGATAGGTGGATCATTGCTTGTTCCTCGTTAACTTAATTGAAAGAATCATTGTGCCTTGTTCTTCGTTGCTAGCTTAGAATTTTATTTTCGTTTTAGTTTATAGAATAGAATTAGTTATTTTAGGTTCGTAATCATATTTCCTGGCTTTGGATTGACAACCCTCTATCCAGTTTATTGTATTCATTTTAGTTTTGTTTTGTGTTTTTCGTGACAAATCTTTAGAAAGATTAATAAACTAGATAAACAACCTCGATTCCCTGTGAGATCGACCCGGTATTAACCTATATACTACGATCCCTGCACTTGGGGTAAACCGGATTATTTTATTACTTGTTTATTTTGCTTAGATAATATCCGAGACAAGTTTTTGGCGGTCATCAATTACCTCCAACATCACAGGAGAAGAGTGGACTGACAGGATTACACCACCTGGAACCACTATAAAATTGCATACTTACTTTCGGCATTTATATTCTGCACTTAGTATATTTAGCACAACAACCTACTGAATCTAGCAACTGAATCACACACATACACTACTGAGTATCTAATACTTGGTATCACATTTTAACAACAAGTAATAAGGCTTAACTTAAATATATTCCGCTGTAACAAATTCAGCAGACTACTGAGCTATCAGCAGGCTGCTGAAGTTACTGAGTTTGTTAACTCCAAAATTTTTAAGTGTTAATTTTATTCACCCCCCCCCCCTTCTAAGCTTAACCAAAGCCTTTTTAAGGGACCAACAAGCTGGTTCTTCTTGAGCTTGACCATTTTCAGTTGGATCAGTTTCATCTAGTTGTTGTTCGGTTGTAGGTCCAGTTACTGGAAACTGAGGCTGATCTTGATCTGAGGAATCTGAGATACTTAACCTCCCAATATCAATGAAAATTGGTTCTGGAGTCTAGTCTGTCGGAGGCTAACAAACTGGTTCTTCTTTGTCTTCAATTGTGTCTCCAGTAAACTTTGGTTCATCAAAGACCACAAGTATAGATTCTTCATGCTTGAGTGTTCACTTGTTTAGCACTTTGAAAGCTTTACTGACACTTGAGTATCCCAGAAATATTCCTTCATCAGCTTTGGGTTGCAAAACTTTGAGCTAATCTTTACCATTATTGTGAACAAATCATTTTCTTCCAAAGGCATGCAAGTATGAGACATTTGGTTTTCTTCCATTCCAAATCACATAAGGTGTATTTTCATGCCTCTTGTTCATGAGAGCTCAATTCTGAGTATAACAAGCTGTATTTACAGCTTCTGCCTAATATCTTTCTGGTAGTTTAGATTCACAGATCATTTTCCTTCTAGCTTCTTTGAGTGTTCTATTTCTCCTTTCAGCTGCTCCATTCTGTTGAGGTGTTGCTGTAGCTGCAAGCTGGTGTAGTACTCCATTTTCTCCAAAATACTCATTGATTATGTTGTTGAGAAATTCTGTTCCTTTATCAGATCTGATCTTGACTACTGTAACACTCTTTTGATTTTGGAGTCTCTTGAGAGGTTCTGTCAGTTGTTGCTTAGTTTAACTTTTCTTGGTCATGAAAATGACCCAAGTGTATCTTGAAAAATCATCAACCACCACCAAACTGTATTTCTTTCCACTAACATTGATTGGTGTAACTAGTCCAAATAAGTCTATATGCATCAATTCTAAAACTCTGTTTGTTGAGTGCTGAGACTTAGTCTTGAAACTTGCTTTAGTTTGTTTACCTTGTTGACATGCATCACACAGGCTGTCTTTCTTGTATGTCATCTCTGGTAGTCCAATCACCAAGTTCTTTTTGACTAGCAAGTTGATATCATCAAAATTTAGATGACTCAGTTTCTTGTGCCATAGCCAACTGAGTTCTGTCTTGGTATGCACGATCAAACAAGTTTCTGAAGCTGCTGTAGACCAATCTACAACATACATGTTCTCTTCTCTTTTTCCGGAAAGAACTACTTGGAAAGCTGTTTCGCTGACGACAATGCAAAAATCTTTATCAAAAGTTACCTTGTATCCCATATCGCAGAATTTACTTGTGCTGAGTAGATTGTAGTGAAGTCCTTCAACGTAAGATACATTCTTGTTTGTGAGGACATTACTGATTAAGTTTCCTTAACCTTTTGTGTAACCAGGTTTATCTTTACTTCCAAAATGACTTTTGGTCCATCTTTAGCTACAAAATCAGTGAGACAGTCCTTGCTCTTTGTCATGTGTCTAGAGCATCCACTGTCAAAGTACCAAATATCCTGCAAAACAAATTAAAATGCTTTAGGTACCCAACTCTGTTTGGGTCCATATTGGTCAGTTGGCAGTACAACTCTGGGTATATTTCCATAAGGTCTTCTCTGGAAATTGTTGCACTTATTCTCATATATGTAAGCCACATTTCCATAATATCTTTTCTGGATTGTGTCTCATTTATATGATTTCTCAGGTCTTTTAGTTTAAACTGATTTCCCAAATGTCTTTTGTTATTAAAATCTGAATGATGACCATCATTCCTTTTGTACTGAGGTCTAGAATGACCTTTATACTGACACTTTTGCTGAGAATTGGGATAAGTTCTCTGTTGAGTCTTGGACTAAAACTCGTTATAAGTTTGCTGTCTAGAATGATTGTTCCTTTCAAATTTAATTGTAGGTTCAGTAAAATTCCAAGCATCATCAGTGGGGTATATTCTACCTTCCCCCTTGATGTGTGAATCTTTGAATGATTTTCATTCTTAGATTTACTATGATTATAATTTTTCTGGTTCTTGAATTGATCAGTTTTTGTAGATCTGGCAGTTGATCTACCATTTATGTTTCCTTGAGGTATAGGTGATCTACCATTTGATTTACCTTTGTTGGTAGGTGCAGCTGTCTGCTTAGAAAACTGAGGTGTCTTATGTGAGGCTGACTTACTGGTTCAGCAATTTTTTCAGTTTGTGGAGGTTGCTCAGCTACAAACTTAATACTAGTTTTGATATTAGGTTCAGCAGCTTTGCTAGTCCCTCCTTAGAAGATTGTTGTGTATCAAATCCTATGCCAGTTCTGTCTCCATAAGGCTTTCCGGATTTGAATCCAGTAGCTGAACTTGATTGAGAAAGAGATTCAGTTGTTGCTGCTGATGCAGTAGGTCAGTTCTAGTCAGTTTCATCATGTTTAGTTCAGACTTCAATCTTTCAACTTCAAGAATTAGAACTTCTTTCTCGGCTTTAATTGATTCATAACCAGCTTGGATGGTTACCGGCTGACTCATCAATTCGTCAAGTGTTTCTTCGAATTCCACTTTTTTGGATTTGAGTCAGCAGTCGAAGAACATGCATTATTTACAAAAATCTGAGCTGAGGAGTATTTAGAGTTAGATTCACATACCTCATTTGGATTCTCCATATGAGCCATTAAATCTGTGTCATCTGATAATCTTTTAGTGCCAGCTTCATAGTCTGATTCATCTCCAGCCAAAAGGGCTCTTCTGCCTATTCTTTGTTGCTGAGTCCTCTTACCAGTCAGCTCTGGGCATTCAGCTTTGAAGTGTCCAGGCTTCTTACAGTTGAAGCAGAGATATTCATCGTCTTTTTTCTTTTCAGGAGTCCTCTTGATTAACTTCTGAGTGACTGAGTGTCCACTCTTCATTCTTCGAATTATATTCATCATTAGAGCCATCTGCTCCTCCATCTCATCCAATTGCTAAAGATTGCTAGATGAGGTTTCTTGGTTATCAATTGAGGCTGCTGCTGCAAGAGCTGTTGTTTTGGGTTCCTCCAGGGCTTTGATTAGAGTTGTTGTCACGGTGAAATCTTCACTTAATTCTTAAGCTTTAAGGTCTGAGAAGATTTTGAAGGAATCTTCTATGTCAAGTCTTCTTGATTCTTCCATTGTTATGACCTTCATCTTCCAGCATATTGAGAAAGCCTTCAAGATTCTTGTATTGATTTCTTTCTTGGTGTACTCAATTTTGAGTAGAGCCACTTCATCCATGATAACGCTGAATCTTGTTTCCATTTGATTAATATTTTCACCTGACTTCATTTTGTAATTTTCAAACTTCTGTTTTGCAACTGAGATCTTGTTTTCTTTGATGGAGTCAGTTCCTTCGCAAACCAATTGAAGTTTCTCCCATATTTCTTTTGTAGTAGTGCAATCCTTGACTTTCAGATACATGTTCCTGTCAAAAGTTCTGAGTATGATATCCATGGCAACATTGTTCAGGTTGTTTCTCTTTCGATCATCACTAGTCCATTCATTTTTGGGCTTGGGAACTCTAACTTGATTTTTACCAAAATTTTTCATGTAGGTGATCTGGATAGCTCCATCAGTGAGTACATCAATCATCTCATCATGAGAAGCTGTTACAAAGGCCTGCAAACGACGTTTGTATTCATCAAATCTGTCCATGTTGCACATCAACATTTGTCTGGCATACTGATTGTTATCCATGGTGTGAGTGAATGAGAATTGGATTATGCAAAGACTGAGCTTTTTCAGGAGAACAACTAGAGGAGATAATTAGAGCAGGTGAGTTTTTAACAATATCTTGTCAAAGAACACTGCTCCGATACCAATTGTTGGTCCCTTAGAAAGGCTAACACAAGTTTAGAGGGGGGTGAATAAACTTGTCCCCAAAAACTGATTAATTAACAATTAAGGTTCAGTTTTAACTTGTGTGGAGTTGAGCTGAGAAAGCTGAGTCTAAGTCGAATTGACTGATCCAAAATTGAGTCAACTGGCAGTGGATATAAGTTTTACCCTTTATCTGGATCTTGTTGATTCTATAAGAAAAAGCTGAGTATGCTAAACTGAATTCTGGTGAATGTCAGTTTCTAAACTGTGTAGGCTTATAACAATCAGTTTCAGTATGCTGTATAAACAAATATAAATGCTGTAAAGTAAATAACAGAATGTAAATGCGTAAAATAATTAGAGCAAGAATTATAGTGGTTCCAGGTGGTGTAATCCTGTCAGTCCACTCTTCCCCTGTGATGTAGGAGGAAAATTCCACTAGAACTCCTTGAGGTACGCTGTTACAAAAAGTCCTATATGATAGTCCTTGACTAATCCTTAGTGTCACTATCTAAACAACTAAAGAACAGGTTGGATGGCTGCTCTTCAACTGCTGAACCACTGGTCCTTACAGGGTTGTATTGCCTGTTCACCAGCTACCACCACAAACACAGTCTACCCGACTGCAAAAGTCACAACTGTCCTTAAAAACTCCTAGACAAGATTGCTTCACAGTCTAAGAATTTGATTGAGAATCAAAGTAGGGCAGAGAATCAATAAATGGATTCTTGCTTGTGGTTCTTCAAAGTGTCGAAATCTGGATATAATCGATGTAGCTTGAACACTTGAAGAAATTCTAGATATGATCTTATTGAGCGTAGATATAATAGCAATTTGAATGAACTAGACTTGTGCACAAAAATGTTTGTAAACTTGTTAATTCGGTGTTTGATCCTTGGTGCAAAGTCCTCTATTTATAGTGTGAGGTTGAATTCATCTTGCTTGAATTCGAATTGTGTTGGTCCCTTGAAAGGCTAACACAAGTTTAGAAGGGGG
>CM044902.1:38440035-38516859 GCA_024500145.1 Gentiana dahurica var. dahurica | reverse complement strand
TTCTGTATTATAGTCTCTTTTTCTGTTTTATTTACGTTTTTTTTTACTTTAGATTTTAGTGTAGCCTTTGTAAGAAATTCATGCGGACATCTTGTTGTTGGTTTTGGTTTATGCAAACTCGAAGTCGGAAAGGTCCACTACTGTACACCCCCGACCTCGAGCAAACCATAGTCAGACCAAACAGGCGAAGAGTCCACTACGGCCGATCAAGATCTCGAACGAAATCTAGCAATAGAAATCGAAGAAATCGTCATTATGGCTGCAGACGATAGACGTACGTTGGTGACTACGCCATGCCTGGTGAAGTCAAGGTCAACCCGGAAATTGTTTTACCCGCCATTAATGCACCAAATTTTGAACTCAAACCCGGTCTTATCCAAATGACGCAACACGTATCAATCTTTCATGGTTCCTAATCTGAGAATCCTCACACTCATGTACACACATTTTTGGAAATATGTGGTACAACTCGCATACAAGGGGTAAATGAGGATGCAATAAAATTGAAGCTATTTCCGTTTTCCTTGAAAGGGGAGGCGAAAGAGTGGTACAACTCTCTGCCTACCGAGTCAATTACCACCTGGGCCGAACTCGAGAAAGAGTTCCTGAGTCAATATTTCCCACCATCCAAAACAGCCCAGTGCCTAAGTGAAATTTTCACTTTCTATCAAAAAGAAAATGAGTCTTTCTTCAACTGTTGGAAGAGGTTTAAAGCTCTCCTTCGATGATGCCCCCATCATGGTTTGGACTTGCAGAGGCAAGTCAACACGTTTTTCAGTGGATTGACCGAACTCACTAAGGGTATGGTCAATAGTTCTTCTGGAGGGGCATTCTTGAGGAAAACACATGCAGATGGGTGGGCATTATTTGAGGATATTGCCAAATACAACTATGCCCCCTCGTCTCATGCTATCCAGGCACCTCCTCCTCCTCCTCCTCCTCCTAGGATCGAGGAGGTAAATATGCAAAATCAGAATGCCATGCTGCAACAGCAGGTGACTGCTCTTTCAATGTCTCCAAATCCAATGAACTAGAATCTATCATTCCCGCAGAACTCTCAAGTTCGCTTTTGCGAAAATTGTTGTCAAACCGGCCATATGGTTGGCCGGTGTCAATTTATTTCCCCTTCAACCTATAAAGTCAATGCTGTCCAGAATCGGGGATAGTACAATCCAATCACATGCTAGGCATGTGATAATGTGGGGCACACTGCTCATTTCTGTCCTATGGTTGGACAGAACGCTGAAGTCAATGCGTTCAGTGGCCAGCAAAATCAGAGATTCAACAATCAGTTCTCTAGCCAAAGCAATTTTCAAAACAGGGTTTCAATCAAAACCCGAATTTCAATCGTAACCATAATATGAATTTTTCCAATCAAAATCAGAGGTTCAACCGTAAGTGGCCGAACAATCCAAATCCGATGTTTCAAAGTCGGTCTAGCCAATCTTTCTCACAAAACTTCCAGAACTCTCAATGCCCCTCTCAATCTAGTGATCTTGAAAGCAAATTGGACTCCTATCGGAAGGAGCGGAATAATAATTTCCAATTCCTTCTTAGCACAATTAAGAATCTTGAGAGGCAACTCGGGCAAGTAGCTGACCAAAAAGCTTCTAGACCCTCGGGGCAGTTACCTAGCTTTACTGAGAAGAACCCCAAGGGTGGTCAAGTGGCTCAGACCGAGTTAAATCAAAGCCAATGCACTGATCTAGTTCCCACAGTTCCTTATGGTAGAGAAGAGGCCAGTACTATGAATTTGAGATCCGTCACTCAGCTTAGTGGTCCCCCGAACCATGGAAACCACTAACCCCCCTCGTGCCAATGATGCAGCAGGAGGGGAAGTCGAGCGCCCATATTCTCCTGCTCTGGAAGAGAGTACTCGGTGGCTGATCCCCTGAGAAATAAAGAGTTTGAAAGACCTCGGTGGCCAATCCTCGAGAAATGAAGAATCTAGTGGGAGTCAGGTGGCTGATCCCCTGACTAGAAAAAAAAGTGAGAAAGTGGTGAGGTGGAAAGATTTGGAAGATAAAGCTGTTAGTTCATCCTCGAAGAAAGTTTTTTCTGAGAGTGATTTAAATAAACTTCCATTTCCACCTAGAAAAAGCAGCATCTCCTTGCATGAGGACAAGAAATAAGAAAAAGTGCTTAATCTTCCGAAAAATACACAGGTTAATCTTCCACTATCTGATGTTTTGGTTGAGATGCCTAAGTATACAAAGTTCATCAAGGATGTTGTTTCCTCCAAAAAGAAGCTCGAAGACATGGATCAGTTGATTGGTGAGAACTGCTCTATGATTAGTTATGATGAGTTGCCAATCGAGAGGGGTGACCCTGGGAAATTTGTGCTCACCTTGTTGATGGGAGGCTTAGTCTTTCCAAATTCTTTAAGTGACATAGGTGCGTCCATTAGTCTAATGCCATTGTCTGTTTGTAAACAGCTTGGACTAGATGGTCTTTTAGAACCCACAACCATGAATCTTCAATTCGCGATAGATCTTCCAAGAAAGCTGCTGGGATATTAAAGGATGTTTTAGTTCAAATTGATAGATTCACTTTCCCAGTTGACTGGTATGTCATGGACATTGGGAAGGATGAGAACGTCCCTTTAATACACGGCGGACCTTTTCTTTCTACAGCCCGAGCCCTCATTAATTGTGATGGTGGCAAAGTGACTATACGAGTTGGTGATCAGGAGGTGGGCTACAATCTCTCTAAAGCTATTCAGAGACCCTCCGATTATCCAACCGGCTTCTCCATTGAAGTCATGTCGGATGAATTTAACGACTACATAGAAAAGCAAGTCATGGCTGTTGAGACTGAATATGAGCGATTAGTAGAGAATCTGAATAATCATGGTTGGGTGAGTCTAGATCAACTAGGAGCTGAATTTGATGAAGGTTCGTTGAAAGGAGAAGCTTTGGCAGTAGGACCACCGAGTAAACTCGGTGATGTTGAGTTGAAAAGTGGGGAGCTTAAATCTAGTTTAGAAGAACCACCTGCAGATTTGGTACTGAAGCCATTGCCTAAGCATCCGAAATACGTGTTCTTGAGAGAAGATGACAAGCTTCCATTAATTATCTCTGCCAAGTTATCCCGGTTAGAAGAGATGAATTTGTTGAATGTGTTAAGAAAGAATGAGAAAGCCTTTGGATGGCAAGTGGGAGACATCAGAGGGATATCTCCTGACATATGCATGCACAAGATAAAGACTGAAGAGGGTGCTAAGTGTGTTAGACAGCCCCAGAGGAGGCTCAACCCACACATGCAAGAAGTAGTTAAGAAAGAGATTATCAAGCTTTTGGACATGGGTATTATTTTTACGATTGTTGACGGTGAATGGGTGTCCCCTACTCAAGTAGTTCCTAAGAAAGGAGGAATTACTATCGAGAAGAATGAAAAGGGCGAAGAAATAGCATTGAGGCTAGTGACGGGTTATAGAGTCTGTATTGACTACAGAAAACTCAATGAGGTCACGAAAAAAGATCATTTCCCCCTCCCTTTCATTGACCAGATGCTTGAGCGTCTGGCGGGACATGCATTCTACTGTTTTCTTGATGGTTATTCGGGATATTTCCAGATACCCATAGACCCAGTCGACCAAGAAAAGACAACTTTTACCTGCCCTTATGGTACATTCGCTTACAGGCGAATGCCATTCGGTCTCTGCAATGCCCCAGCTACATTCCAAAGATGTATGCTGGCAATCTTTGATGGGCTTGTCGAGAAGTGTATGGAGATATTCATGGACGATTTCTCGGTCTTTGGTCAATCCTTCGATCACTGTCTTGCTAATCTTGATCAAGTATTATCCCGCTGTGTGGAAAAGAACTTAGTCCTAAACTGGGAAAAATGCCATTTTATGGTAGACGAGGGAATAGTTCTTGGCCACAAGATATCATAAAGAGGAATAGAAGTAGATAGGGAAAAAGTTGAAGCTATAGAGAAGATGAATTTCCCTAAAAATGTGCGCGAAGTTAGAGGTTTTCTTGGACATGTCGGTTTTTATAGGAGATTCATTAAGGACTTTTCCAAGATAGCCAAGCCCCTTTCTACTTTCCTGAGAGAAGATGTCGTTTTTAATTTTGATGATAGTTGCAATCAAGCGTTTGAGGAGCTTAAAAGTCAATTGATCTCTGCACCGATCCTTATCTTTCCCGACTGGAACCTACCCTTTGAACTCAAGTGTGATGCATCCAACTATGCTGTTGGTGCAGTCTTAGGTCAGCGTATTAAGGGAAAATTCCAGCCCATCTCTTACGCCAGTCACACACTGAACCCCACACAAGTAAACTACACGACCACTGAAAAGGAATTATTGGCTGTAGTCTTTGCAATGGACAAATTTCGTAGTTACTTGTTGGGCGCCGCGGTCACTGTTTGGACTGACCACGCTGCTCTGTGCTATCTCATGACTAAGAAAGATGCTAAACCGCGCCTACTACGTTGGATGCTGATCCTGCAAGAATTTGACGTTCAGATTAAAGACAAAAAGGGCAATGAAAACGTATTAGCTGATCATGTTTCGAGAATGCCGAATGAAGTAGAAAGAGCCTGAAGACATAGACCTTTACTTTCCTCTCGAAAATGTTATGCATATAGACGAGTGCACTCCGGTTGTTCCATGGTACTCCTCTATCGTCAACTACCCGCATTCCCAGTACTTAAATCTAGAATTTTCTTATCAGGAGAAGAAGAAATTTTTCTCTGATTTGAAAACCTTTGTATGGGATGAACCTTACCACTTTAAAATCAGTAAAGATGGATTGTTGAGAAGGTGTGTTCCCGAATCAGAGCAACGAGATATCATTGAACAGTGCCACAGTGGGCCTACTGGTGGCCACTTTGGTCCCTGGAAAACCGTTGCTAAAATCTTTCAATCCGGTTTCTATTGGCCCACGATCTTCAAGGATTAAGAAGCTTTCTGCAAGGCTTGTGATAGGTGCCAACGAACCGGAGCTTTAACTATGCGTTTCGACATGCCATTGAAGCCCATTTTAGAATGTGAAGTCTTTGATGTATGGGGTATTGATTTTATGGGCCCGTTTCCATCTTCATGTGGAAACAAATACATCCTAGTCTGCGTTGACTATGTATCAAAATGGGTGGAGGCTCAAGCCACTCCTCGCAATGACCACAAAACGGTCAGGAGCTTTCTGAAGAAAAATATTTTCGTGAGATTTTGATGTCCCCGCGTCTTAATCAGTGATGAGGGAACGACTTCCGCAACCGCCATTAGAAAAAGTCCTTGAGAAATATAGTGTCCGGCACAAAATTGGCTCACCATATCATCCTATGACTAGTGGCCAGGTTGAGAATAGTAATCAAAGTTTGAAGAAGATCCTGGAAAAAGTTGTGAACAGTCATAGAAAGGACTGGAGTCTCAAACTGGATGATGTACTATGGGCGTACCGTACTGCTTATAAAACCCCCATGGGTACATCTCCCTATCAGATGGTGTATGGAAAACCGTGCCACTTGCCAGTCGAATTAGAGCATAAAGCGTATTAGGCCATTAAGTTCTTGAACTTTGATGCCCTGTCATGTGGTGAACGTCGACTGATGCGGTTGCATGAATTCGATGAGTTTAGACTCCAGGCATACGAGAGTGCCAGGATTAGCAAGGACAGAATGAAACTCCTTCATGATGCTAAAATCTAGAAGCGAGAATTTCAATTTGGGGAGCAAGTCTTACTTTATAATTCCAGGTTACATCTGTTTCCTGGGAAGTTGAGGACGCGTTGGTCCGGCCCCTTTGAAATTCTTCAAATTATTCCCGGAGGTGTTTTAGAGCTGAGAGGTCATGGTGACCAGCCATTTAGAGTAAATGGTCAAAGGTACAAGCACTATATTGGTCAAACTAAAGAAAAACCTTTGATTATTCATTTCCTCGACATCCTCGGGTGTGGTATGAATGAAGTCAATGAGCTTGAAGAATTCTCGCCCAACTTGTTTTCCGAGGATGACGGCAGTGGCTTGGTCGAGCAAGTTATGGCCGGGAGTTGGGACATGGAAGAGTATGAAAGGGAGGCCAAGTTAAAGAGGAAACTGAAGAAGAAAAGGTCGACAATGGGGAAGATTAAGAGCGTTTGGAAAGCAGTAAGGAACCTAACCCCATGTGCTAGATGCTGTTTATGTGGCCACACGAATTATCAGAGCTTACATGAAGTAGTGGCCAGAAGGAAGGTTAAATGGCCCGACCCGGGCTGAATAAGAAGATTGTCGAGCCAACGACATAAACCAACAGCGCCACTAGAGGGCATCCTAGATATCTATATATTTTTATTAGTTATTTTTTATATTACTTTTGACTTTGTTTTATGTGTTTTTGTCTAAGTCTAATAAGAGGGTTGTTGAATCTGCTTCAGTTCGGCTTTGTTTTGAAATGGATTACGGAGTTCCCCCACATGAGATCCCATTCATTCATAGAATCCGCCATATAACTCTAGATGATGGACCTGGAGGAACGCTTATCCTTGACGTTGATTACCATATCATCACGTTCGTCAGGACCATTACTTATGTTGTCATTGTACCCCACACTGTGGGTGGTGGAGAGTTTCGTACTGAGGACCTTCAACGGGCGTTAGGACGGCCGTATACGATTCTAAACGACCCGATGCTGACTGATTTGATGCTAGTGCTACGTGCTGCTCATTTTAGAGGAGTAGATGTTGCGGGAGAAGATTGGAACTTGCAAGATGAATATGACATCCCTCCCGCGATCGATATGCTTCGTCGCCTAATCCGGATTGTAGATTGGGGCGACATCTATGAAGATTAGCTTGGGCTAGTGTTTTGTGTTTCTACTTTCTTCGTGTATCCCAGTATTCTTTGCATTATTAGTATATTTGCATATCATTTTGTAGCATTATGTTTATGTGTCTGTTGTCATTTTGTTGCATCTAGCCCTGCTACTTTATAGTATCCTCTATCGTTACTTTTGCGCGACGTATTATATTCCCCTGTGTTCCCCGAGATATTTCCGTGTTTCTCAAGTAGTGCAGGTACATTTTTAGCTGTTTTGTCAAGCTAGTATTGAAGTCGTTGCTGGAAAAGGACTACATATGACATCTCGAACGTTGGCCTTTTCATGCTTGTGCCTGACCAACGGGTCGACTTTCTATACCAAATCAGCTAAGTACTTTATTTCTTCTTAAATTCTGCACAACATGAGGACATGTTGTTTTTTAAGTGTGGGGGAGGGGTTGTATGTACCTACAATTGTGCTTAATCTATTACCATGCTTAGAAAGAACTGAAAACATGAAAATTTTTAAAATTTTTTGTTTTTGTTCCGAGCAAGTTCATATTTTGTTTGGCTTACTACTGTTGTGGTTCCCAACCGTGGCATATTATAGTCATTGATGCTTTATACTGTATGTTTAGTAGGTCATATGTCTCACCCGACATACATTCATGTAGCCATGTTAAATGACGAGCTATAAATTATAAAGCTGTACCCATTTAGATTAGTAACATTTGATCATCTTATAAGTATTCAGTGCTTAGTGCTAATGTACGTGTCATGGGAATTATAATAGTTTGTATTTAGAATCAGAGTATGACATACTGTGAATGTCCTAGGTTTGAATGTGATAAGTGAAACGTAACTACTGTGCTTGGGAAGTTGTTGTTAAAATAATGAAAAAATTGGGTGTGTCGGAAGCTGGTCGATGATTGGAGTAAGGTAGGGCGTACCACGAATGTCCTATACCACTATGATGACCAAAAGCTCACGACAGTCAGAAGAAGCTGCCTTACGATTTGAGTAAGGTAGGGCATATCCCGAATGTCTTATTCTACTATGACGGGCAATAGCTCATTCTTATGTGCGTTTATATGTGAAAGTTAATTGAATCAACTTCTATAAGGAAGTGGTATGAATAAGTGAAAGACTTAGTTATCGCCTACCTTATCCCCAGTATAAACTGATAAGCATGTTGTAGGGATTATCCTCTGAGTATGTCAGAAAGATCCTAAACACATTCTATCATCCTTTTCAGGACATGTTACGTTTGGTAGGGCACATGTTATAAGTATCATCATCTTTTTCTAGTTTAGATGGGTATTTGCTAGTTGCTTGGAAAGTTTCAAGTTTGGACTTAGTGGAAATTTTATATGGCTCTGCACACACACCGGGGTGAACCTCTAACTTATTAAATACGCTGTATACTTGCTGAAGATGTCTATATTTATTCTTTTCTGTTGGAACTTTGTGGTACTAAGTAAATCTAAGCCTTGGTCTTGTTTTGTCTTGCTCGGGACGAACAAAAGCTAAGTGTGGGGGAGTTGTTTACGGTGATTTTTACGATTTATATTACATTATTTCGTAACAATATCCTTTGTATTTGATTAATTTTTATAGAAAATTAAGTGGTTAATGGATTTATTGAAAGAATGAAGTTGGAAAGTATTAGAGTGCAAAGTCGGGTTATTTACGTGATTTTATTAGCAATTATCTATTTATATATGTGATGTTACACTTTGCACGTTTTTATTATGTTGTAGGTACGACAAGCATATCGTGGAAAGAAAGAGCTGAAAACTTGAAAAATTAAAAAAAAATTTATTTTTGTTCGAGCAAGTTCATATTTTGTTTGGCTTACTACTGTTGTGGTTCCCAACCGTGGCATATTATAGTCATTGATGCTTTATATTGTATGTTTAGTAGGTCGGATGTCTCACCCGACATACATTCACGTAGCCATGTTAAATGACGAGCTATAAATTATAAAGTTGTACACATTTAGATTAGTAACATTTGATCATCTTATAAGTATTCTGTGCTTAGTGCTAATGTACGTGTCATGGGAATTATAATAGTTTGTATTTAGAATCAGAGTATGACATACTGTGAATGTCCTAGGTTTGAATGTGATAAGTGAAACGTAACTACTGTGCTTGGGAAGTTGTTGTTAAAATAATGAAAAAAATTGGAGTGTCGGAAGATGGTCGATGATTGGAGTGAGATAGGGCGTACCACGAATGTCCTATACCACTATGATGACCAAAAGCTCACGACAGCCAGAAGAAGCCGCCTTATGATTTGAGTAAGCTAGGGCATATCCCGAATGGCCTATTCTACTATGACGGGCAATAACTCATTCTGATGTGCGTTTATATGTGAAAGTTAATTGAATCAACTTCTATAAGGAAGTGGTATGAATAAGTGAAAGACTTAGTTATCGCCTACCTTATCCCCAGTATAAATTGACAGGCATGTTGTAGGGATTATCCTCTGAGTATGTCAGAAAGATCCTAAACACATTCTATCATCCTTTTCGGGATATGTTACGTTTGGTAGGGCACATGTTATAAGTATCATCATCTTTTTCTAGTTTAAATGGGTATTTGCTAGTTGCTTGGAAAGTTTCAAGTTTGGACTTAGAGGAAATTTTATATGGCTCTGCACACACACCGGGGTGAACCTCTAACTTATTAAATACGCTGTATACTTGCTGAAGATGTCTATATTTATTCTTTTTGGTTGGAACTTTGTGGTACTATGTAAATCTAAGCCTTGGTCTTGTTTTGTCTTGCTCGGGACGAGCAAAAGCTAAGTGTGGGGGAGTTGTTTACGGTGATTTTTACAAAAAAACTTGATGACGTAGATCAAGTAAATTAAAATACTTTACCACCAAACCAATACTAGCAAAAGGACTATGTCCATCATAGTATAGCTATAGTGAATCAAGGTCGATCCCATAGGGAACCAAATTGTGGGTCATTTATATAAAAACAATTAATTATTCATATCAAAGACACAAAGGCGGTCTATGACCAACGAAAGACAAGAAAGATAAAGGACACGACTCGACACAACACATAAACAACGTAATTAACCTCCCCAATTATCATGTTATCGTTTGGATCTAGAGATTGTATATAATTAAGCTAGACTCGACAACTATTAATCCGATTCGTATTTCTCTTATATTGGCCATGGGAGTCATCCCCTAAACTAGATCTAGCTCCGGGTAGGCCATCTAGATCACTATGCTACATCACGAGACTTTGCTTTTTCGGCCTCCATCTCATATGACTCGCACGCTTACAAAGCTAGGGATGCCGATATTAACCGTATTCCTCACCTAAGCAACATTCCTTTGTTCAGGCGTACTTCCTAGACGATCACATCGGTCTCTGTCCCATTAACAATTACCTGGACGGTCTCATGTTAATCTACGATTTACGTATAACTAGGTGTGCACAATTCCCTAATACAGAACAGATCTAGATCTCGCTGAAAGTCCCGGAAGATCAATTCATGAGCCGACCTAGGAGCCCTCTATTGGTATTTCCTAATCACACGCTAATTAAAACAGACGAGCAACGTAGCCGTAGCCATACCTACTAAGATAAGAAATTCTAGGTGGACAATCACACCATAAAGACGTGGCTAGATTGACGCGACGAACAACTAAATCTTAGCGTTTCTATATACGTAACGGATAAAATAGAGACTCATAAAGCAATTATATAGATCTACTAAAAACACGGTTGTCGAGCATACCAAAGTCATCTATAGTTCACCGGATAACATATCTGGGCGTGTGGATCCTTATAGACAATGAATCCCTACTGCCTCATATCGTATCCTTAGATGTACATCGTTCGGTGAAGAACGAACAACCTCAAACAATAAATAATAATTGGGGACTTAATTACAAAGAACTAAGAACAAATAAATACAAGAACTTACATTATTGCGGAACTTGCATAAAAACCGCTCTAAGAAAAACCGAGAATTTTATTATAAACTGAGAAGTGCATATGGTCGTGTAGGGCGTGTAAAAGGCGTTTATTGTATGCCTTTATTTATAGGGGTTCAAGCTAATTAAGATACATACATCAAAATATCAAAACAAATAAGAGACAACTCATACCATTCATGCTCATAAGGTATCCATTATTTACTACTTTCTATGAACCGAAGTGATGTGTGCATGTGCATTTAGTTTTATCTATTCTTGGCAAGATTAAAGTTTATGCTAACTTCGCAGTCTCAGCCTACCAACATCAGCATTCCCTCTTCTTAAGCCTCGCAATGGGTAAAGACATGGTGCAATAAGCAAGATCGTCATCCAGAAGGTTTTTGGACTTGGAGACCGAGAAAAATACTCGAAGCCTCTTAAAAAGTTGAATTTTTTTTCACATTTTCATATTCTCAAGCATTAAAATATCTCAAGAAAGAAACTTGCTTTAAAAGTAAATTATGCATTGCAAGAATCTCCTTTCACGGATTGGTCAATATCATGAATATTACCACAAGCGCGAGGCTACTTTGGTAATGTTACTACAAGCCCAGTGTTTAACGCTTTGTCAAAACACAGATTATTCTCAAGCTTATTACTCCGCTTTGATGGCCGGAAGATAGGAATACATCGGCAGATAAATATCGACTCGGTCTATATAACCAATCATCTACGCAATGTACACATAATTCTTCTTAGTTATTATAATTTGTGCGGAATTAGTCGATTCAAATTGAGTAAGAAAATAATAAATAACTACTTGCACTAGTTGGCATGAATATCCTTAAGTTCACATTCACATAAGTATAAAGTGATCATGTACTCATGCAACTTGGTTCATTTCCTATTAATTCTATGTATAAGAATTCACAATTCTAAGGGTACGAGATAAATAATATGACATTTATTCAATTTTTTTCAATTTTTTCACCGTTTCATTTAATTTTCAATTATAGTACATCATAGCTAAGTCTCCTACCCCCCACTTAGACATGTCATTGTCCCCAATGACAAAAAAAAAAGAGAATTTAAGAAAAAGATTGAGCTCTGGAAAAACAATATTACAATACTTTTAGTTTATCAATATAGTTCTTCTTATTTTATATTATGTTTCTTCATCACGGAGGCGATGGATTCATCGATTAGAGATTGCATTGAAGGATCGGAGGACCCTCCGTCTACGAGGGTAATGTCTATCCAAATATGTCGTTTTTATTCGTAGATCTATTTTATTTCGTTATGGAATAGTCGTTTGTGTATTGATTTCGTGATGTAGTTAGTTAACGAACCCATATTCATGTAGATCTAAGCCGTCCGAAGGCGTTTTACGAGAAAATTCTAGAGTCAACGGTCTAGATCTACCACGGTCTATATGGTTAGTCTAGCCATCAAGATTCTAGTAATTTTCTGTGAACGACTTCGGCTACGTCGTGCTTTCTGTTTTTCATATATACATGTAATAGACCTGGCCAATTTGTTACATCGTTCTAGTAAATTAATATGATATATTGTGAAATTGTCATGTTATTAGGACATTAGTTAGCCGATCGTTTAGGAGGTGTGCCGGTTGAGAAGCCATAATCTTCCAACGCGTATCTCCAAGCAACACCAAGTGGATGGTGTTTCACGCCGTCGGACCTCCCCGATATGCTACCAGAAAAATCCCGAAGATTTTTCCAACTCGAACCCTAAGAATAGAGGCCGAAATTTTCAGCCAATTTCTCTTGTGAATAGTGATTTTTTTGGTACAATGGAGAACTCTTCTTATATTGGAGAGAGATCATTGTTCCACAAGGATTTAATTTAATTAATGGATAATCAATCAAATAAATCATTTTCCATAAAAGATAAATCTAATATTTTCCCAAACAAATTAGGATAAATAAAAGATCATTATCTAATATATTAATTATTTAACCAATAAATAATTAAGTACATGTCATATAGTAACACTAGAAAACAAATTCCTTGTTAATAATATATACTTATTGGCACCAATACCTAATTAAATAGGTCATGGGCCGAAATTCACCAAACCGGGTCGCGTCCATGAAAAAATGTCTTTTCCATGTTTTTAATCATTTAGTCCAACTAAACAATTAATCCACATATCAATTAAATAGTGCAATGCTACTATTTAACTATAATCGAGGTGTGGCGACGGAAAACATATATGCTATATTAGGAGCCGCGTCGGGGACCATGGACCTATAACCAGTAGCTCCAATAAATTAAATAAAATTATTCATCGGACGGAATAATTATATCCAATCTATTAATTCCGGGATTACACCACCATAAACCGTAAACCGAACTCTGCCGAATATAGATAACTTACACTCAACCATGAGTTGATAAAGTGTCCACTGATATAATCATTACATACGGATAAATCCTCAATAGACTGTTCATTTCGAGTCGGGATATTTTCGTAAACCCTTCTCGAAACATATTATCCTTATTTACCATTAACCACCTGGTGATCAATTAGTTCACATACCGGACTAGTAGCTAATTAGTCTAACATGAACTCTGCGGATCGATCAGTTTCTCGGATTAACAAATAAGGGAACTGTCTGTCTACTTCCCGAGGGAAGGAATTGATTCCATATCTATGATAGCACAGACCACTCTCTCATCCCAGAATAGAGCCAACGAGAAGTGTTGGACCACATACTTCGAAGTCATCCTTACTAACACATCAAACTCTACACTAGTCTAAGAAGTTGTCTGTGATCACCTCAGGATTGAGATTAATCCATAAATGATCATCTTGTGATTCGATAAGACTTCTCGATTACGGAATTATATCGAGAACTCAAATCAAATCGGTCCAGCCCTATATGATTATCATCATATATAAATGCCCCACTAGGTACCCTATTACCGACAGTCCGGATAAGACTGTCACACCTAAAGTGTTCTGGGCGCATTATTAGCATATTAATCATGAGACCCGTACTCAGATTAATCAATGCTACGGACTAAGTTAATTTTAAGTACATCTCACTAACTCAATCCTCTTGTGTATAGCCATACACTGAGTTATGTGATTACATAAATGAGGTACTTAGGGTTTTCAATAGTGTCTTAATTATAAACATAAATGCATATAATAAGATGAATTATATGCTTTGTATCATGCCAAAGGTTCTTTCAAAATAAATTAAGATATCGTTAGTCTCGCAAAAAGGTCTTAGGGAATCACCCCTATTTTCTACTTTGTAACGAATCCGCCATTTGTTCTTAGCTAAAACCCTTCTGTTCTGAATGAATTCAGATTCCATTGTTCGGCAAGGAAGTCTTAAGGAATCACCCCTATTTCCCGCTTTCTGACGAAATCAAGCATGACTGTGGTAAGAGAGATCACGGTCTGGTTAACTCTCTACCTTTTAGGGAATCACCCCTAAATTACTCAACTTTGCATTGAAAGTTAAACTTTCCTATTCATTCGACTCTTCTCCGTGTAGTTCCAATTACTCCCACTGGGCCTGAGATACTCAGGTGGTTCTACAAGAGTTTCAACAGAACTGGAGTGTCAAACTCCATTCACAGGGTTATGGCTTTTAAACCAACCTCTATGATCGGGATCCTATACAGTCCACGAAGGACTATAGGTCATCAATCTACCCTATAGACCGTAAGGTCCTGCAATGTGTATTGGACAAACCATACTCCCACTGCGTTTGGGGTGGATTGATATCCTGATCTAGTTTAGTAGTTCTTATTAGTGTTACCACCAACTGCCGGTGTTGGATGTGGACTGTACAAATCAGTTAGTAACATCTTGAGTACAAATACTTCAAGATCTAAGGTTGTTATTTATAGAATCTATCGGACCGAGTTTGATAGTATAACCGTCATTCTCTGGTTTTACGAGTTTTATAACCAACCTTTACTCAATGCATTAAGATATTTCACGACCTGAACGTGTATGCAAAATTTCGAGTCCTACCTTCAAGCACTAAATGCTAAATGTCTACATTTACGGAAGTGGGGTGAACCGAATTCACTTCTTATCCACAAATGCGTAGACATCTTTTAGTTAGACTTCTCGGTTTTTCATCACAACGTAAACCGTTATTTTGCAACTAATATCTTAAATGAGTTCAGCAGCGTATCGTAGCACACCAATGACTATATAAGGCATGTTTATGGTGTATCCTTTAGTGAAAACATTTCACTGGGAGGCAGGCCGAGCATCAATCCCGAAGACTACGCAAGAACCTATTTCTGAGTTGGAATACTCTATCTCTGGTGAAATCAGAGATCTCCTCCAAATATTTTGGATAAACTTACTGGAGTTTTGAGTAGTTATCAGACAATATGTCACTACTCAGAAGCTCCCACTAGCTTGTATCTCTCATATGACCCCGAAGGTCGATATGAACAAGCTATGTAACTTCTTTAAATCTATTACCCTTTTCCCGATTGAAAGGAAATTTAGGCATTGTTCCTTTGAGACAGGGTTCCTTTGACTGGGAGATAGGAATCATCCTAAGCCAGTCTTCAGATCTTGTCGTTAGGGAATATGCACTAATTAATAGAATAGAAAAAAGCGTTTATCTAAATACGGAAACCATTTGCGTTTATATTGTGTTACTAATACCTTTTCAGCATTTCTTAGTGGTTCTGACTTTATCAAACAAAAGTCCGAGTCTTGGGTTCGTTCTACGAATGTTATATTTATCGTCAATAAGACAAACAAATTGTCCTTTTGAAAATGAATACGTTCGTTCCAACGAATCCGAAACCAGAAAATGAATTTTCTGTGATACTCAAGAAGTGAATCCAAGATTCATTTCCTTATATCACTCCCACTAGTCTATCTGAAATAACTGCCCGTTGTCTATTTTATTTATCGTTTAATGCAAAGCTACCTAGTTCTTCCAAAGAACTTTAGCTTTCGAGAAATTGCTAAGGATGCATTGGTCAGTGATCCGAAATCACTTTCCTTATCCTCCAATAATTTTATTTAATTTATTGGAGCTACTGGTTATAGGTCCTTGGTCCCCGACGCGGCTCATAATCTAGCATATATGTTTTTCCCGTTGTCACACATCGATTATAATTGAATAGTAGCATTGCACTGTTTAATTGATATGTGGATTAATTGTTTAGTTGGACTAAATGATTAAAAAACATGGAAAAGACATTTTTTTCATGGACTCGACCCGGTTTGGTGAATTTCGGCCCATGACCTATTTAATTAGGTATTGGCGCCAATATGTATATATTATTAATATTCCACGAACACAGCATTGCTAGTTAGACAGTATTTGGAACTGATAAACTAGTGGGAGCTTAGTTCTAGGTGATGTTATAATCTTTGAAAAATCATAAAAACAAAGTATTGCAAGTTAGACGGTATTTGGAACCGATAAACTAGTGGGATCTTTGGTCTTATGATTTGACGATTAGAAAAAACGATAGTCCAAGTAAGTGACACTGAACATCCCACAGTTCAAGAGTAGTGCCTACTCAGACGAACTGCTAGTTCAAGACTGTTTCCATCTAAGGAAAGTCGAGAATGGGAAAGAATGTTTATACGTGTTAGTCATCTAAACTAAGTAGTTTTAAGGCTAAACCGAAATATTAATAAATTGGAAATTAGAGGATAAGGAAAGTGATTTCGGATCACTAACCAATGCATCCCTAGCAATTTTCTCGAAAGCTAAAGTTCTTTGGAAGAACTAGGTAGCTTTGCATTAAACGATAAATAAAATAGACAACGGGCAGTTATTTCAGATAGACTAGTGGGAGTGATATAAGGAAATGAATCTCGGATTCACTTCTTGAGTATCACAAAAAATTCATTTTCTGTTTTCGGATTCGTTGGAACGAACGTATTCATTTTCAATAAGATAATTTGTTTGTCTTATTGACGATAAATATAACATTCGTAGCACGAACCCAAGACTCGGACTTTTGTTTGATAAAGTCAAAACCACTAAGAAATGCTGAATAGGTATATGTAACACAATATAAACGCAAATGGTTTCCGTATTTAGATAAACGCTTCTTTCTATTCTATTAATTAGTGCATATTCCCTAACGACAAGATCTACAGTCTGGCTTAGGGTGATTCCTATCTCCCAGTCAACAGAACACTGTCTCAAAGGAACAATGACTAAGTTTCTTTTCAATCGGGAAAGGGTAATAGATTTAAAGAAGTTACATAGCTTGTTCATCTCAACCTTCGGGGTCATATGAAAGATACAAGCTAGTGGGAGCTTCTGAGTGTTGACATATTGTCTGATAACTACTCAAAACTCCGGTAAGTTTATCCAAAATATTTGGAGGAAATCTCTGATTTCAACAGAGATAGAGTATTCCATACTCAGAAATAGGTTCTTGCGTAGTCTTCGGGACAGATGCTCGGCCTGCCTCCCATTGAAATGTTTTCACTAAAGGATACACCATAAATTTGCCTTATATAGTTATTGGTGTGCTACGATACACTGCTGAACTCATTTAAGATATTGTTTGCAAAATAATGGTTTACGTTGAAATGAAAAACCGAGAAGTCTACCTAAAAGATGCCTATGCATTTGTGGATAAGGAGTGAATTCGGTTCACCCCACTTCCTTAAATAGAGGCATTTAGCACCGAGTTCTTGAAGGTAGGACTGGAAATTTTGCGTACACATTCAGCTCGTGAAATATCCTAATGCATTGACTAAAGGTTGGTTATAAAACTCGTAAAATCAGAGAATGACGGTTATACTGTCAAACTCGGTCTGATAGAGTCTATAAATAACAGCCTTGGCTCTTGAAGTATTTGTACTCAAGATGTTACTAACTGATTTGTTCAGTCCACATCCAACACCGGCAGTTGGTGATAACACTAATAAGAACTACTAAACTAGATCAGTATATCAATCCACCCCGAACGCAGTGGGAGTATGGTTTGTCCAATGCACATTGAAGGACCTTACGGTCTATAGGGTAGATTGATGACCTATAGTCCTTCGTGGACTGTATAGGATCCCGATCATAGAGGTTGGTTTAAAAGCCATAACCCTGTGAATGGAGTTTGACACTCCAGTTCTGTTGAAACTCTTGTAGAACCACCTGAGTATCTCAGGCCTAGTGGGAGTAATTAGAACTACACGGAGAAGAGTCGAATGAATAGGAAAGTTTAACTTTCAACGCAAAGTTGAGTAATTTAGGGGTGATTCCCTAAAAGGTAGAGAGTTAACCAGACCGTGATCTCTCTTACCACTCAGTCATGCTTGATTTCGTCAGAAAGCGGGAAATAGGGGTGATTCCCTAAGACTTCCTTGCCGAACAATGGAATCTAAATTCTTTCAAAACAGAAGGGTTTTAGCTAAGAACAAATGGCAGATTCGTTACAAAGCAGAAAATAGGGGTGATTCTGCAATTTATATCGAGAGATGGTTGCTTTGTGATGTTTAACGTTTGATAAAAATTGTTGTTAGACCTAGATCACCGTATTAAAGATGGGATTTTTAACCTAAAAATAACAAGAGTTGCTAGGTTAAATTTCTAGGTTGCTAGATTGAGAAATCTTATACCTTTGTTATGAAAGCATTAATCTTTAAGATCGAGAGATAAAAGATTAATAGGCGAATTATCTACGAGAGTAGAAATTCATACCTTTGATAGGTGAACCACATCTTTATTAAATCTTCACTAAACGATCTAGGGTAGAAATTGAGAGTTGAGAGATAGGTGGATCATTGCTTGTTCCTCGTTAACTTAATTGAAAGAATCATTGTGCCTTGTTCTTCGTTGCTAGCTTAGAATTTTATTTTCGTTTTAGTTTATAGAATAGAATTAGTTATTTTAGGTTCGTAATCATATTTCCTGGCTTTGGATTGACAACCCTCTATCCAGTTTATTGTATTCGTTTTAGTTTTGTTTTGTGTTTTTCGTGACAAATCTTTAGAAAGATTAATAAACTAGATAAACAACCTCGATTCCCTGTGAGATCGACCCGGTATTAACCTATATACTACGATCCCTGCACTTGGGGTAAACCGGATTATTTTATTACTTGTTGATTTTGCTTAGATAATATCCGAGACAAGTTTTATGGCGGTCATCAATACTTCCATCATCATCAAGATTGTTTCTGAAAACCCATTTAGTTCCGATTATGTTGACATGATCTGGCTTGTCTACTAAATCCCAAGCTTGATTTCTCACAAATTTGTTGAGTTCTTCTTGCATAGCCAAAATCCAATCTGGATCGTTTAAAGCTTCTTCAATTTCTTTAGGTTCAGACTGAGATAGAAAGCAAGCTATCATAGCATCTACATTTTGTCTTGTCCGAACGCCTGCTTGAAAATCACCTTTCACTCAGGGTGATTTTTCATCCATTGATGTACTAAGCTTTGAACCAAAGCGTCTTCATTTTATGGAACTGGTTCTTCTTGAGCTTGACCATTTTCAGTTGGATCAGTTTCATCTAGTTGTTGTTCGGTTGTAGGTCCTGATTCTGGAAACTGAGGCTGATCTTGATCTGTAGAATCGAGATACTTAACCTCCCAATATCAATGAAAATTGGTTCTGGAGTCTAGTATGACGGAGGCTAACAAACTGGTTCTTCTTTGTCTTCAATTGTGTCTCCAGTAAACTTTGGTTCATCAAAGACCACAAGTATAGATTCTTCATGCTTGAGTGTTCACTTGTTTAGCACTTTGAAAGCTTTACTGACACTTGAGTATCCCGAAATATTCTTTCATCAGCTTTGGGCGGAAAAACCTTGAGCTGATCCTTTCCATTATTATGAACAAAGAACTTGCTTCCAAAGGCATGAAAATATGAGACATTTGGTTTTCTTCCATTCCAAATGTCATAGGGTGTCCTTTCATGTCTCTTGATCAGGAGAGCTCGATTCTGAGTATAACAAGTTGTATTTACGGCTTCTGCCCAATATCTTTCTGGTAGTTTAGATTCACAAATCATTGTCCTTCCAGCTTCCTTGAGTGTTCTATTCCTCCTTTCAGCTACTCCATCCTGTTGAGGTATTGCTATAGCTGCAAGCTGGTGTAGTACTCTGTTTTCTCTCCAATACTCAATGATTATGTTGTTGAGAAATTTTGTTCCTTTGTCAGATTTAATCTTGACTACTGTAACACTTTTCTGATTTTGGAGTCTCTTGAGAAGTTCTGTCAGTTATTGCTTAGTTTCATTCTTCTTTGTCATGAAGATGACCCTAGTATATCTTGAAAAGTCATCAACCACCACCAAAGTGTATTTCTTTCCACTAACACTTATTGGTGTAATTGGTCCAAATAAGTCCATATGCATCAGTTCTAAAACTCTAGTTGTTGAATACTGAGACTTAGTGTTGAATCTTGCTTTAGTTTGTTTTTCTTGCTGACATGAATCACACAAGCTGTCTTTCTTGTATGTCATCTCTGGTAGTCCAATCACCAATTTCTTCTTGACTAATAAGTTGATATCATCAAAATTTAGGTGACTCAGTTTCTTGTGCCACAACCAACTGAGTTCCGACTTGGTGTGCACAATTAAATAGGTTTCTGAAACTACTGTAGACCAATCTACAACATACATGTTCTCTTCCCTTCTTCCGGCAATAACTACCTAGAAAGTTGTTTCGCTGACGATAATACAGTACTCCTTATCAAAAGTAACTTTGTATCCCATATCACAGAATTGACTTGTGCTGAGTAGATTGTAGTGAAGTCCTTCCACATAAGATACATTCTTGATTGTGAGTCCATTTCGATTAAATTTTCATAAACTTTTGTGTAACCAGGTCTATCTTTACTTCTAAAATGACTCTTGGTCCGTCTTTAGCTACGAAATCAGCGAGACAAACCTTGCTCTTTATCATGTGTCTAGAGCAACCACTGTCAATGTACCAAATATCCTACAAAACAAATTAAAATGCTTTAGGTACCCAACTCTGTTTGGGTCCATGGTGGTCATTTGTCAGTACAACTCGGGTATATTTCCATAAGGTTTTATCTGGAAATTGTTGCACTTATTTTCATATATATAAGCCATACTTCCATAATATCTTTTCCTGGATTGTGTCTCATTTATATGATTTCTCAGATCTTCTGGTTGAAACTGATTTCCAAAATGTCTTCTATTATTAAAAGCTGAATAATAACCATCATTCCTTTTGTACTGAGGTCTAGAGTGACCTTTGTACTGAGACTTTTGCTGAGAACTGGGATAAGTTCTCTGCTGAGTCTTGGACTGAAACTTGTAATAAGTTTTCTGTCTAGAATGATTGTTCCTATCATTTTTAATAGTAGGTTCAGTAAAATTCCAATCATCATCAGTGGGGTATAGTCTGCCTTTCCCCCTTGATGTGTGAATCTTTGAATGATTGACATTCTTAGATTTACTCTGATTATAATTTCTCTGGTTCTTGACTTGATCAGTTTTTGTAGATCTTGCAGTTGATCTACCATTTCTGTTTCCTTGAGGTACATATGATCTACCTTTTGATTTACCTTTGTTGGTAGGTGCAGCTGTCTTCTTAGAAAATTGAGTTGTCTTATGTGAGGCTGACTTTACTGGTTCAGCAATTTTCTCAGTTTGTGGAAGTTGCTCAGCTACAAACTTAATACTAGTTTTGATATTAGGTTCAGCAGCTTTGCTAGTTCCCTCCTTAGAAGATTGTTGTGTATCAAATCCTAAGCCAGTTCTGTCTCCATACGGCTTACCTGATTTGAATCCAGTAGCTGAACTTGATTGAGCAAAAGATTCAGTTGATGCTGCTGATGCAGTAGGCTGATTCTAGTCAGTTTCATCATGTTTAGTTCAGACTTCAATCTTTCAACTTCAAGAATTAGAACTTCTTTCTCGGCTTTAATTGATTCATAACCAGCTGATTCATCAATTCGTCAAGTGTTTCTTCAATTCCGATTTTTTGGATTTGAGTCAGCAGTCGAAGAACATGCATTATTTACATAAATCTGAGCTGAGGAATATTTAGAGTTAGATTCACATACTTCATTTGGATCCTCCATATGAGCCATTAAAGCTGTGTCATCTGATAATCTTTTAGTGCCAGCTTCATAGTCCGATTCATCTCCAGCAAAAGGGCTCTTCTGCATATTCTTTGTTGCTGAGTCCTCTTACCAGTTAGCTCTGGGCATTCAGTTTTGAAGTGTCCAGGCTTCTTATAGTTGAAGCAGAGATATTCATCGTCTTTTTCTTTTCAGAGTCCTCTTGATTAACTTCCGAGTGATGGATGTCCACTCTTCATTCTTCGAATTATATTCATCATTAGAGCCATCTGCTCCTCCATCTCATCCAATTGCTAAAGATTGCTAGATGAGGTTTCTTGGTTATCAATTGAGCCTGCTGCAAGAGCTGTTGTTTTGGGTTCCTCCAGGGCTTTGATTAGAGTTGTTGTCACGGTGAAATCTTCACTTAATTCTTAAGCTTTAAGGTCTGAGAAGATTTTGAAGGAATCTTCTATGTCAAGTCTTCTTGATTCTTCCATTGTTATGACCTTCATCTTCCAGCGCATGGGTAAAGCCTTCAAGATTCTTGTATTGATTTCTTTCTTGGTGTACTCAATTTTGAGTAGAGCCACTTCATCCATGATAACATTCTTGTTTCCATTTGATTAATATTTTCACCGACTTAATCTTGAAATTCTCAAACTTCGTTTTGCTACTCAGATCTTGTTTTCTTTGATGGAGTCAGTTCCTTCACAAACCAATTGATGTTTCTCCAATATTTCTTTTTCAGTAGAGAAATCTTTGACCTTAAGATACATATTGCTGTCAAGAGTTCTGAGTATTATATCCATGGCAACAATGTTCTGGTTGTTTCTCTTCCGGTTATCACTGGTCCAATCGCTTTCGGGCTTTGGAACTCTAACTTGATTTTCACCAACAGTTTGCATGTGTGTGATCTGAAGAGGTCCGTTAGTAAGTACGTTTATCATCTCATCATGAGAGGCTGCTATAAAGTCCTGCAAACGACATTTGTATTCATCAAATCTGTCCATGTTGCACATTAGCATCTGTCTTGCATACTGATTGTTATCCATTATGTGAGTGAATGAAAATTGGATTATGCAAAGACTGAGCTTTTTCAGGAGAACAACTAGAGGAGATAATTAGAGCGGTGAGTTTTTAACAATATCTTGTCAAAGAACACTGCTCCGATACCAATTGTTGGTCCATTAGAAAGGCTAACACAAGTTTAGAGGGGGGAGGGGAGGGGGTGTGAATAAACTTGTCCCCAGAAACGATTAATTAACAATTACGGTTCAGTTTTAACTTGTGTGGAGTTGAGCTGACAAAGCTGAGTTTAAGTCGAATTGAATTATACAAAACTGAGTCAATCGGCAGCGGATATTAATTTTAGCATTTATCTGGATCTTGTTGATTCTATAAGAAAAAGCTGAGCATGGTAAACTGATTTCTGGTGAATATCAGTTTGTGAACTATGTAGGCTTATAACAATCAGTTTCAGTATGCTGTATAAACAAATATAAATGCTGTAAAGATAATGTAAATACGCAAAGTAAGTAAAGTAAGAATTATAGCGGTTCCAGGTGGTGTAATCCTGTCAGTCCACTCTTCCCCGGTGATGTAGGAGGAAAATTTCACTAGAACTCCTTGAGGTACGCTGTTACAAAAAGTCCTATATGATAGTCCTTAACTAATCCCTAGTGTCACTATCTAAACAACTAAAGAACATGTTGGATTGCTGCTCTTCAACAGCTGAGCCACTGGTCCTTAGAGGTTGTATTGCCTCTTCACCAGCTATCTCCACATACACAGTCTACCCGACTGCAAATGTCACAACTGTCCTTGGCAACTCCTTGACCGGATTGCTTCACAGTCTAAACCTTTGATTGAGAATCAAAGTTGGGCGGAGAATCAATAAATTGATTCTTGCTTGTGGTTCTTCTAAGTGTAGAAATCTGGATATAATCGATGTAGCTTGAACACTTGAAGAAATTCTAGATATGATCTTATTGAGCGTAGATATAATAGCAATTTGAATGAACTAGACTTGTGCACAAAAAAATACTTGTAAACTTGTTAATTCGGTGTTTGATCCTTGGTGCAAAGTCCTCTATTTATAGTGTGAGGTTGAATTCATCTTGCTTGAATTCAATTGTGTTGGTCCTTTGGAAAGGCTAACACAAGTTTAGAGGGGGGGTGAATAAACTTGTCCCTAAAACTGGATTTAAAACAAATTAAGGTTCAGTTAAAACTTGTGTGGAGTTAAGCTGACTGAGCTGAGTTTAAGTCAAATTGACTTATGCAAAAACTGAGCCAACCGGCAGCGGATATAATTCTAGCCTTTTTCTTGATCTTGTTATTCTATGTGAAAGCTGAGTGTGTTAAACTGAAATTCTGGTGAATGTCAGTCTGTGAGCTGTGAGTTGTATAACAATCAATTCTCAGAATGCTGTAGATAAATGCTAAGTAAATAAATAAATGCGTAAAGCAAATGAGGCAAATATTATAGAGGTTCCAGGTGGTGTAATCCTGTCAGTCCTCTCTTCCCCTGTGGTGTAGGAGGAAAATTCCACTAGAACTTCTTGAGGTGAGCTGTTACAAAAAGTCCTAAACAATAGTCCTTGGCTAATCCCTAGCTTCACTATCTAAACAGTTGTAGAACAGGTAGAATTGTTTCTCTTCAATTGCTTGAACACTGGTCCTTGAAGGGTTACGTATGCCTCTTCACCAGCTACCACCACAAACACAGTCTACCCGACTGCTTGTAACAACTATCCTTGGCAAAACCTTCCCGGTTTGCTTCACAGTCTAAACCTTTGATGTAGAATCAAAGTTGGGTTGAGAATCAATAAATTGATTCTTTTTTGTGGTTCTTCAAAGTGTCTGAATCTGGCTAAATTCTTTGTAGCTTGAACACTTGAAGAAATTCTTGATATGATCTTGTTATAGCGTAAAGATGATAGCAATTCGAATAACTAAGACTAGTGCACAAAAATGCTTGTTGATCTTAATAATTCTTCTTTTTGTTCTTGGTGCAAAGTCCTCTATTTATAGTGTGAGGTCCAACGTTCATCTTGCATGAATTCGAATTGCATCAACGTCTATCTTGTAACGGCTATATTTTCTGACCGTTCTGATGTGTCAGTATTTCATCCAATAAAATTGCTTCCTTTAAAACGTTCGACTGTACTATCAGTTTGTTGGATGGCTGACATATAAAACTGATTTTACTGATCAGTTTTATACTGTGTTTATCAGTTGTTATTTTCTTGACTGACTTGGAGCATTACTGAGATTTTACTCTGCTTCAAATATCAGTACTCCAGTTTACATCTGATTATAATTGACTTAATCAGAGTACACCATAAACAATTATCTTCTAAGAATTCAAGTCCTTATGATTCTTAGGTCTTCATACAAGATCCATAAAGTCAGTTCAGGTCACCACAAACTTGCCTAAAGTGTAACTTTATAGTCTCGACTTGTAATCTTCATAACTGAGTTTGAACCCTCAGTTCTTCAATCTTCTATAACTTAGTCTATGACCCTCAGTTCTTCTATCTTCCAGATAAGCCAACCGAGTTTGTGTCCCTCAGCGAACTTGTCTTCTTCAGTTTCATATTGGTGTATTCTGAGTCAGTTTGTTTATCTTAACGATTTCCAGTTTTCTAAATGACTTCCAGTTTTCAGTTTCACGACACACTAACTATTACAGTTCTTGTCTGATGTAACCTATACAAATATCAGACTCTAGTAAAACCTATACATTCAATTCTAGATATCTTTTAGCTTTTCACTATTACATCTAGCTTCAGCACTTCATCAATGAGGTTAAGATAATATTCTGAGTAAATATGATGAATTATCATCAAAACATAAATTTTATTTCCAACAATTTCCCCCTTTTTGATGATGCCAAAACTCTCCCTAAAAGAAAAACTTAAAGATCAAAACAATGTAAAACACTGTAAAACTGGAAAACTGGATTTCCTTAGAATACGCAGAAACTAGAATAGTTACACTTTGTTCAAATAAATTTGACTAAAGACTAAGCTCCTTTCTGTGCTTTTTGTTTAACTGAGATATACTTCATCTCGTTGTCATGTAGACGATAATCATGTTCTAGTTTTGAGTCTTCCTTAGAAAAGGTCTTGTTATAGTCTACTTGACTTCCTTCTTTCCATTTTCTCTATAAAATTAACTTTGGTAAAGCTGATTCGTTCAAGTAGTATTTTTCAAATTCTGCTACATCAGCTTTCATTTGTTAAGCTTTGTCTTTAATCTTCAGTTTGTCTTCAATCTTCTTAATCTTCTTATATTGCACCATTTTCTGATTGTAGAGTTCATCAGATAAGAAGTAGTTCAAGGATTCTTCAATAGTCTTATCCTTGTACTTGGCTTTGATAGGATTATGATCTTTGACAAACTTTAACCACAGATCCTTTGTAAGAGTAGCTCTCCGATCTTCAGGTTGACTATATTTCTCAATGAGCTACTCGTCAGTTAACTCTTTCTTTAAGAACTTTGGATCTGATTTATATCTTTCCAATTCGTCTTCGAGTTGCTTCTTTTCTTTGAGTAATTTCAGCTTTTCTTCTTTAGCTTCCCCCTTTTTGGTATTATACCAAAGCATGGGTTGCCTTTTGATCGGCTGAGATACGTTGCTGAGAAGCAAGTACTTCTTTGAGCGGATTCTCTAACCCATAGATGTGCTGATTCATATGCCAGTGAGCCTGAGCATGTGTTTCCCTATCTACTGCGGTTGAGTCTTCAAGTTTCTGTTTAAGTGACAAAATTTTTGAGGCAGAACTTGAACTTGACATATGGATCATTTCTAGTCTTGCATGAACTGAGATATCTGTTTTAGTTCTATAATCTAGATATCCAGAGATATTTGATAGAAGGCCATTGTATGCATCCTTTTGGCTGAGCACAATCTTCAAGTTCTCATGAACTTTGACCAATTCCTCCTTTGTCAGGATATTTGAAGGATCATATGTTGCTTCTGTTTGAGCTTTAGACTGAGCGATATCTTCAATGATCATAAGTTGTTGATTATTAATTCCATCAGCTGCTTGTTGATTGTCAGTTGTCTGATATTCAACTGATAAACCTTCTTGCTGAGTTACAGTTTGCATAGTTAGAGGTTGAGGTTGAGTGTCTGTCTGCAAAACTATAGTCATATCAGCTTCTTTCCTTGAATTATCATCTTTATCATCATCCTTCTTCTTTGAAATATCTTCGGGAATAGATGATGTGGTTGATTCACTTCATTGAGCTAGTTCAGTGAATCTATTAAAACAATTTGCAAGAAACTTTGACATAGGAAATAGAGTATATAGGTCTCTAATTTCCATTTCCTTCAAGAATAGCTTTTCTTCAGATTGTAAGATCGCATCACAAGAATATTCTGGTTTGAGTTTCATCTTCATTAGCTTGATAATTCTATCAGCTTCAAATACTGAGACTGATTGCTGATCTGATTGGTTTTGTAACTGAGAAGTATAATCAGCAGTGATATTTTCATTTGTAACATCAGTTGTCAGTTGTTGTTGTTCCCCCTCAGTTGGTTCTTTCTTACTTGAAGTTCCTGGGTACAAACATTTTACAACTGATCTTTCTTTTGCTGAGTCAGCTTTCCGCTTGATTCCTTTGTTTTCAGCTTCCTGCTGAGACACAGTTTTCTGTCTGGCTTTAGGTTGGGAAGTTGTTCTTACTGTTGCGATTTCCTCTATAGTTGCAGTTTGTCTTGCTTTCTTCCCTGCCTTGAGTTTCTCCAAATAAAACTGAATGATTCCACTGAGTGTTTTCTTCAGTCAGAATCTACCAATAGTTGCTTGTCCTTTAGCTTGAGCTCTTTGTACACTTTCTAATTCAGCTAAGTGTTGCTTCTTTATCTGATTGACGATATAACCGGCCCAATTGAATTCTATTTTGTCCCAAATTATGTTCATCAGATAAACATTGTCGTCGGATAATGTACTGATTCCTTTGGATTTTCCAATAACATGTTTGCTGAGCCATCTACTAAGATATCCAAACTCTGGCTTGAGTTTATCAGCATGAATACCAACTTCTACTGGTTCTTTAGATGAAGTAATTTGCTTAAGAAAGGTGTCCCTTTTTAATGGTAGGGAAGTCAAATCTATTGATGTCTCATGTGAATTTGTGAAACCAAATAGTGGCTTCATGACTCGTTCATTGATAATAATACGATCTCCATGAACTGCAGTGATTAAGGAGTCTCTTACCAAACGCATATTCTCCCAGAACTGCAAAATCCCTTCCACATCACGTTTTTCGTTGAAAGTAACCTCCATAATGTTTCTTAATTCTAGTTGTTTCTAGATCTTCTCATAGATATAACTCGCTAACAGAGTGTTGTTGCACATAGTTTCATAAATTTCAAATGTATACACATCTAACTATGTGATCAATCTTTCTTCTTGTGATTTATTGAGGTGGTCATTTTTGGGTGTGAAAACAAAATTGAATTTTGAGATGAATGGATTATGAAAAATCTTATTTTTTTTGTGTTTTCAAGAAAAAAGATTGAGTTTAAAAGAATATTGAAACGTCTGATTAAGGAGGGTGTGAACGAGGGTTGGATATATAGGGATGATGTACGGGCGGTTGATTAGTACAACTATTCAAATTCCATGATGGTTTGTAAGACATGTACTGTTCTGAAAGTAATGGGGTGTACATGCAATATATTCTGACAAAAGAACTGCGTTAATTGTGATATAACCGCTACCGGTTTTATCTTATCAGCCTTTGACTTAAGTTGACTGGAATAAAAACTGTTTTTGGGTTCAGTTTTTCCGTTCCGTTAAATCTTTCAGTTTTAGTTGATCAGTTTGAGATTGTTAATGTCAATGACTAATCTGTTAAGTGTGCGCACCCAACATAACAAAGATTAATCCCCTTGACGAATCTCTGGCTTAACTGACTTAACTAACTTTAATTATCCCTAATTCAGTTCTTAGTTTGGCAAATCTTTCTTTGTCCAATGGCTTTGTAAAGATATCAGCCAACTGATCTTCAGTAGGTACATAAAGAACTGTAATATCCTTTTTCTCCGCATGATCTCTTATAAAGTGATGATGCACATCAATGTGTTTTGTCCTTGAGTGCAAAACTGGATTGTCAGTTATTGCAATTGCACTTGTGTTATCACACATTATGGGAATCGTTCCTTCTTCTATCCCATAATCTCTTAATTGCTGTCTAATCCATAAAACTTGAGCAAAACAACTTCCAGCTACTATACACTCTGCTTCAGCTGTTGAAGTTGAGATAGAGTTTTGCTTTTTGCTAAACCAAGACACAAGTCTATTTCCTAGTAGCTGACATGTGCCTGAGGTGCTCTTTCTGTCCACTTTGCATCCTGCATAATCTGAGTCTGAGTAAGATAGCAGCTTGAATTCTCCTTCTCTTGAATACCAAATTCCAACTCCATATGTATCTTTCAGATACTTCAAGGTCCTTTTTACAACTGTGAGATGGCTTTTCCTTTGGTTTTGACTGAAATCTTGCACATACACCAACAGTAAAAGTTATATCTGGCCTACTTGCTGTAAGATAGAGTAAGCTTCCAATCATTCTTCTGTAAAGTGTTGGATCAACATCTTTGCCTTCTTTGTCTTCATCTAGCCTGATGTTGGTCCCCATTGGTGTAGAAATTCTAGCTGATTTCTCCAGACCAAATTTTTTGATAAGTTCTCTTGTATACTTGGTTTGGTGAATGAAAATCCCATCATCTAATTGTTTAGCTTGTAGTCCAAGAAAATAATTCAATTCTTCCATCATACTCATCTGAAATTTGCTCTTCATTAAACTTGCAAATTTCTCACATAACTGTTCATTTTATGATCCAAAAATGATGTCATCAACATAGATCTGAACAAGTAGAGTGTTCTCTTTGTTTTTCATTCTGAATAATGTTTTGTCTATAGTTCATTTGATAAATCCATTATCCACTAGAACTGAGATAGAGTTTCATACCAAGCTCTTGGTGCTTGTTTCCATAAAGAGCTTTCCTTAGTCTGGAAACTTTATCAGCTTGATCTTTGATCTCGAATCCAGGTGGTTGTTGAACATACACTTCTTCTTCAAGTATTCCATTCAAAAATGCACTTTTAATGTCCATCTGGTATACTTTGAACTTTTTGTGAGCTGCAAAGGCGATAAATAGCCTGATTGCTTCCAATCTTTCAACAGGTGCATAAGTTTCATCAAAGTCTATGCCTTCCGCTTGAGAATATCCTTCAGCTACAAGTCTAGCTTTGTTTCTGATGATATTCCCATCTTCATCAAGTTTGTTTCTGAAAAACCATTTGGTTCCAATGATATTCACATGAACTGGTCTTTCTACCAATTCTCATACTTCATTTCTTTCGAATTCATTCAGTCTTCTTGCATAGCTAGTATCCAGTCTGGATCTTTCAAAGCTTCTTCTATTCCTTAGGTTCAGATTGAGATATAAAACATGCAATCATTGCATTTAGTTGATGTCTTGTTCGAACACCAGCTTGAGTGTCACCAATAATTTGTTCTTCAGGGTGATCTCTCATCCATTGATAAGCAGGTGTTTGCATCAAATGATCTATTTTTTGTTTGACTGGTTCTTCAAGAACTGGTTCTTGAATTTATTCAACTGAGTCAGAATCATGTTGTTCAGGAGTGGGTTGTTGAGTAGTTAGAAACTGAGAGTGATCTGGATCTGAACATTCTGAAATCCGTAGTCTTCCAATATCAACAAAAGCTGATTCTGGCAACACTGGTAACTGAGACTGAGAAATTGGTTCTGGTCTGTCTTCAGTTGTTTCACCAGGAAATTTTGGTTCATCAAACACTACATGTATAGATTCCTCATGCTTGAGTGTCCTTTTATTTAGTACTCTAAAAGCTTTGCTGACACATGAATATCCTAGAAAAATTCCTTCATCAGCTTTTGGCTGGAAAACATGAAGTAGATCTTTCCCATTATTGTGTATTGAACATTTGCTTCCAAAAGAATCCTTCCATTCCAAATTTCATTAGGAGTTTTCTCATGCCTTTTATTCATGAGAGCTTTGTTCTGTGTATAGAAAGTTGTGTTAACTGCTTCTGCCCAATATTTTTCAGGTAGTTTTGCTTCACAGATCATCGTTCTTCCTGCTTCTTTGAGTGTTCTGTTTCTTCTTTCAGCTACACCATTCTGTTGAGGTGTTGTTGTAGCAGTGAGTTGGTGTAAAACACTATTTTCTTCACAATATTCAATAATCACATTGTTGAGGAATTCAGTTCCTTTATCTGATCTTATCTTCACAACTGATACTCATTTCTGATTCTGAAGTCTCTTGAGTAGTTCAGTAAGTCTTTGCTTGGTTTCATTTTTCTTGGTTAAAAAGATAACCCAAGTGTATCTTCAAAAATCGTGTACTACCACCAATGTATATTTCTTTCCACTGATACTAATTGGTGTTCTAGGTCCAAATAAGTCCATATGTAGTAGTTCCCGAACTCTGGTTGTTGAATGCTGAGATTTAGTCTTGAAACATGCTTTAGTTTGCTTTCCTTGTTGACAAGCATCACATAATCTATCTTTATTATATGAGATTTCTGGTAGTCCAATGACTAGCTATTTCTTGACAAGGGTGTTGATGTCATCAATGTTTAGATGACTCAGTTTCTTGTGGCACAACCAACTGATTTCTGATTTGGTATGCACAAGCAAACAGGTTTCTGCAACGGCTGTTGTCCAATCTACAACATACATATTCTCTTTTCTTCTTCAGGCTAAGACAACTTGAAATGCTGTTTCGCTGACGACAATGCATAAATCTTTATCAAAAGTAACTTTGTATCCCATATCACAGAATTGACTGGTGCTGAGCAAATTGTAATGTAATCCTTCTACATAAGATACATTCTTGATTGTGAGTCCATTTCTGATTAAGGTACCATACCCTTTGGTGTATCCAGGTTTGTCTTTACTTCCAAAGTTAACTTTTGGTCCATCCTTTGCAATAAAGTTACTAAGACAGTCCTTGCTCTTTGTCTTGTGCCTAGAGCAACCACTGTCAAAGTACCATACATCCTGCAATAAAAATTAAACATTTTTAGGTACCCAACTCTGTTTGGGTCCAAGTGGGTCAGTTGTCAGTACAACTCTGGGAATATATCCTTTAGGTATTCTTCGGATATTGTTGCACTTGTTTTCATATATGTAAGCCACACTCCTATAGTATCTATGCTTGGACTGTGTCTTATTTATATGATCTCTCATATCTTTTGACTGAAACATATTTCCATGATGCTTTCTATTATTGAAATTTGAATAATAACCATCATTTCTTTTGTACTGAGGTCTATGTTGAGGACTGTAACGAGTCCTTTGCTGACCTTTGGGCTGAAACTTGTAATAAGTTTTCTGCCTGAAATGATTGTTTTCATTAGTTTGACTATTGCAGTCAGAGATATTCCAGTCATCATCAGTTGGAAATAATCTGCCTTTCCCCTGATTTTGTGAATATTTGAATAATTAATATTCTTTGATTTACTATGACTGAAGTTTCTCTAGTTCTTGGCCTGATCAGCTTTAGTAGATTCAGCAGTAGATCTACTTTTTCTATTTTCATGATGTTCAGCTAATTTACCTTTTTGGTTGAACATGATGTTGTGTACAGCTGGTCATTTTGAAAATTGACACTGAGGTTGACTTGATTCACGTTGAACTTGTTTTACAGCTGAGGTTCAACATGCTTCTTAATCTGAGGACATTGTTCAATTATGGACTTAACACCAGTTTTGGTATTTGGTTCAGTTGCCTTACTCGTTCCTCTTTTCAAAGTTTGCTGTGTATCAAATCCTAAGCCAGTTCTATCTCCATATGGCTTACCAGATTTGAATCCAGTTGCTGAACTAGACTGAGCAAAAGATTCAGTTGCTGCTGCTGATGCAGTAGACTGATACTGATTCTTTCCTTTGTCAGTTCTACTTAGTTTTAACGTGTTCAGTTCATCATTCAATCTTTTGACTTCTAGAATTAGAGATTCTTTCTCAGCTTTGATTGATTCATAACCAGCTTGTATGGTGACAAGATGACTCATCAAATCGTCAAGAGTTTCTTCTAATTCTGAGTTTCTTGGATTGGAATCGGCTGTTGAAGAACATGCATTTTTCATGGAAATCTGAGCTGAACTATATTTAGAATTTGATTCACATACCTCATTGGGATCTTCCATGTGTGCCATTAAAGATGTGTCATCTGATAGCCTTTCTGTACCAGATTCATAGCCTGATTGATCTCCAGCAATGAGTGCTCTTCTGCCAATTCTTCGTTGATGAGTCTTCTTGGTCAGTTCTGGACATTCAGATTTGTAGTATCCAGGCTTCTTACAGTTGAAACAAAGATACTCATCATCTTTTCTTTTCTCAGGAGTCTTCTTGATGAACTTCTGGGTTACAGGATGACCATTCTTCATCCTTCTGATTCTACTCATCATAAGAGCCATTTGTTCTTCCATTTCATCCAACTGTTGAAGATTGTTTGTGGATGTTTCTTGAGAATCATTTGATGCTGCTGCAAGTGCTGTGGTTTTTGGTTCTTCTAGAGCTTTGATTATTGCAGCTGTGCTTGTAAAATCTTCACTGAATTCATATGCTTTCAAATCTGAGAAGATTTTGAAGGAGTCCTCTATGTCAAGTCTTCTAGATTCTTCCATAGCAGTGACCTTCATCTTCCAGACATTGGTAATGCCTTCAAGATTCTTGTATTGATTACTTTCCTTGAGTATTCAATCTTGAGTAGGTCCAATTCATCCATGATAGCACTTAATCTTGTCTCCATTTGGTCAATGGTATCTCCAATTTTCATCTTGAAATTTTCAAACTTTTGTTTTGCAACTGAGATTTTGTTTTCCTTGATTGAGTCAGTTCCTTCACAAACTAGTAGAAGTTTGTCCCACATTTCTTTAGCTGTTGTGCAGTCTTTCACTTTTAAGTACATGTTGCTGTCAAGAGTTCTGAGGATAAAGTCCATAACAACATTGTTGAGATTGTTTCGCTTGCGATCATCATTGGTCCAATCAGCTTTAGGTTTTGGAACTCGAACTTGATCTCCATCAACAGTTTGAATGTGAGTGATCTGAATTGGTCCATCGGTGAGTACGTCCATCATTTCATTATGAGTAGCAGCTAGAAAAGCCTACATACGACGTTTATATTCATCAAATCATCCATGTTGCACATAAGCATCATCTTGCATACTAATTGTTATCCATTGTGAGTGAGTGAAAACGGATTGTATAAGAACTAGAAACTTAGCTTTCTTATGAGAACAACTAGAGGAGATTTAGAGCAAATGAGCTTTTAACAATGGCTCGTGTTAAAGAAACACTGCTCCGATACCAATTGTTGGTCCTTGAAAGGCTAACACAAGTTTAGAGGGGGTGAATTAACTTGTCCCTAAAAGCTGGATTTAAAATAAATTAAGGTTCAGTTAAAACTTGTGTGGAGTTAAGCTAACTAAGCTGAGTTTAAGTCAAACTGACTTAAGCATAAATTGAGCCAACCGGCAACGGATATAATTCTAGCCTTTTTCTTGATCTTGTTATTCTATGTGAAAGCTGAGTGTGTTAAACTGAATTCTGGTGAATGTCAGTTTGTGAACTATGAGGTGTACAACAATCAATTCTTAGAATCTTTGTAGATAAATGCTGAGTAAACAAATAAATGCGTAAAGAAAATGAGGCAAATATTATAGAGGTTCCAGGTGTTGTAATCTTGTCAGTCCTCTCTTCCCTTGTGGTGTAGGAGGAAAATTCCACTAGAACTTCTTGAGGTGAGCTGTTACAAAAAGTCCTAAACAATAGTCCTTGGCTAATCCCTAGCTTAACTATCTAAACAGTTGTAGAACAGGTAGAATTGCTGCTCTTCAATTGCTTGAACACTGGTCCTTGAAGGGTTACGTATGCCTCTTCACCAGCTACCACCACTAACACAGTCTACCCGATTGCTTGTAACAACTGTCTTAGGCAAAACCTTCCCGGTTTGCTTCACAGTCTAAACCTTCGATGTAGAATCATAGTTGGGCTGAGAATCAATAAATTGATTCTTGTTTGTGGTTCTTCAAAGTGTTTGAATCTGGATAAATTCTATGTAGCTTGAACACTTGAAGAAATTCTTGATATGATCTTGTTATAGAGCATAGATGATAGCAATTCGAATAACTAAGACTAGTGCACAAAATTTCTTATTGATATTAATAATTCTTCATTTTTTTGTTCTTGGTGCAAAGTCCTCTATTTATAGTGTGAGGTCCAATGTTCATCTTGCATGAATTCGAATTGGATCAACGTCTATCTTGTAACGTCTATATTTTCTGACCGTTTTGATGTGTCAGTATTTCATCCAATAAAATTGCTTCCATTAAAACGTTCGATTGTGCTATCGGTTTGTTGGATGGTAAACATATAAAACTAAGTTTACTGATCAGTTTTATCCTGTGTTTATCGATTGTCGGTTTCTTGACTAACTTGGAGCATTGACTGAGATTTTAATCTTCTTCAAATATCAGTACTCCGGTTTACATCCGATTATAATTGACTTAATCAGAGTACACCATAAACAATTATCTTCTAAGAATTCATTGTCCTTATGATTCTTAGGTCTTCATACAAGATCCATAAAGTCAGTTCAGGTCACCACAAACTTGCCTAAAGTCTAACTTTATAGTCTCGACTTGTAATCTTCATAACTGAGTTTGAACCCTCAGTTCTTCAGTCTTCTATAACTGAGTCTGTGACCCTCAGTTCTTCTATCTTCCAGATAAGCCAACCGAGATTGTGTCCTCAGCGAACTTATCTTCTTTAGTTTCATATTGGTGTATTCTGAGTCAGTTTGTTTATCTTAACGATTTCTAGTTTTCTAAATGACTTCCAGTTTTCAGTTTCACGACACAGTAACTATTACAGTGTTTGTCTGATGTAACCTATACAAATATCAGACTCCAGTAAAACCTATACATTCAATTCTAGACATCTTTTAGCTTTTCACTATAACAACTAACTTCAGTACTTCATCAATGAGGTTAAGATAATATTCAGAGTAAATATGATGAATTATCATCAAAACATAAATTTTATTTCCAACAAATTGTATCAACGTCTATATTTTCAGATGTCAGGTGTCAATGACCGTTCTGACATGTCAGTTTCTCATCCAATAAGAATCCTTGAATTGTAACGTTCAAATGTACTTTCAGTTGCTTGGATGGATGACTATAAAACTGAGTGTCCTGATCAGTTTTATACTGAGTATGTCATTTTTCCTTTTACTAAGTAACTTAGAGCTTTAACTGAGTTTTTTCCTCTTCTACAAAAGTTCAGTACTCTATTTATTTGATTTTATGTGACTGAATCAGATTACACCATTCCTTATAAAGATCATCTAAGATATCATTGTCCTTATGATAGTTAGGTCTTCTACAAGATCCATAAAGTTTGTTCAGGCCATCACAGACTTACCTGAATTCTAACTTTACAGTCTCAGCTTAAAATCTTCATAACTAAGTTTGAACCCTCAGTTCTTCATTCTTCAAATACTAAGTTTGTTCCCACAGCCTTCAGTTCTAGATAAGTCAACCGAGTCAGTGTCCCTCAGCAAACTTACTTTCTTCATTCAGAGTGAATCTTCAGTTCTAGGTGTATATCTTCAATCTTAAGTTCAGTTCTAGTTTTCAAAATGATTTCCAGTTTTCAGTTTTACAAAAATTCTATCTATTACAGTGCTTGTCTGATATAACCTATACAATTATTAGAATCCAGTAAAACTTATACATTCAGTTGTAGACATCTTTTAGCTTTCCACTACCATCAATCCACCCCGGATTTGTGTTCTCAATGGTGATAATATGTATGAAATCATGAGTTAATTAGATAAATATGATTAAGCCACGTCCGGGTGACTAAATTGGTATTATGCGTATTCACCATGTAGTTTATGCGTTATTTGCTAGAAATAGAATCTACTATGTGTGCTATGATTTTATTGACAGATGAACGAGTATATGGAGCATCATTTGGGCTGAATATGAGAGTCAATCAATAAAGAACTGAACAGAGCTAAAGGTTGAAGTGTTTCGAGTGGAGATTGGACCCAGGAATCTGATTGGTGATCTTGCAATGCAGTTTCGGAAGCCTAACATGGAGAATTGGGATTGGACTTCTACATGGACGTGGTAGGACTTGAAACAAGGATTCCAACACACTTTGAATCACTTACATCGAATTTACGTAGGCCAAGTTATGGTCCAAATACCGTATATAGGCCTTGGGTATTCCAAGTTAAGTCGGCAGAAAGAAAAAGACAAAAATACCCCCGGTAAATCGGGAGCTACCGCCGATTTACCGAGCCCCAGAATCTTCTAGAAACGCATTTTCTTGTACTCCACGGATTGGGTTTACCCCTAGTTGGTTTATAAACCTATATAAGGCCATTCAGAAATGCGAATTTGTATTCCTCCATTCTTCATAGATCTATTCATAAATTAGATACAATGTAGTCTTCTGGTTATAAATTCTTCTTTTCTTTCTTGCAAATAAGTCATGAGTCTTTCATTATGGAATTGTGCTTGGTTTACAGTCATCATGGATCTATTCGAGTAGCCAGAGGGAGACATAATAGAAGAGTAGATCCGTTCTTCGTCATGGGTAAGATCAATTCCAATGTTTTATTTCTTTTCTTAGATTTATGATTGTTCTTATGATAGATCTAGATTATGCTTGCATCTACTCAACTATGATTTAATTAAACGAACATTAGTCTTTGTTATTTGTTTCGCTAATATGAAACGCATAATTATGGGTTGCGGTCTTCAGATCTGCGATGGTCTTTATCGCTAGATCTAGATACCTAGTAAATCCTAATTCTGTGGTTCGGCGTCAGCTACGTTGATCGACAAGAATAATTAAAACAAGTAATTGGTCTGGACAATCTAGTATTCATAATTCATAAATTAAGAGGAGGTACTGATAGTGAAGTGTTAATTAGGACATTGTCTTGATGGACCCTAGGAACGTGCTAATCTGTGTCGATAGCTACTTAGGCGGGTTAGAGGTATGAGTTAGCGCTCAATACTGGCAATTCTAGTTCTGTATGCGTATGGGCTATTACGGACCAATTAAGAAGGGTGCTGGCGTATAGATTATCTACTACCATGGTCGGAATAGATATGGTTAGGAGTTTCACCCATAGCTAAATTACGCACACGAGTCAAACACGGATTAAGGGGAGGTTAGTTAGGAATAGTTTGGTTAGTGACTTTTCAACATATGATTGACCATGAGTTTACTTGCATCTATTTTATTTACTTTTCTCTTATGTTGGTCAACGACCACCCTATTTGGTTGACCAATAAATTGTGGTTGTGTTTAACATTATTTAATAATAGTCTCTATGGGATCGACCTTGACTCGCCCTAGCTATACTACGATTCACCTAGTCATCTTGCTAGTATTAAGCGACTAATTACACGCGAACAAGTTTTTGGCGCCGCTGCCGGGTACTATTTATTTAATTGTTAGGCATAGCCATTAATTTATAGTTAGCCTTTTTTGTTAAATTTTTTTCTCATTATTTTCGATGATCGAATAAAAGTGGAAAGGTTTTTTTTCATCACCATGATCCTTAGGCTGTTGAACAAAGGATGTGCGGGAATTTTTTTTACTTCGCATGATTATTTGATTATTAGTTTGAGTCTTGTAATAGTTTTGTTATGTTTAAGTAATAAAGTTGTTATGTATTGGCTTAAATTGTTTATTGCATTTCTTCTTTTTAGTTGCAAAATTTACTGCCACATGACATAATTATTTTGTTACTTATTCGCGTCTCGTGGTAGTAATGGCTTTTGTGCAAGAATCGTTTGTATTAGCTGACCTAGTGTAGAGTAGTCCTTTGGAGAAGACAACTTTGGTTCCAGTTATGTGATATGATTTGCAACAGACAGTTAGCCGAGTTCTTCTATTTTCCAAAGCTAAGTGTTCTTCTTCTTCCTACTTTTTTTTGCTTTACTTTACACAATGGGGACAATATTGAGTTTTAAAGTGGGGAGGGGGGAGGGGGGTAGGCATAACACTTAGTTTGAAAAATTGGGACACACTTACATTTGTGAATTTCGATTTTTTGAATTGAATGAAATAACAACCTTAAATCGTTGAAATTGCTGAATTACATACTTAATTCATTAATGATGAAAAATGGATTTGTCAATTATTTGAAGTAGTAGTTTATTAATCATCTATATTTTATGGAAATAAAATTTAATTTTGATGATGATTCACCTCATTTATGTATATGTTTGTTTACACCCCATTGATGAAGTGCTGAAGCTAGCTGTTATAGTGAAATATGATACCAAGTTGACCATCATCACTTGGCAATCCTCCCAGAGGACGGGTTGACACTTATTCGGCATTCTGCCCCACTTGGTGCGACAGATTCAGCACTAAGGAGAATGATTGGTCGGACTTATATCATTCTTATAAAATATGTGGTGAAGTTTGTATTCAGTTAAGTCATGGATTTTGTGAGTTGATTGACCGTGTCGGTCACAGTTGAGCTCATTTTATCCATGGCTGCTTCCCAACCACCTGACTTGTGAATTGAGGCATGAATCCACCAACTTGTCTTGGTCTCTCTCCACCTGTTGGGTCACTCAGTCGAAAACCAGTGTGGTCATGAGAACTTAGGCAATCCTCCCAGTGGACAGGCTAACACTTATTCGGCGATATGCCCCACTTGGTGCGACAGATTCTGCACTAAGGGGAATGATTGGTCGGACTTATATCATTCTTATGAAAATATGTGGTGAAGTTTGTATTCAGTTCAGTCATGGATTTTGTGAGTTGATTGACCGTGTCGGTCACAGTTGAGATCATTTTATCCATGGCTGCTTCCCAACCACCTAACTTGTGAATTGAGGCATGAATCCAACAACTTGTCTCGGTCTCTCCACCTGTTGGGTCACTCAGTCGAAAACCAGGGTGGTCATGAGAACCTAGGCGATATCCACCCCTATAAGGATTTCCTTGCCTCCCTATATAGTTCACATCTTCGGTGTTGGTTGCTTCTACTTCTTGAACTTTCTCAACCTTGGCAATGCGTTTTGCATGCCATCTATTTTCTCGTTCATCGCCATTAGCTGGTATAAGATCTTTTGAGAAGGATCTTCTCTATATAAGCTTTCAGCTACCTATGCAGTCTCAATTTGATGCGTTCCCATTGGCTTGTTAGTGCTATTAGTTCCAATTTCTCTTCAGCTTCTTCAGGTGATAACAATGCAAAACATCCGTTGGTCGATGCATCAACTCTCATTTGTTCGCTCGGCCGTGAACCGTGATAGAAACTATGCATTCGTACGGGCAGAGTGATATCATGGTGAGGGCATCTCCTTTGTGCTTCCTTAAATCTTTCCCAAGCTTCTTCAAAAGTTTCAGTGGGTTTCTGCTTGAAATTCACAATGTCTTGTCTCATTTGTAGTGACTTCTCAGGTGGGCAGTACTAGTTAAAAAACTTGTGTAGTAGATCGGTCCATGTTTGGATCGATTGTGGTGCTAGAGACAATAACCATATCTTCGCTTTGTCTTTCAGAGTGAATGGAAACAACTTCAGCTTAATGTTATCTTCAGGTACTCCTGCTGGTTTACTGTACTGACTATCTCAAAGAAGATGGTGACGTGTACACTAGCATCTTCGTTTGGTACTCCATGAAAGGTAGTGTAATTGATCACCATCTGTATCATGTTTGGCTTTGGGTGAAAGACCTCAGCCGCATTCTCTGGCTGAACAATCGCAGGCACAAACTGCTCAATCGTCGGCATTGCATTACTCTGTAGAGTTCTCTTATCTCCTTGTACCACAACTCCTACTCCATTGACTCTTCCGTTTTTTCCATTCTATACCATGGTGTTATATGTATCCTCCAAAGGCAGAATTTCTTCCTCCTTCTCGCTGTGATCTCCTTCGTGTGAACTCACATCGTCCGCCAGCCTAACAGTATTCCCTCGAGCTTCCTTTCTCTTTTGTCTAGCAAACATTTAAATCTCAGGTATGAATCTCTCGAGTTTGGCTGCTGAACATCATGTAGCGTAATACAAGACACAAAAAGTAAGTGACTTGCCTCGCTGGCTGTTACACACGCCTGGCAGACTCTAAAATATAGACTCTGACTACTGACTCGACACTGAAATGACAGAACCGATTCTGCCAAATCTGGGACCCCCGATTTACCGCGGGTAACCCCCGATAAACTGGATGCAAATTTCTTCCAAATTTAAACAGAACCGACTCTGTACGACTCCAGTACAAACAGACTATAAAATAGACTCAATTAAACAGAATCGAATATATACAAACACTAATTCTCAAATAAAAAGTATTTTTGACACGAGTCCCCGGCAACGGGGCCAGAAAATCTTGATTGCGTGCAAAGAACTTACTTGCAATAGGACTAGGTCTATCATAGTAGTGTACTAGTGAGTCAAGGTCGATCCCACGAGACTCATAAAAACGCAGACTATCGAGATTGAGCTTGTCACAAATAAGGTCTACGACCAACTAAAATATAGACATAAGTAAAATTGGTGCCACGGACTAACAATACTACGCTAGTTCACATGGAGTAAACAAGAGTTTCTAAGGTATTAGTCTAATTATGAGTGATTAGTTATTCCCCCACACATGCAATAGTCCTCCCTGTTGGTAAATTTTAATTCATTATCAGCTACGGGCGCAACTCCTAACCCTATCTACTCTGACCATGGTAGTAGACAATCTATAATCAAGCTACCCTCATTAACTGGTCTGTAATAGCCCATACACATGAAGAACAAGAATTGCTGGTATTGAGAGTTAACCCATACCGCTAACCTGCCTAGGCAGCTATTGACACTGATTAGCACATTCCTAGGGTCCAACAAGACTATGTCCAAACTAACTTCACTATTAGTACTTCCTGCTAATTTACGATGACATGCTAATAGTTGATCAAGATAATAACATGTAAATTAAATCCGTCGATCAACGTAGCTGGCGCCGATTATCATGAACTAGTAATTTACTAAGTATTCAGATTTAGCAATATAGACCGTCACAGATCTGAAGAACGCAACCACTATTCCATGATTTCTTCACCAACGAATTAGATCTATACATAAATAGGGTAAAATAAACAAACTACAACATAATTAAACTAAATAAACAATTAGCACATACTAGTCGAATAAAACAATGACAGATCTACATCTTGGAAAAGACAGAAAATCATTCCCTCAAAGACGAGTATAGATCTCCCTCGGATCTCTTCCTAGGTGGCGACTCCATCGTCTCTCCGACCAGAACTCATAAAATAAAATAAAGAACTTTTATTGCATAATAATTGTAAGTTTTGAGGTACAATGAACTCAAAAGTGGATACACTGAATTCTGAGGTGATGTCTCTTATTTATAGTTACATAAACCGACTTAGAAACATCAAGATCTACCCTCATCCAAGAAAACGCGTTTTAGAAGATTCTGGACTCTCGGTAAGTCGGCGGCAGCTCCTGATTTACCAGGGGTATTTTTATCATTTTATTTTTGTCGACTTAGCTTGGAAGGTTTTGGAATACCCTAGGCCCAATCCTTTCATTCAGTCCACTCCAAATTCATCCACAATGCTCAGCCCAATATGTCGTATCCTAAAAAAAATCATCAAATAATGCACGAAATATTATCGAAATAGGGAAAATAAATGTTAAGTGCAGATTACTCGACTCACAAACCCGACATAAGATATTCAACTCAAATTGTTCATATTTATAGGTCAAAACAAATATTTTTAGCTCATAATGGACAGAATGTTGATGCCGTAGGATAGACTATTTTAAGCGTCATCAAAAGCAACTTTTAGTAGCTATGTATTCTGCCTCGGCAGTGGAAGTTGATATTGAATTCTACTTCTTGCTTAACAAGGAAACAAGTCTATTACCCATCAGCTGACATGTTCCTGTTGTTCTTTTTCTATCAATCTTGCATCCAGCATAATCAGAATCTGAGTAGGAAATAAATCTGAAGCTTGCATCTTTAGAATACTATATTCCTACATCCAAAGTCTCTTTCAAATACTTGAGTATCCTTTTGACAGAAGCTAAGTGACTTTCCTTGGGTTTTGATTAAAATCTTGCACAAACCCTAACTGCAAATGATATGTCTGGTCTACTGGCTGTGAGATACATCTGACTGCTTATAATTCTTTTATACAAAGTCTGATCAACATCTTTACCTTATTTTTCTTCATCCAATCTAACACCAGTACCCATAGGAGTTGTACTTTTAGTGCTATTTTTCATACCAAATTGCTTTTGCAGTTCCTTGGTGTATTTGATTTGGTGAATAAAGATGCCATCTTTCATTTGCTTCACTTGTAATCCCAGAAAGTAGTTTGTTTCACCCATCATACTCATCTAAAACTTTATGTTCATGAGATTAGCAAGCTTTTCACATAGTATTTCATTTTCAATACCAAAGATAATGTCATCTACATAGATTTGTACCAACAAGGTGTTATTACCTTCACTGATTTTGAACAGTGTCTTGCAAATGGTTCCTTTTGTGAATCCATTATTCACTAAGAATTGAGATAACGTCGCATACCAAGCCCTTGGTGCTTATTTCAAACCATAAAGTGCCTTTTTGAGATTGTACACTTTATTTTCTTGATATTTGACTTCAAATCTAGGAGGCTGTTGAACATATACCTCTTCTTCCAAAATGCCATTCAGAAATGCACTTTTGACATCCATTTGATAAAATTTGAGGTTCTTTAATGCAGCACATGCCATAATCAATCTGATTGCTTCCAATCTTGCAACATGGGCATATGTTTCATCAAAGTATATTCTTTCAGCTTGTGAATTGCCTTTTGCAACTAGTTTGGCCTTATTTCTAACAATGGTACCAGATTCATCTAACTTGTTTTTGTAAACCCATTTAGTACCAAAGATATTAGCATGATCAGGCCCATCCACCAAATTCCAAAACTGGTTTCTTTCAAACTCATTTAGTTCTTTTTGCATGGCAATTAACCATCAGGATTGGCAATTGCCTCTTCAATAAATTTAGGTTCCAATTGAGAAAGAAAGCAAGTAAGCATTGCATCAAATTGACTTCTAGTCTTGACACTTTGTTGTAAATTACCAATCACTTGTTCTTCAGGGTGATCCTTCAACCATTTTAAATCATTATTTCCTTGATTTACTGGAACTTGTTCTGCTGGGTGATCTGCTGCAGGTTCAGTAGGGGGTTCCGCAGGTCCAGTATCAGGTTCAGTAGTGGCATCAGCAGGAGCTTAAGTAGGTCCAATATCATAAGTTGAACTGTCATAAAGATTCAGTTCACATATTCTTTCAATTTCCACAAAAACAGGTGAATCTTTATTTTGTTGAACTGATTCTGGTGTATCCTCAATTGTATCTCAAGTAAAGTTGGGTTCATAAACCACAACATGAATTGATTCTTCATGTTTTAGGGTTCTTTTGTTCAACAGCCTGAATGCTTTGATGACTGATGATTATCCCAAAAAGATACCTTCATCAGCTTTAGGTTGATATGTCTTTAGTTGATCTTTCCAATTGTTATGTATAAAACACTTGCTTCCAAAAGCATGAAAATATAAGATATTTGGTTTTCTGGCATTCCAAATCTCATAGGGAGTTTTCTCAAGTTTTCTATTCATTGAAGATCTGTTTTGGGTGTAGGATGCTGTGTTGATTGCTTCATCCCAATACATTTTTGGTAGCTTTTCTTCACTGGTCATTGTTCTACCTACTTCTTTCAAAGTCCTATTTCTGTGTTCAGCAACCCCATTCTGCTGAGGGGTTCCAGTTTCTGCTAGTTGATGCAGCTCATCATTTTGCTCACAATAATCATTGATGACTTTGTTTAGGAATTCAATAATCTTATCTTATCTGATCATCACCACCGAGACACTTTTTTCATTTTATAATCTCTTTAACAGTTTTGGCAACTTCTGTAAAGTCTCACTTTTCTTTTTCATGAAGATTACCCAAGTATATCTTGAATAATCATCCACAACTACCAAAGTATACTTCTTTCCACTGATACTTATAGGAGTAACAGGACCAAAAAGTTCCATATGCAGTAGCTCCAAAACTCTGGTTGTGGACTACTAAGTCTTGGCCTTGAAACTTGCTTTTATCTGTTTTCCTTTATGACAAGCATCACATATACTATCCTTTCTGTATGTTTGTTAGCTTATGACAATTAATGCCACAAATTATATTATTGTTTATTACTTTTTTTTTTTACTATTTTAGAAATAGTCGCATTTACTTAGTAAAGTATGAAATTAGGAAAGCCCGAAAAGTTTGAATATGATATTGATGAACTACATTAGAAAAATCTTCAGTTGGATTGAAGTAATTAATACCTGAAGTGAGTTTCAAAAGCTATCTGAAAAATCAATCAGATTCTCCCTTGAAGGATGCCATTTTTTTGGGATACGCAATTAGATTGTGTTTCTAAAATGAAAAGCACTTTATATGATAAATATACGATTTAATCCATGCGAAGTATCACTTACCTGTTTTGGGATAGTTGTTCACGAAAATCACAACTACACTAGCAAGCGGACTAGGTCAACTGTAGTATAGCTCAATTCATGAGCAAGGTCATTCCCATAGGGACTTGTTCGATAATTATGCAAACATAGTGTAATATTCCGATTTTCGGGAAAGGGCAGACGTGTCATTTTATGAAAACGAAATATTATTATTCTTACGTCTATTATTTGGAGTTAAGTATTTTGTTATTATATATACATATTGGTCGGATTATATGTATATAATTCAAGGGAAAAATCTGATGTTTTAAGGGTAATTAATAAAAATAATGGATTAGGTTAATTATTGAGATCTTATCTATTTAAGGAAAATAAATCTCATTAGTTCCCATAACCAAAAAGAAATCAAAATTTCTCCCTATGTTGACAGAGAGAGAAGGCTTGAGAGCAAGAGAAAGGGCTAGGAGATTTCTTACAATTTCTAAGTTGTTTCTCAACCGTTTTCATATTCGCGTAAAGCGTTGGAATCATCGTGAAGAGGGCGTCGTTTCAGTACTAAAAGTTTGTTTCTTTGTCATGGTATGTATTTTCGAACTAGATGTGTTCTTGGATGAGTTTTAGAGATCAAAACTCGTAGCTTTTGTAGTTTTGTGTCAATCGAAGTATGTGATCGAATCTAACCTATTTTGGAATTGATCACATAGGCTTCGTGCAAGAAGATTCAGGTTTTGCTTTTTTTTTCTGAGAGTTTGAAGGTTTGATTGCTTGCTAATAGGTAAGAGAGTCTTCCTACAAGTTAATTTATGGTTTATTATGTTTTATTTAGGGATTGATATGATTTTATGCTAGAAATCATACCTAAATGTTGCTTAAGGATCAAAAGATGTTATGAGTTATATAAGTCATGTTTTTCTGCTATTGTTCTGAGTATTTTGATGTTGTACATGCTTGGATTTGAGTAGAGATCGTAAAAGTGCATAAAAACGTGTTTAGGGAGTTTTGTGCGCTCACTGTGCACACATTGACTAGCAATGTGCACACATTGCCGAGGCAGAATGTTGTGTTGTTGGATAGGTTCTGGAATGTGCACACACTGGCCAGGTTGAATGTATTTTTCGCCCCATGTGCACACTTTCCCCTGGAATATGCACACATTGCCCCTGTTTTTGATAAATAAGTTGTTTTAAGCTATGTTATGAGTCTTAAATGTTGTTTCATGATCATATAACATTAATTAAGCATGAACAAGCCTCGATTGAGCTTCCGATTCATTTAGTTTCGGCAGTGGTTCGGCTACTCAACCTCGCCGGGGCAGGAGCCCTAGACAGTCTGGAACTGTCGAAGTAGTACAACACATTGTTGTACAACGAATAGATTGTGGGACCAGCCGCGGTATTTCTGATCTTGCTAGCACGACCTTGGATCCACGCCAAATTGGTTGTGGCATCCTCAGATAATATCAGTATCTAGTTTCCCATGTCTCTACCTTGATAGCGACCCCGTCAACCCAAGCTTCATTCAAGTTCAGTCCCTTGTTCTCAATCCTGTATTGATCTACGACCATCCTTCTCTTTTTCATGATCTTTGGGGGTTTCCGTGGCAATGGCTAAGAGCAGTAATCACCTCAAAGGAAAGAGCTTCTTCCTTTCCCAAGACGGCAGACAGCGCCTGTGCACCGAATCCGGGCTGCGATTCGACTCGAGCAAGCCGATCATTGAATTGATTAACCTGAGATGAGAAATCTACCTGAATGTATTCTTAAAGGGAGTTGAAGTTCGGATCCGTCGGAAGGGCATGAAAGGGCTTGTGCTTTGGTGAATTAGTATTCATCAATGTCTGTGTAATTGCTAGGCCTTGTCCATGTCTAGTTGTCAAAGAGAGAAAGAAGTAGGGTGAGGGAGCTTACTTGAAAACACTTAGGTGGCTAGTTAGTAACCAATAATAAATACATACTTCCCTAGTAAAAAGATTAAACGTCATGTCACTTTTCGTTAGGCACATGTGAACATCGGCTATGTGACTCGTCCGGACAAGTGGATAACCCTGTGACCTTCTAGAGGCCAAATGACAGGGGAGCTTCACCGGACCTGTATGCATACCAGGGAAACCCAGGACTAACAGTGCAAGACACTGTTGGTTGGCACCCTCTCGTGGTGGGCACACCTTGCGAAGTGCCCTTGAGTGCTGACGTAACCAAGATAAGCTAAGCTAGAAACGTATAGTCATGACATGTTGATGGACATAGAATGAACCCTAGATCGAGTCGATCTCATAAAGATAATTACTATATTAAAACTTGTTAATGAGCCTTGGTTAATTTGTAGCTTCTACCTCTTATTAAGTACTTTGTACTTACCTCAAATGCATTGTTTTTCTATGTGCTTGGGGAAGAGAAGATGAATAGGTAGATCTAGAGTTCGAGGAGGATTTTGATAACGACGTTTAAGGACGCTGACGTTGAAGCTTTTACTTTTGTTCTTTTTAATTTAGCTCCTTGGGAAACCTTGTATTTTCGTTTAGTATTCTTTTGAAGGCTTCGTATGTTTTGGTTTTCGTTCGGTTTTCTTCAATGTAATAAATGTTACATTTCTATCTTTAGCTTGAGTTTCTATTCTTGTTTGTTTGGAAAGAAAATGTATACCCGAGTTTTTGCTTCCGTTTTGCTTAACTCGATACGACGTAGTAGAGGCTGACGTATAATGTGGAATTTATTTTATATTATACGTGCCAAACGTTCCTTTTCTGGATAAGGATTCGTGTCCGGGAACGGGGAAGAAATTCAAGATTACGGATGGTTTGGTCTTTGACCAAAATAAATGCGGAAAATTAGGTAAAAAGAATGGATTATCAAATCAAGACGAGTTTTAACCACGCTTAAGAAAGTAGATCGAATCAAACTAGCTAATTCTTTCTAATCATTTTCTATATTGATTCATACACTTTTATCATTTAATTCCAAGAATTGAGTCAATTACTGGTGTATTTCCCTAACCTGGTTCATAGATCGTGCGCGGACTCTAGAACCGTATGAATAGCTAAACGTCTTCCATGCACAAGCTAGAACAATATTAACTAAACACGAATTAACAACTAAGAAATACCGATAATAAATACCGTAAACCTCGTTACGTAACCACCATGCACGGGCTAATTAACTCATAACGATCTAATTGTTTTTTTTTCTCCAATTAGTCTTTTCAACCTTAGTTCCTTCAAGAATAATTTAGGAAAACATGCAAAGAGTTGATCAAGTTCTAAACATGTATTAATTATCACGAAAAAATATAAGTAATCAAAACAATTCTTATCGAGGAAACTAAATCGTGAAGGCTTTTCCTCAATATAGACCGTTGGGTACTCTTCCAAAACAAAGTCTTTTCCCTGAGACCGGGTGTTTCTCATGTACGAATGAATATAAATCTCGATTAGTTGTAAATTAACATCATCCAATTCGATCTACAAGTAATTTAACCTAACATGCTTACCAACGATAATCATCACAAATTCGTAAAATATAGAAGAAAGATCGGCATGATTATCTAGACTCACACGAGATCAATCTTCTAGCTATTCCTCGGAAATGAATCCCCAAGCATACAAGCAAGAAAAGGCTAAAAAAAACTCTTAAACAATGGGGAAAACAAAACTTTTATTGATAAACTTGCTACATAGTTTCTTGCTCTGAAAATCGTACATAGAATGCCGAAATATATCTTATTTATAGTAAAAATAACCGACATAAGTCCTAAAACGGTGAATTTGTCAATTTTGGGACAAAGTAGGTGCGGCTTCCCGGGCAAGTGCAAGGGCTCCCGGCCCAGTGGACAACTCTGGACATGTCCAGAACGTGTCCTGGGGCAAGAATCTTGAATTTTTGCTAAGCACTGACACGGTTTCCTGACCTTTCACTCAGGGAACCGGCCCGTATGTTAAGGTCTAGACTTGGCTTGCTTCTAGACATGTCTAGGACATGTCCTGGACTGGTGCGCTTTCCCAAATGCTCACATGGTAAGCCGGGCTAGGCTTCTTCTGGGCATGTCCCGGACTAATCTTAGACTTGTCTGGGGTATCCTGGACTGATCCTTGGACATGTCTAGGCTTGTCCTAGTCTTGTCCTGGGCTTGTCCTAGGCATGTCTTGGGCTTGTCCTAGGCATGTCCTGGACTGATCTTGGACTTGTCCAGCAGCTCGAATTAGTTCTCCTCCGGTTTGATCTCGATCCTTCTAAATGTTTCGGCTCAAATCCCCTTCGGCTCGGCTTATATTTACAAAGAACCATAAAACGTGTAGTAATATAATTCGATACATAAATAATATACAAATACGAAATAATCACGATAAAAACTCATATGTAACTACGAATAAAATTAAGCACTTCTACGTATGGTTTGTAAATTGATATGGAAAATGTCATAAAGTTGATTCGCATCAACTACCCCCCACTTAATCTTTGATCGTCCCGAGCAAACATCACATCGAAACGTACTTCTCGAAAAGTCCTACACACCGAATAGTACCTACTAAAATTGAGATACAAACACAAGATGTGAATCAACTTCAATATCAAGAAACCGATGTGCGTGTGTGCATAACTCGAAATGTCGTCGGAATTCATAAAAGATTCATATTATACCAGCCTCATGTCTCAACTTTTCTCCCAAAGACTTGGTCTTCTTCTCTGAAACTCATGGTTGCATGAAATGAGCACTATTCGTTGTTGTCGGAAGGATTCGGAAACCGAGCGCATTGCCCAATTTCTTTAATTATTTATTTGTTTTTTTCTGTTTTTTTTTTAAATGGTCATGCAACTGACGATGGGAGGATCATGCAATGGTGGGTGCCTAGCAAGCCCTCTCATCAAAATGTCACACAACACTCTTTTTTCTATTTTTTTATTTTTATTTTTTATTTTATTTTTTCAGTTTCTCATTTTTGTTTCCCTTAACCAACGCCAAACCATGCATCGGCTTCCTTTCACCGTGTAATAAGAGAATAAAAAGAGTCATAGATTGACACGTATGTTGACACTAAACTCGCATTATCCTTAATCTAATCATGAAACGACTACATTCAAAGTCATACGTGCTTCAATTTTGTTTTTTAAAAGATTTCATGACACGAAAAACGCTTAAAGTGCTACTTCACGAATCAAAACACATGATATGATTGATCTTTTCATTTTGTTTGTAATAACTCGGGTGTAAAAGGTGTCGAGGTTCCAATTTCAACGTAATACATGCACCGGAATTCCCAAAAATCAAGCTATAAAATTATAACTACTTTACCCAAGCAAGTGTACCCTACCCCCCACTTAAGAACACACAATGTCCTTAATGTAAAAGAAAAATAAAATGAAAGTCAAGACACTTAGCTTTGGTAAAGCCGGTGGAGCAAATCCTCGAACGCGAAGCAAATCCGAGGCAGAAACAATAATACTAAACTAAGAGATCCGTCAAAAATCCAATCCGAGCCAAGAACTGCCAAAAACCATGTCTAACACACTCCAAGAAATGATTAGTGCAACACGGGACAGAACACTCGTGGTAGAAAAACAATGTCATAATAACGGCAGTAAGGCGACACAATAAAATATCGAAAGAAAAATTAAAATGCACCGAACAAGATTAAGCCAATACTAATTCCATAGCAATTCACCCCAAAAGATGACAGACAAACCCGACTCGATAAATAAAAAAATCAAAATATAGACTCCAAATTAAAATAAAATAAAATCAAAATCAAAACAACTCAACTACAATTATATTATAGTATAGAGTAAAAATCTCGCACATCCATTGCTCAAAAACTTTTGGAACACGGCGATAAAAAACCTCTACACAATAAAATAATTTTCACTCAATCTAAGACTTCCAAGACACGGTGACTCGATCTAACTATGAGAAAAGAAAAAGCATCTAAGAAGTAGTTCTGAGTTTAAGGTCGTCAGCTCGACCGTAAGACCACTCATATCTAAGCCGAGTCATCGGAGTAAAGGACCTCCTTCGATCTGTCAGTGTTAACATCCGCATAATGCTTCAACCAATGGCTTATGACTATCAAGGTCTTATCCTTTCCCGGATGTTTCACTCCCACTGTTCCCGAAGGATCTACCTTCACCACTACTATGGCTTTCGGCGGTTTTTATTTATTTTATTCTTTTACATTTTATTTATTTATTTTATAACTAAAATAAAGGAAACAAAAAATAGAATGGGAGATTAATGAAAAAGACTATAACCCGAATTTTGTAACTAAGCCTAAGTTACCAAAACAAAGTCTCCGGCAACGGCGCCAAAAACTTGTTCTCGTAAATCACAACTACACTAGCAAGCGGACTAGGTAAATTGTATTATAGCTCAATTCGTGAGCAAGGTCGATCCCATGGGGACTTGTTCGATAATTATGCAAACTTAGTTATAAAATTCAAGATTACGGATGGTTTGTGGTCTTTGAACAAAGTAAATGCAGAAACTTAATTAAAAGGAACGGATTATCAAATCAAGATGAGTTTTAATCACGTTTAAGAAAGTAGATCGAATCAAACTAGTTAATTCATCCCTAATCGTTTTCTATATTCATTCATACACTTTTATCATTTAAAGTTCCAAGAATTGAGTCAATTACTGGTGTATTTCCCTAAAGTGGTTAATAGATCGTGTGCGGAGTCTAGAACCCTATGAATAGCTAAACGTCTACCGTGCACGGGCTAGAACAATATTAACTAAACACGAATTAACAACTAGGAAATACCGATAATAAATACCGTAAACCTCGCTATGTAACCACCGTGCACGGGCTATTTAACTAATAACGATATAATTGTTTCTTGTCCAATTACACTTTTCAACCTTAGTTCATTCAAGATTAATTTACGAAAACATGCAGAGAGTTTATCAATTTTTAAACATACACTAATTAAAATGAAACAATAGAAGTAATCAAAACAATTCGTATCGGGGAAACTAAATCGTGAAGGCTTTTCCCCAATAATGACCATTGGGTACTCTTCCAAAACAAAGTCCTTTCCCCGAGACCGGGTGTTTCTCGTGTATGAATCAATATAAATCTCGATTACGTGCAGATCAACATCATCCAATTCGATCTACAAGTGATTTAACCTAACATGCTTGTACCAACGATAACCATAACAAATTCGTATAATATAGAAGAAAGATAGACATGATTACCTAGAAACACGCGACCAATCTTATAACTATTCCTACGCAATGAATCACCAAGCATACAAGCAAGAAAAGGCTAAACAAACTCTTAAACGATGTGGAAAACAAGAACTTTTATTGATAAACTTGCTACATAGTTTCTTGCTCTGAAAATCGTACATAGAATGCCGAAATATATCTTATTTATAGTTAAAATAACCGACCTAAGACCTAAAATGGTGAATTTGTCAATTTTGGGACAAAGTCGGTGCAGCTTCCCGGCCCAGTGGACAACCCTGGACATGTCCAGAACGTATCCTGGGGCAAGATTATCGAAACACGAGACCAATCTTATAGCTATTCCTATGCAATGAATCACCAAGAATACAAGCAAGAAAAGGCTAAAAAACTCTTAAACGATTGGGAAACAAGAACTTTTATTGATAAGCTTGCTACATAGTTTCTTGCTCTGAAAATCGTACATAGAATGACGAAATATATCTTATTTATAGTTAAAATTACCGGCCTAAGACCTTAAAGGATGAATTTGTCAATTTTGGGACAAAGTCGGTGCAGCTTCCCGGCCCAGTGGACAACTCTGGACATGTCCAGAACGTATCCTGTGGCAAGATTCTCGAATTTTTGCTAAGCACTGACACGGTTTGCTTTGGGGAACCAGCCCATATGTTAAGGTCCAGACTTGGCTTGCTTCTGGACTGATCCTTGTGCAACTGGTGCGCTTTCCCGGGCGCCCACACTGTAAGTGTTAGGAAATCAATCGAGTAGCGCAGCGGAATTTCAAAAATCGATTTCTCAATCTAGGATCGACTTCATTTAAACAATAAACATATAAGAGAGGGGGCGGTAATGCTACCTTGGTTGATCTAAAAGATCGACGCTTTGACCGTCCGGTAGGAGTAGATGTGCACGAGCCATCCACGTGTCCGGCCTCTACCAGTAATCCACATGAGCACCTCACTGGAATCCTGCCAAGGATTGCTACTCGAAAAACTCGACTGCTAGGTTGACATTTTCTCTCTCTCAAAAACTCACAAGAAGCTCTCTTTTTATTTTTCATAAGAATTCTAAACTCTGGAAATTATGGTGTAAAAAAGAGTTAGCAAAACCTTTCTTATATAGGGTGTTGGGTGCCCAATTGTGATCCCAATCTGATTGGGAGAAGCTTCTGATTGGGACTTTCTAGGTGTCCAATATTACCGGCAGTGCACCGGGTCAATTGTAGTCTAGTAAGTGGTCAAGGTCGTATCCCACAGGGATGTGAGGTCAAACACCAATTAGTTATTATTATCTTGATCCGAGTCACATGTTTTAACATAAGAGTAATGATTTTCCCTGACTAATAAAATTAATGATTAATAATAAGGGTACTAGCCAAGACAATTTCGCTGAACTATAGTCTCTTTCAGTTTTTTAAGGATATGATTAATCGGCCTATTAAGGGTATCCAATTGTGTGAAACTGTGTACTGCTTATTCTAACAATTTCCCCTCATTCGAGTGTATGAAATTGTTCTATGCCTCCTCCTTGGTTCAAGAGCCCTAAACCTAGTGATTTGACATGATAAACTCTCGAGTACAATTAATCTTTCCCCGGATAAGAAATCGGATTCCGATAAATGGACAATTTTACCTTCCGGTCTTTCTACCTCGTTCTCACACCTAATATCTCCGTTCGGTATCAATTAAGTGTTTGTATGCTAATATTGGTTAATTACTCCAACACAAGCTACAAATCAAAACAAGTAGAAAAAGCTTCAACACAATCGAAATTATTATATACATTGCATAATCATCATCCGATCAACCAAAAGAGATCAAAATAGTTCAATTACATGCCTTGGCTAGTTACAAGACTAGCCATTCATTACTACAAATACTAACATATTAAAATTAGCATTCATAATAATCAGATTAACAAAACAAAATAACATTAGAATGTTACCGGTTACAACCGTTGAATTGGAAAAAGAATTTTTGGACTTATTTCAAGTTTTAGTGATGAGTGCCAGACTAGTTGTTATATAGCAAAGGCAAATAGATGTCTAGATTAAATGTATAGGCTTATTAGAGTTTGATCTTTGTATAGGTTTGATCAAACAAGCACTGTAAATGGTCAGCTGACTTTCATCAGCAGACCTGTCTATGTCAGTAGGGTACCTGAGTCAGTAGACTAGTTTAAGAACCTGCTGAAGACTGAAGACTGAAGGCTGAGGGCTCAAACTCAGTTATTGAAGGCTGAGGGATCAAACTTAGTATTTAAAGTCAAAGATATGGAATCAGAATTTAGGGAAGTCTGTGATGACCTAAACTGATTACATATACCTTGTGTACGAGGTCTAAGTTCCATAAGTTAAGTGGTGATTGGAACTTGGTTATGATCAAAATGGTGTAATCTAACTTCAAAATAAAACTTAGATATTAGAGAAGTCAGCTGTAGTGTTTTATAAACACAACAACTTTGGATCAGCTGACTGATATGTATTTTAGCAGACTTATATTCATAGGAACCTGCTGGATATATATTTCGAATTAATCAAAGGTTACATTGGAAGATTACTAGGAAAAGGACATATAACAACTCTTGATTTTGTCAACAAATCAATGGTCAAGATTAAAAGAACGTTGGAAAGAAACAAGGTTTATCCAATGGATTTAAGTCAAAGGGTGGACAGTCTGAAAACTGTCAAAAAGTAAACTGATAGTGTCAGTACTATGTACAGGGACATATTCCAAGTCATGAAAGGGACAAATCTGAAACGGCTATGTTTGAATTTCAAACATAAGTCACAAGATTCTCACCTATAAATAGAGGACTCCTGATTCAGGTACAAGATGATGAAAATAGTGGATGAAAGTTGATGAACAACAAGATAATCTGCCTGAAGCTATCAAGTTTATTATCAAGAAAATCACCCTGCTGACCCTACTGAACTTTAAGCTACTGATCCAGTAAATTCTTCAAGTGTAATCTGTTATCAAGCTATATCAAGTTTTCACACTTGAAGACATCAAGCTGCTGATCATTTCATCCTGATCAAGCTGCTGAAAGCTGAATCACTTACTTGATTCAAACTTTCTTTTACAAGAAACCTGCTGAAGACAGTGAAGCATCATTGAGTGTCAAGGACTGTTGTTTGTGGTGAAGCTGGTGAAGATGCAATCCTACCCTTCAAGGACCAGTGGAAGACTTTGGAGTAGCAATCCTACCTGTTCCAAGTGTTCAGTTTGTGAAGCCATAGTTATTGATGAAGGACAAACATCTTAGGGATTTTTGTATCTGCAACCTCAAAGATCTCTAGTGAATTACCTCCAACATCACAGGAGAAGAGTGGACTGACAGGATTACACCACCTGGAACCACCATAAAATCTGCCTACTTACTTTCTGCATTTACATTCCGCACTTAGTATATGTAGCACATCAATCTACTGAAACTAGCAACAGATTCACACACTTACACTACTGAGTATCTAATACTTGGTATCATATTTTAACAACAAGTAATAAGGCTTAACTTGAACATATTCCGCTGCAACAAATTCAGTAAAATCAACAGTCAGCAGACTACTGAGTGTCAGCAGACTACTGAACTTCCTGAGTTTGTTAAAAGTTTTAAGTGTTAAGTTTATTCAACCGCCCCCTAACTTAACCAAAGCCTTTTCAAGGGACCAACAAGAAAAGCTTGAAGACTTCTTCTCGGAGCATCAATGGAGTTTGCTTCCCCGGCTTGAACTTTTCCCAATCGAACCTTCGACAAGCTTGAGCTAAAGCATTCTAAGAATTAATTTGTGATGAAAATAACTAATAATGGAACTAAAATATTTTGGCTCTAGAAGCCATGGATGAAAGTTGCCTGCAAGAGAAAGAGAAAGAAATTTGGCTCCCCCCCCCCCCCTTTTTTTTCCCTTCGTTCATATATATATAACTCTTTGATCATGAATAGTAGATGGTAGAATAATTGAAGGGCCCCATTCCCGGTTTAAACCGGTAATTCCCGGTCTGAGCTGGGTCAAATCAGTCAGTTGGATGTCAAACTTAACACATACGTCATTAAATGCCCAATATTTTCAAAATCTTGATATATTCCGGCGTTTGCCGCTAAAGGTCTCTGACAGCTTCATTTGCGACGCTCGGCGCCTGATGTAATAGGCCGGTTCTTCACAGCAGTTCGGTAAAATGGCCATAACTTGAGTTTTAAACCTCCGATTGATATGATTCAAAGTGCGTTGCAAAGCTCGTTTGAAGAGATAAAACTCTGATGAAGAAGTATTCTTCAGATAATGAATCTAAGTAGGGTCAAAAGTCCGTTGAAGATAGGCTATGGTGCAAAAGACAATTGATCCGCTTGAACTCGATAGCTTCTGGCATGCTCTTCTAGTCCTCAAAATACGTGTCAATGCTCAACACGTGTCTTCCATTGGAATCTTGGTCAACCTATAGTCTTGCAATAAATCACCAAAATACCAAGCATAAACCCGACACGACGATCCGGTTACTAAACCGGTACAAAACCAATCAAAATATGATATTTTATATAATAATTACTATCTATACATTGGGATGAAACTAAGCAATTAATGACTTGAATTGAGAAAATAGTGGTATCGGAAATGGGGTTAAATGTCATAATAATGAGTGACAATTTGTCTCTCATCACAACTCCACACTTAGCTTTTGGTCGTCCTCGAGCAAAACAAGCGATAAAACAAAATGAGTGAGGACAAATGCATGAAGATATAAGATGTAAGTGACAACCGAATGATGAAACTATTCGACCCATAACCATACGTTAACCTCAATAAAAGTGTGTAGTAGAGTGTGTGTGTGAATAGTTTCAACAGAGTCACCATACGTTACAAAAGGAATCAAGCATCAGAAGAGTGACTTTTTCAGCAGGCTGCTGAGACTTCTCTATCAGCAGGCTGCTGAGCCAAGTCTACTGATGACAAGGCTACTGAAGGAAACGTTACACAGTCAAACTTACTAAAGTCAAAAAGCAATTGGCGGGATATTTATCTTATCTTTATAACCATAGTTACACTATCGAACGGTTATCAGACGTTATGGAAAAGTTATAGGCCACGTGTCAAAATAGCATACACTCAAATTTAATCGTGGTTAATGCATAGTACACGATCTGACAGTTACAACTGCATCTGTCTATATATATAGACCCTTACACAAAAGTTACCCTCAAAAATCTTAGATTAATACTCTCTGTGTTAAGGGTGATTTTGTACGTTTTATAAGGATATATTTTATGTCAATTTCCCCCATATTCGTATGTTTCTCATAGAAATCGAGCTTTATATTGAAATATTGAGCAAATGAGTTTTAGAAGTATTAAAGTGCAAAATCGAGCTAATTATATGATTTTATTGGATAAATATCTTTAGATGTAAGATGTTACATTTTGCATGTTTTTATCGTGATGTAGGTACGCTTGCATGAGGTGAAAGGAGCTTAAAAGATGTTCAAGTGATGATTTGTATGGAAGGAAAGGGATAGAGATGAAGTTGGAATGAAGATCAAGATGAATTTGGGAGAAAAAGGGACTGAACTGGCGTCCAAAGAAGTGGACTGGCGTCCAGGAGGAGAAATCAGAACAGAGAGTTTGGACGTGAAGTGAATTGGCGTCTGGAGCAGTCCAAGGTGCTTGGACGGGCGTCCAGGCACCGCCATGCTGAAACCGACTTATTTTTCCTATAAATAGCAGCGCGATTTCAACCCTAAAATATATATTATCGACTCTTATTGATACATACTCATAAGAAGGAAACCCTAGGCGGCCCCAGCCCCCTTAGGGGAGGCTGGGGTTGCGGATTAGTTAGGTTTTTGTTTCCGTTTTCTATTCTTGTTCGATTCATGGTGCTGTCCTGAAGCTATGAACTTGGAGCAGCCATGGGAAACTTTTCCAGCAGCGTTTTATTTCTTCCTTTGGATATTTTGTGAGTTTAATTTAAAGTTTGTTTGTTTCCTTTGTTTATTTGTTTATGCAATCGATATCGGAAGATGTATTGCTATTTGATGTTCACCGTATGATGGAAATCGGTGTAAACCTTAGATCACCATAGGAAAGATTAGACTTTTAACCTTGACATAACGGAAGTTGATAGGTTAGATTTCTAGGTTGTTAGATCTAATAAATCTTGCACCTTGTTTTGAGAGCGTTAATCTCTATAGATCGGAAGATGATGAGATTGATAGACGGAGTTCTTACGGAAGTAGGAATTCATACCTTTGATTAGGTGAACCACAACTTTGATTGAATCATCATAAGATAATCTAGGGAAGGATTAAGGGTCGCGGGATGGTGGATCATGTTTGTTCTATGTTGATTTGCTTCAGTCATTATCATGATAGTTAGTTTTATTGTTTTCTTAGTTGTATGTTTTATTTTATTTGCTTTTGTTCGCAACGATATTTTCCTGGCTATGGACTGACAATCCTCAGTCCAGTTTATTTTCTGTTTTAGTTTAGGTTTAGGAATAATTGTATCAACCTTAGGAGAATTAATGAACTAGATACCCCGATTCCCTGTGATCGACTCCGGTATTAATCGCTGTACTATGATCCCTACACTTGGGGAATACCGGATTTATAAATTTTATTACTTGTTTGTTTTGTTAGATAAAATCCGTGAACACTCTGCTTTTACACTGTGTGAACACAGATTTAAAAGTTATCTTCTTCATATAACAATGGCAGAAAAGGATGATGTTCAAATAGGAACAAGTCAAAGTGTGAGAGGTTTTGTTGTTGATGCTAACCAAACAGAATTAGCCATCAATATTGGTCGAAGAATAAGAAGATATGAAGGTTTGGAGAATGTGCTTAATATAAGATTGGAAACAATCTCATATACAAATGTTGTTAGCTTCTGGAGAAATATCGTCATAAGAGAATCCCCAGGCTTATACTGATAATCCCATAATTCAAAGTTCTTCAGATATTCCTCACTGATCCATTTCACCCACAAACAGTCCTTTTTGCACTGAAAATTCCAAAGGATTCTACAAAGAAGTGCCAAATTCCAAGCATCTAGCTGAAAAATCCCCAGACCTCCTTCAGCTTTAGGAAGACAAACCTCATCCCAACCAACTAAAGATTTTCTAAGAGAATCACAAGAACCTGCCCATAAAAATCTCCTACAAAGCTGATCCAATTTCAATTTGACACTACCAATGATGGGGAAAATACCTAACCAGAAACAGTGTACCCCTTGTATAACAGAAAGAACCAGCTGAAGCCTACCTGCATAAGAAAGTGTAGCACCTTTCCAACCACAAAAGTAATTTCTCAAGGTAGTAAACAGAGAGTCATAATGACCAACATTCAGTCTAACATCACAAAAGGGAATGCCAATGTATCTAATAGGAAAACAACCTTCCCTTAAACCAGTCATGTCAAGCGAATCAGCCTTATTATCTTCATCTAATCCAGCACAGAACATTTCAGACTTCAAAAGATTAACAGCTAAACAGAGCAATCACCAAAAGAAGTTAAGCAACTCATCAATAAAGTAACAGAGATTGGATCTCCTCTAGCAAAGAGCATCAAGTCATCAGCAAAAGCAAGATGGTTTATCTTAAGATTCTGACATCGAGCATGAAAATTAAACTCAGAGTCCTCTCCCAGAATCCTAAGCATTCTGGAGAAGTACTCCATACCAATGACAAACAGAAAAGGGGACAAAGGGTCACCTTGTCTCAAGCCTCTTTTTCCAGCAAAAAAACCTTTCAACTCACCATTGATAGACAGAGAATAGGAAGTAGTAGTGACACACAACATTATCCACCCAACAAATCTATCAAGAAATCCAAACCCCTTCAAAACAGCCTCTAAAAAAGACCAATGGACAGAATCAAAGGCCTTCCTGATATCCACTTTAATCAAGCATCTTGGGGGACCTCTTTTCACTGCAAAGTGTCTGATCAGCTCTTGACAAAGAAAATATTGTCTGACATAGCTCTTCCATCACCAAAACCAGCCTGAGCCTCATCTATAAGATCTGGAAGACAGGTAGAAAGTCTGGAAGCCAAAATTTTTGAAATCACCTTATAAGTCACATTACAACAGGAGATAGGCATGTAATCACCAACAGAAGAAGCATGAGTAGACTTAGGAATCAAGGCAATAACTGCATGATTAATCTGTTTAAGCAGAGCATCATTATGAAAGAATTCCAACACAGCATTGGTGAAATCATCACCCACAATATCCCAAGATTTTTTGAAGAATCCTGCAGAAAAACCAACTGGTCCAGGGGACTTATCATCAGAGAAGGAAAACATGGCCTCGTTGATATCAACAGCAGTAACATCCCTCAGTAATTGGTCAGAAGCAGCAACAGAAACCCTAGGTCCAGCACTGACCACATCAACATCTACAGGAACAGCAGAAACCTGTATGCCCAAAAGATCAGTATAGAAATCCACAAAAGCCTCCCCCACCTGTCCATAAGAAGAAGTAAAAGTACCATCTGCAAGCATAATAGAGGAAATGTGTTTCTGGCAGTATTCCTTTTGACCATGGAGTGGAAAATTTTAGACCCCCTATCACCAAGTCTCATATACACCCCTTTAGCTTTCTGAGATAAAAAAGAAGCCTCAGCAGCCTCCAAACCTACACAAATCCTCTTCTGATCCACAATCTGGGAAGATAACAAATCCGAGGGCCCCAAATTATACTGATATTGAAGATCACCAAGCAGTTTCTGAGCATTATCAGACTAACTGAAATATGAGCAAAATGTTTTTTATTCAAGTCTCTCAAAGGTTCTTTAAGTCTTTTTAGCCTCTTCCACAATTGATATATAGCATTTCCAGTAATATCTGGCCCCCAGCTCTGTGCCAACACATCATTATAACTATCATGCTTCAATCACATATTAAAAAACTTGAAGGGCTTCTTCCTGAACACAGAATCAGAAGAAAGGGTGATTCTGCAGTGAGAATGATCTGAATGGTGTCCAGGAGGATCACAGAAAGCCAAAGCATCCATATTCCAGTCATACCAAGAAGCATTAACAAGGACTCTATCAATCCAAGTTAATACACCAGCAGAATGCCAAGTAAAGAACTCACCAGAGGAGTTTAAATCAGAGAGATTAGCATCCAAGCAACAGGCTACACCGTCTTGCAATTCATACTCAGTAGGCACAGTAACATTCATCTTGTCATCAACTGAAAGAACATCATTAAAATCCCCCAAAACCATCTAGGGCAAAGTGGAGCAAACACTAAGTTCCCTAAGTCTGTCCCAGAAGGACCTCCTATCACCAATAGAATGCAAGCCATAGACAAAGTAACCAGAAAATAGTCTCCAGAGACCAAAATCCTCACCTTGCAGTGTATCCATTGGACATCCTCCTCCAAAACCGCCACTTCCAGAAAAGTTGGATCCCAGATAACTAAAATCCTCTTTCTAATATGGACATCAAAATTATGCACAAACTTCCAAGAAGGAACTTTCTTACAAAAGAAGTGATCAAAATTATTTTGAGACAACTTTGTCTCTAGGATTCCAAATAAGGCAATGTGATGCTGTCTAAGAAAGTTGACAACAGTTGATTGTTTGAGAACCTTATTGAACCCTCTAACATTCCAAAACCCTATCATTTTTGCCAACCTAGAGGTGATCTACCTCTAGAGACACTATCATTCCTGTTTAAATTATTTACAGAAACATCTGAAGTGTTATGCTTGTTGTTTTTCTTTTTCTTCTTGGACTTCTAAGAACCAGAGGCCACAGTACCATCCTTATCAACCAGATCATCTTCTTCCACCTCATCTGCCCAAACTCTATTTTTGTCAGGAGACAGCACATCAAAAGAATTAGCAACAAGAGTAGTTGCTTTCCCGGTATCACTAGAGGAAGCATTCTTTCCCTTATCAAGATTTACAACCCCAGTATCAGGAGCATGAGCTGGAACCTTACCTGTACCAGGAGCAGTATTGATAGAAGGAGCAGTGTCATTCTTACCCTCATCATCCAGAATAATCACTTTCTTTTTCTTAGGGGGATTAGGTTTTGAAAACTAGGTTTCTTAGATTTTTCCACATACAAAGCAGGAGCTTCATTCTTAGAATCATCATGACCTTCTTCATTATGCCCTAGTTTGTTACAAATGGAACAGAACTTAGGCCTTTCCTCATATAAAACAGGCTGCAAAAGCACCTTTCCATCATGTAAAGTAATTGGAATAACAGAAGGTAACTCCATCTTTAGATCAATTTCCACAAGACACCTAGCAAAGCTCAAAAATTTTCTAGAGGCAGTGACTTTATCAGTATACTTAGGATTCCCCAAAAAAGAACATATTTTACTCAATGCCCTATCCTTCCAGAGCCTTAGTGGAAGATTAGGCAACTGAATCCAAACTGGAACCACAGTACAAGCATCTTTACTAAAATTGAACACAACAGGCATCTTTTGTAATAACAAAGGCTTTCCAAAAACATAGAAGGGAACAGCCTGTAGAACCTCATTAAGATCGGATTCTTGATCAAACAAGAACACTATCCACCCAGAATTGTGATAATGATACCTACATTTCCTTGGCCAAGCATTGACAATCTTTTGAACATCATCTCTTCCTAGAAATTTGGAGGGAAAGATGCCAATCAAACTCAGTTTTTCCATAGAATCATCACTTAAGTCTTCTTCATCCAGAAACACAGTATCCTGTGTAACACACTCCACATGATCTGTCAAAATAACAACCTCATCAGAAGGTTCCCTAATGTTCTTTACCATTTGTGCCCAAGAAGCAACATCATCCACTGCCTTTTCAGCATTCTTTCCTAAGTAATCCAGAAGGAGTATCAGTAAGTTTAGCACCAGAAACACTATCTTTTTCCTTACTTGCAATAGAAACAGGATCCACCTCTACATGAGTCCCCTGTTCTATCACACCAACAGGTCCTAAAGTGCCAGTAGCACCTTCAGAAACAGGCTCTACAACTGAAGAGCCTTGTTCCATCCCACCACCATTAGAACCAAGCTCTACAGAAGCAGAAACCTTCCCAACAGGTGCACTAACACTCTCAATTGCCTTTTCAGACACACCACCAATCTTTAAACTATCAGTTGAAACATTATCAGTCTGTTTTTCAACTTCCAACAGCTCAGAAAGAGTTGAAATACCTGCCAGATCACCATCAGCCAGGACAGACTTCTTCTTCGAAGTAGAAACAGCAGGTGTAACTAACCTCCCAGATTTCAGCTTCATAGCTTCATAGACTCTAGGATTACAACATTTTGAAGTAGGCTCCTTTGTTTCCACCATAGCAGCTTCAACACCAGAAGCAACTACAACAGGGAGATTCTTCAATGGAGGATTTTCCACAGCAATCTGAGCTTCAATTAGGGCTACAGGAAGAGCAACAATGGCATTAGGAGCTGCTACAACCTCATAATCAACAGAAGGTTCAGCTTCATCAGGATCGGATTCTTGAACAGTGCCAGCTCCAAGGGCTTTCCTATTTTTGCGAGCCATAGCTCAAAACAGAGGTAAAAAATTCAGAGAAGAGAAGAAGAAGTAACAAGAAAACAAAACGAGCAAGTATCAAGACCAAAAACACAGCAAAAGGAAGCATTTGGCAAGCTCATTCATGAAGGAGAATGGGCTGGCTGAGAGAAATCATCTCTCTAGAATCCACACTGACTGAGATCTCTAACTTTGAATTTACTTGTTGAGACCTTTGGAGGTCAGCAAGGCACTGAAATAGCTCCTAGAAAGTCATTCATGCCATTTGAAAGACAAGAAAAGAAGAAGAAAGAAGATTTTGTTGATCCTAAGCTCCTACTGGTGGCAAATTATTTTCAATGGAAGTTTGGATTCTACAAGAGACAAAAGCCAGCTGCAGAACCAATGACAGATTTTGAAGAATGGGCTTTTGAGAAGTTGGGAGTGGAAAATTTGCTGGATTTGGTTGATACCTCCTTATTGCAACCAAGATTAATGGATCTATTTGATGAACAACAGAAGGAGGAGGGTATCAAGTTCAGAGACCCCAGAGATGAATCAGACAGTGATGATTCATCATCTGATTCTGGAGGTGATCATCAATCAGGTCCAGGAGAAACAAGTGGAACTGCAATGTTTATTGAACCAAGTGTAGGGCAGTCTACTGGTGATGGACAGTCCACTAAGAGACAGCAAACTGGACAAATGGATGAGGATTTGGAAAATCTCACCATAGATGAACTGAGACACAAATCAATGAGGGAATATCTATTGGTGCAAACAGGATGGTTGGTGAGATAGATGATTTAATTGTTGTTGAACCTGTTGAACAACCTGAGGATCAGCAGAATGTAGATTTGGATGAAGAGAGGGTTACTGACCATAGTGAACCAGATGTCAATTCTGAAGATTCAATTCAATATCAAGACTGGGTTGACACTGAGGACACCCTAACCAAAACTGCAAATTTTCTGAGAAGGATTGCTGACATTGGGGAATTTCAAAAGGAGAACATGGATGTATTCCCTGACCAGGTTTGAAACAAAGCTCAACAAAGCACTTTATGGTTTGAAACAAGCACCAAGAGCATGGTATGAGACTCTATCTCAATTCTTGGTGGACAATGGTTTTACAAAAGGCACCATTGACAAGACTCTTTTCAGAATCAATGAAGGAAACAGCACCCTGCTGGTACAAATTTATGTTGATGACATAATTTTTGGTTCTGAAATGAATTGCTATGTGAAAAGATTGCAAATCTAATGAAGAGTAAATTCCAAATGTGTATGATGGGAGAAATGAACTTCTATTTGGGATTGCAAGTCAAACAGATGAAAGATGGAATCTTCATTCATCAAACCAAGTATACCAAGGAGTTACTAAAGAACTTTGGTATGGAAAAAAGCACCAAAAAATCAACCCCTATGAGTACAAACATCAGATTGGATGAAGACAAAGAAGGCAAAGATGTTGATCAGACCTTATACAGAAGGATGATAGGCAGTCTACTGTACCTTACTGCCAGCAGACCTGATATATCCTTTGCTGTAGGCGTTTGTGTAAGATTTCAATCAAAACCTAAAGAAATTCATTTAGGTGCAGTCAAAAGAGTTCTCAAGTATCTAAAAGAGACTTTGGGAGTAAGGATATGGTATTCAAAAGATGGAAGCTTTAAAATTATATCCTACTCAGATTCTGACTATGCTGGATGCAAGATTGATAGAAAAAGCACCACAGGAACCTGTCAGTTAATGGGAAATAGACTGGTTTCCTGGTTTAGCAAGAAACAGAATTCAATATCAACTTCCACTGCTGAAGCTAAATATATTGCTGCTGGAAGTTGCTGTGCACAAATACTTTGGTTAAGACAACAATTAAGGGATTATGGAATTGAAGAAAGAGAAATTACAATCATGCGTGACAACACAAGTGCAATTGCAATCACAGAAAATCTTGTTTTGCACTCAAGAACCAAGCATATTGATGTGAGACATCATTTTATAAGAGATCATGTTGAAAAGAAAGATGTGGTGGTTCTATATATCCCTACTGAAGATCAACTTGCTGATATTTTCACTAAACCATTGGATAGTGAAAGATTTTCTAAACTGAGGACTGAACTTGGAATTATAAAAGTTGACTGATACATCCTTGATCAGCAGTGTACTGGAATTCACCAAGGGGATTAGTCTTTGCTATGTTGGGTGAGCTCACTTAGCAGATTAGTCATTGGTATCAACAATTCCATGTACTTATGGTTGGACAATTGAGCAAATGAAGTTGCCAAGGGGATTGGTCTTTGTCATGTTGAGTGAGCTCACTTGACAGATCAGTCATTGGTATTAAATTTCATCTTGTATTTTCAATTGGACAATACAAAAGGAATCAAGCATCAGTAGAGTGACATTTTCAGCAAGCTGCTGAGACTTCTCTATCAGCAGGCTGCTGTGCCAAGTCTACTGATGACAAGGCTGCTGAAGGAAACGTTACACAGTCAAACTTACTAAAGTCAAAAAGCAAGTGGCGGGATATTTATCTTATCTTTATAACCATAGTTACACGATCGAACGGTTATCAGACGTTATGGAAAAGTTATGGGCCACGTGTCAAAACAGCATTCACTCAAATTTAATCATGGTTAATGCACAGTACACGATCTGACAGTTACAACTGCATCTGTCTATATATACAGACCCTTACACAGAAGTTACTGTCAAAAACCTCAAATTAATACTCTCTGCTTTTACACTGTGTGAACACAGATTTAAAAGTTATCTTCTTCATATAACAATGGCAGAAAAGGATGATGTTCAAATCGAAACAAGTCAAAGTGTGAGAGGTTTTGTTGTTGATGCTAACCAAACAGAATTAGCCATCAATATTGGTCGAAGAATAAGAAGATATGAAGGTTTGGAGAATATGCTTAATATAAGATTGGAAACAATCTCATATACAAATGTTGTTAGCTTCTGGAGAAATATCGTCATAAGAGAAGGAAGAGAGGCATTCACCACAACAGTAAATGCCCAGGAGATTGAAGTTTCCTCAAATCTACTGAGGGAAGCTTTTGGTTTTGCAGAAATAATTGATGCCCCAACAAATCATGAGGAAATGGGATTGTCAAAGATGGATTTTCTTGTCAAAATCAAGACCAATGATGCCATCAAATCAATTCCAGGCATTAATGTGAAACCCATTGTTTATGAGTACATCCTACTGAGCAAGATTATTGCAAAGAATATCTTAGGACTCATTGGAAGCATGGATACACTATCAGGACCCAAAATAGAACTGCTGATGATTATTTTGCCGAAGTATGAAGTTTGATTGGGCTGGATACTTTATCCACTACAAGAAGAAGGTTGCAAAAGAAGAAAAAGAAGGGACAAGGAAATCCAAGGCCTTACCCTTAGGATTGATGGTTCAGGCCCTGCTGAATCATTTGGAAATTGCTTATGTTGCACCAAAGAATATAAATAAATCCAGATACAAGAAAGAGATTGACTATCATATCCCTGGTCTGGATGATGATGAAGAAGGTGTTGATGAGGCTGCTGACAGTGATGATGATGGAGATGATGGTGATGCTGGTGGTGAGCGGGTTAAGAAAGCTGTCTAACCTGCTGCACCCAAGAAGGTCACTGAAAAGAGAAAGGCTACTGATACAAGGAAAATTACTGAATTATTAAAGCCTAAGAAGACAAAGAAGCAGTCAGTTGAAGTTATTGATTTAAATGAAATCACAAGGAAGAGGAAAGCTGCTGAAGTTGAAGAAAAGCAACTTTCCAAAAGAATGAAAGAGATTGCCAAAAAGAGAAAACATGGAAAAGGTAAACAACTGAAAACCTTGGAGTCTCAAAGGCAACAAGAAGAAGAAGAAGGAGAGGCTATTGAGGCAGAGCCCTTAACAATTATCAAGCCTACTGAGGATGTAGAGGTTGTTGTTGAGCAACCTGCTGGAGAATCACAGCAGACTACTGACCCTGAGCCTGCTGTGGAAACTGTTGAATCCTCACCTACAAAGGCTCCTGAGCCTACAGATTCTGCCCAAGTCGTAATTGAGCAACTTGTTAAAGAGCCACAGCAGACTACTAAGTCTGCACCTGTTGTGGTAACTGAGCCATTGGTACAAGACCCTGCAATTCCTGCAATAGTTCAAGGGGAAGACCAGTCTGCTACTAACCCTACTGATGAGCATATAAGTCAGGGGGAACCAAGTGTAGTACAGATGGAGGTAGTAGGGACTAACATCCAACCTGAGCAACCTACTGACCTAGAGGCATCTGTGGAACAAACTTTGAATTTACTTGTTGAGACCTTTGGAGGTCAGCAAGGCACTGAAACAGCTCCTAGAAAGTCATTCATGCCATTTGAAAGACAAGAAAAGAAGAAGAAAGAGGATTTTGTTGATCCTAAGCTCCTACTGGTGGAAAATTATTTTCAATGGAAGTTTGGATTCTACAAGAGACAAAAGCCAGCTGCGGAACCAATGACAGATTTTGAAGAATGGGCTTTTGAGAAGTTGGGAGTGGAAAATTTGCTGGATTTGGTTGATACCTCCTTATTGTAATCAAGATTAATGGATCAGTTTGATGAACAATAGAAGGAGGAGAGTATCAAGTTCAGAGACCCCAGAGATGAATCAGACAGTGATGATTCATCATTTGATTCTAGAGGTGATCATCCATCAGGTCCAGGAAGAACCAGTGGAACTACAGTGTTTATTGAACCAAGTGTAGGGCAGTCTACTGGTGATGGACAGTCCACTGAGAGACAGCAAACTGGACAAATGGATTAGGATTTGGAAAATCTCACCATAGATGAAGTGGAGGCACAAATCAATGAGGGAATATCTATTGGTGCAAACAGGATGGTTGGTGAGATAGATGGTTTATTTGTTGTTGAACCTGTTGAACAACCTGAGGATCAGCAGAATGTAGATTTGGATGAAGAGAGGGTTACTGACCATAGTGAACCAGAAGTCAATTCTGAAGATTCAATTCAATATCAAGACTGGGTTGACACTGAGGACACCCTAACCAAAACTGCAAATTTTCTGAGAAGGATCCCTGACATTGAGGAATTTCAAAAAGAGAACATGGATGTATTCCCTGACCAGGTTGTTGTGGCACAAATTGCACCAGAACCAAGGAAAGAAGTGGAGGTACAAGTTGCTGAGGATCAAACAGCACCTGGACACAGGTTGGAACTGGAGGTACAGACTGCTGAGGTACAAATAGCACCTGGACAAAGGTTGGAACAAACTTTGGGTTTGGAGGAAACCCCTGTTGTTGTTGTTGAAGAGGCTGTTGTAGTGGAGCCTACTGAAGGAGACAATACCACTGTAGGTAAAGATGGTCAACAGTCTGCTGATGTTGATGAGGATGAGCAACTGTTGGACTATGACTACAATGATAAAGAATTTCAAATGCTTGAGGAAGAATCTACTGATGATGAACCAGTGATTGAAGAACCTGCTATTGATCCTATCTTGGAGGAGTACCAAGGACCTCACCCTGCTGGAAAGGATATGAGCTATGCCTTGGTGATCAGCAGTCAGAGGCAACAATACAATGTAGAAGAGCCTGCTGATGGAGCTGCTGGAGGAATGACTGGTGGGGTACCTGGATGAGTTGAGGGCTGTCAAGAATGACATGACACAGTTAAGAACTCAACTTGATAGACAGGAACAAAGATTTGAAGAACTGATGAACATGGTGGATAACAATAGAAAGTCTACTAAGACAATTGCTTCAAGCTACACATCTACTAAGTATGCCATTGCTGATCTAACACAATATGTGAGGGGAATTAAACAAGGCAATACACTGAAGGAAAAATTCTTGAAAGATCAATTGAACTCCATTCATCAGAAGTCAGATAACCTTGCTGAGGTACATAGACCTGCTGCACCTGCTGTTGCACCTCAACTTGTTGTACTGGATCCTAAAATTACTGAGAGGATAACCCTGCTGGAGCAAACACTGCAAGGAAGGATCACTACAATTGACAATAGGACTGAAATTATTGAAGGTCAGATGAACAATCTAGTGTTGACTCAGGAGAGTGTGCATGTCCTGCTGTCCCATTTTGTTGATGATGTCAATAAGGGGGAAGAGAGCCAAACAGCAGTAGCAAAAGAAGCTGCCAGAATATTTGCTAAGAAAAGATGGGAAGAGGACACTAATGCTTTTAGGGAGCCTGCACTTGGCAGACTTCCACTTACTGATGATCTTCTCAGAGAATACAAGAGAGTCTACAACAACAAAAGAAGACCTTATCATGATAAAGGTTTCCATGAGGGACTCAATTCTTTTCTTGGACTCAAGTTTTGGGAAGCAAGGGTCAAAGCCTTGAGGGCTGCACACAGAGGTGGAAGAGGTGGTAGAGGTGGAAGAAGTTTACCTACCACAAATGCAAAGGAGCCACTCAATGAATTTAAACAAGTACACATGCGTTTAGGCTTTAGAGTACATCAAATCAATCTTACTCTACCTGAAGCATGGCATTGGTGGAAAGAAGTGAATCCTCATATTTACTTCTCTCTGATTGAAAATGAATGGATGAGAGATATGATTAGAGAGATAAGAGCTTACCAAGAACAAGTGGAGAAAGCTAGAGAAGAAAGAGAAAGAAGACAGTAGATCAGCACACTTTATATGTTTTATCATTTGCTGCATCTAGAATGTAATACTCTTGGACAACTGATTATAATGAGATATGACCACATTTGTTCTATTTTTTTTTTAACTTTTTGCTTTGTTGTTAGGAGAGGGTATTGGCATCATCACCAAAAAGGGGGAAATTGTTGGACTTATTTTTAAGTTTTAGTGATGAGTGCCAGACTAGCTGTTATAGAGCAAAGGCAAAAATATGTCTACATCAAATGTATAGGTTTATTAGAGTTTGATGTTGTATAGGTTTGATCAAACAAGCACTGTAAAAGGTTAGATGACTTGCATCAGCAGACTAGTCTAGATCAGTAGGGTAGCTGAGTCAGTAGACTTGTCAGGAACATGTTGAAGACTGAAGGCTTAGGGCTCAAACTCAGTAATTGAAGGCTAAGGGATCAAACTTAGTAATTAAAGTTAAGGATATGGAATCAGAATTTAGGGAAGTCTATGATGACCTAAACTGATTACATATACGTAATGTACAAGGTCTACGTTCCACAAGTTAAGTGGTGATTGGAACTTAGCTATATGCAAAAAAAAAGTGTAATCTAACTTCACAAATAAAAGTTAGATAAGAGAAGTCAGCTGCATTGTGTTCTAAACACAGCAAATTTTGGTTTAGCTGACTGATATGTATTTCAGCAGACTTATGAACCTGCTGATACATATACCTCGATTTATTCAAGATTACATTGGAAGATTACATGGATAAGGACAGCTAACAACCTCTGATTCTATCAAATAAATCAATGGTTGAGATTAAAGGGACGTTGGGATGATTCAAGATTTTATCCAATGGATACAAGTCAAAGGATGGACAGACTGCATTCTGTCAAAAAGTAGTGTGACTGTGTCAGTCCTATGAATAGTGACAGAAAGCAAGTCAAATGGGACAAAATCTGGAACGGCTATATTTGAATTTCAAATATAAGTCACAAGGACTCCTACCTATAAATAGAGGACTCCTAATTCAGATACAAGTGATGAGCATTGATAAAAATTAAGGATCTATCTTCAGCAATCAGAATTAAATCAAGAAAAACACCCTAAACCTACTGAGCTTAAGGCTACTAATCCAGAGAAAATCTTCAAGTGTAATCTGCATTCAAGCTACATCAAGTTTTCACACTTGAAGACATCAAGCTGTTGATCATATCATACTGATCAAGCTGCTGAAAGCTGAATCACTTACTTGATTCAAACTTTCTTTTTACAAGAAATATACTGAAGACAGTGAAGCATCTTTGGGTGTGAAAGACTGTTGGTTGTGGTGGAGCTGGTGAAGAGGCAATCCTACCCTTCAAGGACCAGTGGAAGACTTTGGAGCAGCAATCCTACATGTTCCTAGTTTTCAGTTGCGAAGCCATAGCTATTGGTGAAGGACAAAAATCTTAGGGATTTTTGTAATAGCTATCTCAAGAATCTCTCTAGTGAATTACCTCCAACATCACAGGAGAAGAGTGGACTGACAGGATTACACCACCTGGAACCACTATAAAATCTGCCTACTTACTTTATGCACTTACATTCTGCATTTAGTTTATTACACACATCAACCTACTGAATCTAGCAACTGAATTCACACACATACACTACTGAGTATCTAATACTTGGTATCATACTTAACAACAAGTAATAAGGCTTAATTTTTGATATATTTCCTCTGCACAAATTCAGTGTATTCAATAGTCAGCAGACTACTGAATATCAGCAGACTACTGAGTATCAGCAGGCTGCTGAAGTTGCTGAGTTTGTTAACTCCAAAAGTTTTAAGTGTTAAGTTTATTCACCCCCCCTAAACTTAACCAAAGCCTTTTCAAGGACCAACAACCATTTATTGAACTTTACTTACAATTTCACATGAACTTTGAAACTTTTTTGGATTTTTGATTTTTTTCTTTTTTATGGACTCCAAACTTCAAAGGATACCATCTCAACTTGTGCCAAAACAATGTCATCCAACTATTTCCCAACTTCAAATGTCACGACAACAATACATAGAAACTTGCTAAACTTGCGGGACATCAAATGGAATGTAGACCAAAATTAGGCTAAGGGTTGGATTTAATGAGTGGGGTCTCACCACTCTACAAAGGCTGAGATGGGGACAGGTGGAAAATATGTTCGGGAAGGCCATTTGGCTATGGTTGAGTCAAAGAAATGTCATAACCGTCATCCCTAACTTCGACTCCAAACACCTTTCTATTTCGCCTCGAAAGGATATCAAGCCTAAGTCCTAGTTGCTATTGAAGCGTGCTTACATGATATCATACAAAAGTTTCATGTTAACAAAAGATTGAGACTATACGTGCACAAGGAATTCATGTTACACAAATAGATTTGGGGTTAAAATGCACTTAGGGTTCATATTGGTTATACACATCCAAATTGATCATTACATCTTCAAATCCATGAAATATATGCCTTGTACAGTTTATTTTAATCAACTAAATAATGCTTGAAAAAAGATTGAAAACTAAGGGATTTTATGATAAAAAAATAAGCACCAATGTCCTTTCTAGACCAACCACGACTCCACTCTCCACTTACGAACTTGCATTGTCCTCAATGTAAAGTGAGTGTAAAGAAGTGGTTGGGAAAGCAATGGTGCACCAAAACAAGTCAAAACAAATACCGGGATGCTATAAATGGGTGGGTGGGTGGGCAAGAACAAGAAATACCACCAACGAAATGACAAGTCATCCCAAGTACGAGCAAAGTATCAACCAAAATGTAGAGACAAAAATATCATTGGCCACATGATATGAATCTAAGTCCCAGTTTGAAGAAAGTTGTGAAGTATTCAAGTCCGTCATTATCGCTCGCGGACCATCGGAATAATTATTTACTAAGTCATATGTTATAATATGTTACTACATGATAATATATACTTTATTAAGTATTATTAGCTAATTATTAAAGCTCAAAATCATCATGAAGGGCACCATTTTTGAAGGATGAACATTCTTGGAAGAAATCTAGATTCATTGGATCCAAGTTGTCAAGATACAACAAGCGAAAGTTCAAAAGATGCAACCTTTGAAGAAAGTACTTAGAAAAACCAAAAGTCCACCTTTGGTTAATGATATAGCACGAAATTTTGGTCCAATGTATCTATATATTCATGTATTTTCTAGCCTATAAATACCCAAGCTATGTACTTGTATTAGAACAATCATCTTTTGCAATAATAAAATTTTATATTTTCTACACTTGGATTAGTGTGTTGAATTCTCTGGATAGAGGCTCTTTCGGATTATCAAAGGCTTGAGCAACCTTTGTGGGTGACATATACAAAGGTGCTTAGAAACAGGTTTTTTAAGTGTTGAGGTTATTCCAAGGTGCTTTCTCACAAGTTGAGACTGTGTCGATGAGCTCTTGAAAAATATTCCAAGGTGATTCTACGCAATTTTTGTAGTTGTGTCTAGGAGAAAGACTTGAATCCAAATACCGCTTTTCCTAGATCCGTGCAATTCCACATCATTTGGTATCAGAGAACAAGGCGGAATCGACGGTATTATATCATTATCTGCAGTGACAGTTTGTATTCCAACTTTATTTTGACTACGGTAATTCTATCCAAAACTCTTCAATTTTGGTGATCTCATATAAAATTTCGTGTTATACAACTTTTGTTCTTTGAGTTTTTCCAAATTTTCAACCGTTTGGCAACAATCTGCGACGTAAGTCACTGCTGTAATTCTAGAAATTATTCTGACAAATTGCACCAGTTTCAGAAATCTGATTGTTTGGCCAACCTATACATCTCCAAACGACCTCAAATTTTTTTCCACATCTAAACCATCCATTTATATATCTTTTATCTCTTGACTTCATCTCAAAATTCGAAACATAACATGTTCAAAACAGCACCCCAACGCTCTGTCCGAATTCCAAGATCTTTTCATTTATTTATAACTACACTATGTTACTTTCTGAGGAATCTCGGGTATGGAGGAAGTTGGAAAAGGGAAAGGTAAAGGCTGAAATTGTAAGGCACAAAAAGTCAAAGAATCATGATGTTTCTTATTATGAACAATTTATAAGAAGTCTTAAGGATGATATTATTCGAACCGTGGAGGAAATGATAAATAAATGTATTGAAGAGGATAAAGCGAAGAACAATAGTAAGGTGGAGTTGAAAGCGGATGAATGTCAGAAAGTTGTGGAGATTGAGAAAGAATGTGAATCTGACTTCGTTGATGAGAAAGTAGAGATATCTCAAGAGAATTTAGAGGATATTGTGGAAGAAGTAGTAATACATGATGAGGGATTAATTGTTGACGATGAAGTTCAAATTACCGAAACAATTGAAGACGAGCGAAGTTCTGAATTTGTGATTACAGAAGAAGGGATGTTGGAGGAATGTATGGAACATGATCATTACCCCATTGTGGAAAGATTATTAGATACAAAGGTTTTTAAACGAGAACACCTTGGTGGAAAACCGTCGCACATATATATTGATCCTTTTGCTAAATGTTTTGATGGTTATCCGACACTGAATTTCTATGAATATGTTTCCGCTATTCCGAGGGCCATCAACATTTATATCAAACCAAGATACACTTCTCATGTTGCTTTTGTGAAGTGGGGATCTCGACATCAGCTTACAATTTTGAAGTTACGTATTCGACACATTTTGATCCGGGTGTTTGTTTGGTGACAATGTGGATTCATTCAAGATTCGTGCATGTTCTAAACTATATGACATCCTTTTGATTCGAGGACGAATCATTCGCAACCGGAAGGGTATGATATGAATCTAAGTCCATGTTTGAAGAAAGTTGTGAAGTATTCAAGTCCGTCATTATCGCTCGCGGACCATCGGAATAATTATTTACTAAGTCATATGTTATAATATGTTACTACATGATAATATACACTTTATTAAGTATTATTAGCTAATTATTAAAGCTCAAAATCATCATGAAGGACGCCATTTTTGAATGATGAACATTCTTGGAAGAAATCTAGATTCATTGGATCCAAGTTGTCAAGATACATCAAGACAAAGTTCAAAAGATGCAACCTTTGAAAAAAGTACTTGGATCCAGTGAATGACGGACTTGAATACTTCACATCTTTCTTCAAACATGGACTTATATTCATATCACCACACCCGGACTTACAAAAAAACAAAAATATTATATTTAACATTTTTACAGGCTGCCTCCCGATAGCGCTTTTGTTTAACGTTGTTTGCTCGATAAACTTAAACGACCGAAATGATGATGATTAATTAATATAATATACTAAACAAAAGGGGATACTTCTAACAATTACTCACCAAAGCATGTAGCAATTAAGTACATGAACCAACCATAAATAAATGCTTAAGGAGTAAATAGGACGGATAGTACCCGTGATTGCTAAATTTATAGTCTATAGTTAGACTTTGTCTTGCTTCGGTTTTTAATGCACTGGTGGTGGGTCATCCTCACGCACCGCATCCGTCTTTTTTATCAATACCGGTCTCCAACATAGGTTAGACGAGTGCCGTCGAATCCAATGGTTCTTGACCTTTTCCTTTGATTTCCGAGCTTTCACTTTGCGAGCCTTCACATTATTGCTGGAGTCATCTTCTTCAACTACCTGCGTGTTAGTACGATCCACAACAAGGGGACACAAAGTGTCAACAAAAGAACAAGATTCTAGTGTAGTGCATGGATATTTCAATGAAGTGTAAATGTTGAAGACAACGCGCTCATCATTCACAAACTAAGCTCTCCCTTACGAACATCGATCACAGCTCCCACCGTTGCTAAAAATGGTCTACCAAGGATAAGGGGTGCATTGTATCCTACCTCCATATCTATAACAACAAAATCGACGGGGAAGTAAAATTTATCAACCTTCACTAGTACATCCTCAATGACTCCCATTGGACATTTTATAGATCTATCCGCAAGTTGGAGAGTCATCTCCGTACGCTTAAGCTTGTATATGCCAAGTTTCATGAAATCAATACAGGACATGAGGTTTATGCTTGCACCGAGATCACATAGCGCCTTCTCAAACAAAAGTCCCCCAATATCACATGGGATAGTAAAACTCCCGGGGTCCTTAAGCTTAGGAGGGAGCTTATGTTGAAGCACAGCGGAACACTCCTCACTTTGACACACCGTCTCATATTCTTCCAACCGTTTCTTTTTGGATAATATGTCCTTAAGATACTTACCATATGCCGGCATATTCGTGAGTAC
>CM044902.1:38351802-38439535 GCA_024500145.1 Gentiana dahurica var. dahurica | reverse complement strand
ATACGTTGAGGAGAAGCTCAAGGAGGAGCCCAGGTTGAGAAATGGCAGATCAGCGGACATTGGCAGACTTTGCCATGCCATCTATTGTGAAAGTTAATCCTGCGGTCGTAATTCCTGAAATCACGGCTGAGAATTTCGAACTCAAAACTTCTTTAATCAATCTGGTGAAAGGTTCCACATTCCATGGATTTTCCACTAAGGACCCGCACGATCACATTCACTCATTTCTATAATCGTGCGGGACTATTTTAATCAAAGGGGTCACTGAGGACGCCCTGAAAATGAAACTCTTTCCTTTCTCACTGAAGGGAGAAGCAAAAGAATGGTATAAATCTTTACCAGTCGAATCCATTACTTCGTGGGAGGAGTTGGAGAAAGAATTCTTGAGCCAGTACTTTCCACCTGCAAAGACGGCTCATCTTCTGAATCAGATATTCACTTTTGTGCAATCCGAGAAGGAATCTTTCTACGATGCGTGGAAACGATTTAAGGCTCTCTTGAGAAAGTGCCCCCACCATGGGCTGGACAAACAAAGATTGATCAACACTTTCTACAGTGGTTTGACTGAATTGACTAAGTGAATGGTGAATAGTTCTGCGGGAGGTGCATTTCTGAGAAAGACACCTAATGAGGGATGGATGTTGTTTGAAGATATTGCAAAGTATAATTATGCCCCTACCTATGTAGGTGCGTCCAATCAGAAAAGCTCGACTGCAGGGAAGTATGAGGTAGATGAGACCACGTCTCTAAAAGCTCAGTTGGCCGCACTACAGAAGCAAGTGACGGCAATGAATGTTCAAAGTATTGTGTGTGACAACTGCCATGGCCAAGGCCATCGTAGTAATCAATGCCAGCTTGACCCGATCTCACAGGTCAAAGCTGTTCAAAACAATGTTGTTTGCCAAAATTGCGATACCGCTGGGCACACATTCCATCAGTGTCATCTATTGTTGCATTCAGAAGAGGTGAATGCATTCATTTCTCAAAATTATCGACCTTCGGGTCAGAATCAAAACACTCAAGGGTTCAATTACAACCGGAACCACCCTGGTTTCCGATGGAGTGACCCTTCTGGGGCAGCAAACCCCCATCAGTTTCAGGCCCCTAGGCCTAATCAAAGCAATTTTCAATCCAACTATCGACCAGCATGGAATACCAATCCACCGCAAAATCAAAATCAATCATTTCAGATCTTAGAACAAAAGTTGAGTGAGCAAATCACGGCCAACACTCAATTGGCAAATGCTTTAAGTACTCTGACCAGTACAGTGAGAAATTTGGAGGTGCAAATGGGACAGCTTTCGGGGCAGCAAGCAAGTCGACCTCAGGGCCAGCTGCCGAGTTTTACTGAGAAGAACCCCCGAGGGGTTAATCTGGTCCAAAATGACCAGAATACTTGCACCGATCTGTCTGCACCATGGAACTATGGTCAAGATGAGCTGAATGCTATAAATCTGAGGAGTGGGAAAGCGGTTGGCAGTCAGGCCAACCAGGGAAACGAGTAGCCCCTCCTGCGAGCAGAGACGCAGGAGGGGAAGATCTTTGTTCTCCTCAGAAGGATGTTGGGACTACTATTGATCCAAGTGAAAGAGAAAATTCTGAAGAAAAGGTGAAAGTTGAGAATTCTGATGATGAAGAGAATACTGCTGAGAAGAAGTCAGAATCTAAGTTGAGTTCTGGGAAGCATGTGAGGTGAAGGATAGGGAAGACAAAGCAATCAATGATAAGACGGCAAAGAAGCACTTTACTGAGGAAGACTTTGCTGATCTCCCTTACCCACCTAACAAGAACAAGCTGTCATTAACAGTCGATAAAGAATATAAGAAGGTTATCGACTTGCTCAAGAATACTGAGGCAAACATTCCATTAGTTGATCTTTTGGTAGGAATGCCAAAGTATACAAAGTTTATAAAGGACGCAGTAAGTTCGAAAAAGAAGCTTCAAGAGCTCGAGCACATAGTGTTGAATGGAGAATGTTCCGCAATCGGCCAGACTAAACTTCCGGTGAAGTGTCCTGACCCTGGTAGATTTACGATTTCATGTACTATCGTGAACATGGATTTCCACAATGTTCTATGCGATTCGGGAGCATCAATCAATCTGATGTCTACGTCAATCTTCCAATCTCTTGGATTGGATCAATCTATTACTCCTAGACCTATTTCTCTTCAACTTGCAGATAGAAGTGTGAAATATGCAAGGGGAATTGTAGAAGATGTGTTGGTCAAGGTTAAGAACTTCATATACCTAGCTGATTGGGTAATCATGGATATGACCAATAATGAGAAAACCCCCTTGATCCTTGGAAGACCTTTTCTTGCAACTGCCCGTGCCTTACTAGATTCCTACAGTGGCGAAGTAACCCTACATTTGGAGGAGGAGAGCATAAAGTTCAATGTGGGCAATGCAGTGAAGCACCCGTCCAGTGACACTTGTTTAGCTATTGAGGACGATTTCACTGATGAGTATGATAAACAAGTGTTCATGGGTAGTTGGGATGAGGAAGAATTCAATAAACTATCTGCAACTTGGACTAATGAGGAGTGGATAAAATTTTTAGAAGAGATTGACAAGGAAAGTTCTGATTACCACGAAGTGGTAGGAAAGATAATGAGGAAGAGGCATGGTGATATGCCCAGATTTGCAAAGGGAGATGGTACCCCTGTCTGCTGGGAGGCCATGATGCTTCAGAGCCCTTATGATAAGCTTGGAGATCTAGAGCTTAAGGGAGATAAATTGAGACCAAGTGTGGAGGAGCCACCGTCAGATTTAGTGTTGAAACCCTTGCCTCAACACTTGAAATACATTTTTCTGAGGGACGGTGATAAGCTCCCTATGATCATTTCATCTAAGTTAGAACCGAAGGAGGAAGAAAAGCTTATCAAAGTGCTGCAAGATAATATCCTCGCCTTTGGTTGGCAAGTGGGAGATATCAAGAGGATAAGCCCTGATATCTGTATGCACAAGATCAGGACTGTTGAGGGATCGAAGAAGGTACGATAGCCTCAGAGAAGGCTAAACCCTCACATGCAGGAAATCGTTAAGAAGGAAATCATCAAATTGCTTGACATGGGTATCATCTACCCAATAGCCGATAGTGAATGGGTGAGCCCCACTCAGGTGGTGCCAAAGAAAGGAGGGATTACTATTGAAAAGAATGAAAAGGGGGAAGAGATTGCCTTACGACAAGTCACTGGTTATAGAATTTGCATCGACTACAGAAGACTAAATGAGGTAACTTTAAAAGACCACTTTCCTTGCCATTCATTGACCAACTCCTTGAGAGGCTTAGTGGCAAGCAATTTTATTGTTTTTGGATGGCTATTCGGATACTTTCGGATAGCTATCGACCCCGCTGATCAAGAAAAGACTACCTTCACCTGCCCCTCTGGCACCTTCGCCTACCGAAGGATGCCATTTGGTCTTTGTAACGCACCGGCTACATTTCAAAGATGTATGCTGGCTATCTTCAATGGTTTAGTGGAGAAGGTGATGGAGATTTTTATGGATGACTTCTCCGTGTTCGGGGACAGTTTCGACCACTGTTTACACAATCTTGATAAAGTTCTGTCCCGGTGCATAGAGAAGGACTTAGTCTTAAATTGGGAGAAGTGCCACCTAATGGTGGAAGAAGGAATTGTTCTTGGACACAAGGTGTCCAAGGAAGGTATAAAGGTTGACAAAGCGAAGGTAAAAGCTATTGAAAAAATGACATACCCCAAAACTGTAAGAGAAGTAAGAGGATTCTTGGGTCATGTCGGATTCTATAGGCGGTTCATTAAAGACTTTTCTAAGATAGCCAAGCCTTTGTCAACTCTCTTAAGAGAGGATGTGAAATTTGTTTTCACCACTGAGTGTGAAAGAGCTTTTAAAGAATTAAAAGACAAGTTGATTACCTCGCCAATTCTTATAGCACCCGACTGGAAAGCTCCTTCGAGCTTATTTGTGATGCTTCTAATTATGCAGTCGGAGCGGTGCTAGGTCAGAGAGTGGACGGCGGGTTCCAACCTATCTACTACGCTAGTCACACTTTAAACCCAGCACAAGTAAATTATGCAACAACCGAGAAGGAGTTGTTGGCGGTAGTTTTTGCCATGGATAAATTTAGAAGCTATTTTCTTGGGTCGGAGGTTACGGTTTGGACACACCATTACGCATTAAAGTATCTGTTGAGCAAGGCTGATGCCAAGCCTCGTTTGTTGAGATGGATCTTGATTTTACAAGAGTTTGATGTTCATATCCGGGACAAGAAGGGTAGCGAGAATGTGGTAGCCGATCACATGTCTCGGTGACCGATGATCCTCGGGTAGAGTCGGATGAGATTGGAATTGATTTTCCAACCGAGCAACTCATGACCATTGATGTGTGCGAGGTTGCTCCTGCCCGTGCGGGAAAAGGTTCTCCTTGGTTTGCACCCTTTGCAAACTTCTTGAGCGGCAGATATCTGGACCCTGACTTGACATATCGGCAAAAGAAGAAATTCTTTTCGGATTTGAACTATTATGTGTGGGACGACCCTATTCTCTTCAAGCGTTGTAAGGATGGATTACTCCGTAGGTGTGTCCCTGAGTTCGAGCAGAGGGACATTATGGAGCAATGCCATGACGGACCTGTGGGAGGTCACTATGGAGCTGGGAAGACTGCTGCGAAGATTTTTCAGTCCGGTTTCTACTGGCCGACAATTTTTAAGGATACAGAGATTTTTGTAAAAGGGTGTGACCGGTGCCAGCGTACCGGTAAACTTTCTCGGCGAATGGACATGCCCCTCCACCCCATTCAAGAATGCGAGGTTTTCGACGTATGGGGTATTGACTTCATGGGACCATTTCCATCCTCGTATGGGAACAAGTACATTCTGGTCTGCGTCGACTACGTGTCAAAGTGGGTAGAGGCAATAGCAACACCGCGGAACGACCACAAGGTGGTCAAGAACTTTCTGAGGAAAAATATTTTTACACGGTTTGGCTGTCCACGAGCTCTCATCAGTGACGAGGGAACTCACTTCTGCAATACTCCATTAGAAAAGATTTTAGAACGATATGGGGTAAAACACAAAACTGCTACCCCTTATCACCCTCAGACGAGTGGACAAGTTGAAGTAAGTAACGGAAGCCTGAAAAGCATTCTTGAGAAGACGGTGAACTCTCATAGGACGGACTGGAGTCAAAAACTAGATGATGTACTCTGGGCCTACAGGACAGCTTTCAAAACTCCTATTGGCACGTCTCCATTTCAGATGGTTTATGGTAAGGCCTGCCACCTGCCAATCGAGCTTGAGCACAGAGCATTCTGGGCTATTAAATTCTTGAATTTCGATAGCCAGTTATGCAGAGAAAAGTGATTGTTGCAGTTACAGGAGCTTGATGAGTTCAGACTCCAGGCCTACGAGAGCTCAAGAATCAATAAGGAGAGGACTAAGCTTCTTCACGACAAGAAAATCAAGCATAGAGAATTCAAAGCGGGCGAATGGGTTTTACTATATAATACCAGGTTACATCTGTTTCCTGGTAAGCTACACACCCGTTGGTCTGGCCCTTTTCAAATCCCTCAGGTTTTCCCTAGTGGAGCAGTCGAATTGAAAAATAAGCAGGGTGAGTTGTTCAGAGTAAATGGTCATCGTTTGAAACACTATATTGGTCAACAAAAGGAACGACCGGTGGTTTTCCATCTAAAAGACGTCCCTAGTCAAGATAGCTCCGATTCTTCGGCACCTGATGATTTACATCTCTGTGACTTCTTTGATGATGTTGTGATTACTGATGATACACCTCGGCTTGTGGAACTAAAATCTAAAAAGAAGAAGAGAAGAATCATAGGAACTAAGTGGATACAGAAGTTTACTGATATGGCCAATACATTGGCGAGACTTTGTTTTTGTGGGATCCATACTATTGACCTCAAGGAAATTAAGAATGATTCCGGAAAGAGGCCTCATTGGCCTGACCCGGGTTGAAAATTTTTGGGTTGTCGAGCAAACGACATTAACCAAAAGCGCTACCGGGAGGCAACCCATTTAAAAAAAAAAACAAAAACAAAAACTCTACATTTTGGATGATACTTTACTCATACTTTGGATAATAGTTTTCTAATACTTCGGATTGATTTTCATTTTGTTTCGCCAAGTCTCAGGATGAATGTTTGAATGTCATTAAAGAGGGAACGATTAGGTGGTTATCCGAAAATCCCGAGATACAGCAAAGATAAAATTCAAATACATCATTTCTTAGATTTAGGTTGTTAGAACAATTTGAAATAACCCTTGAGGATCTGGGTATAAAAGACTCATAGTTAATACTTTGTCACATATTTCATATCATGAACTAGTCTGTTTTAAATTTTCTAAAAATGTGTGACATATATTAGTTCAACTACTATGAAACTAAGGGAATAGGAAATTCAAAGCTAACCCGAGTTGACATTTTATTGTCTAGTCGAGCTCCCCGACTATAATTAAGCCCTACTAGGACGGTAACCTAGATATCTTTTCTTTTTTGTGTGTAGTTTATTTCTGTTTTGTTTCTCTAGTTGTTGCTAATGTTTAGATGATATTGCTTTGTCTATCATCTTTTGTGCCCCTATCCCCGAGGTACGTCTTGTTTTTCCATGGTGTGCAGGATATTTGCGATAGCGATTGTGAGCTTTTAGATAAATCAGTTTACCGGTGGATGGTCCACAGTCTACTGCTTTCATCAAGCATTTCTGGATCTAATTCGCGACCACTTCCAGAATTGCCACCTTCGAATTACAACCAGCTAAGTATTTCTTATTTTGCACATGCTGAGGACATCATGTAACTTAAGTGTGGGGGAGGGTTATATATGTTGTCTTGGTTTTAAACGTTAGGGTTATATATGTTGTCTTGGTTTTAAACGTTTATACTATTTATATATATATATATATGATTATGTGCATATTTTCATTTTATAACTACTATATTCCACTCATTATTTGTCGAGGTCGATGTCAATTCGTAAGTGGGGAGTAGAGTAAGTTATAAAATTTTGAAAATATTAAAAATTAACGCTATAATTAAAATAAGTATATTGATTGCTTAACACTTAGTTTTATTTTTCCTAAAGTAGAAATAAGATAGTATATAATTAATATAATAAATTTAATATATTTTGATAGAATAAGTTTTAGTTAAGTAAAATAGATTAGATGTATTATGATTATATTATATATGTCAGTTTTAGATTTTTATAAGATCTTAAGTATATGTAACTATACATAAATATTATTGAGTATTGTTGATTTGAAATTAGACAGATATGCTTATATTTATAATGAAATGTTAGAATAATTTTCTTTTCGAAATAAGTATGAATATGGAATCAGACCAAGGATGACGATTTTTGGCATAATAAAGTTAGATAGGTGCTAATATATTTGACCTCACCTCATGACACTTGCAAAATAGTCGATTCTGGCAATGTGTTCGGATATGTTAGTATTCTATGGAAAAAAAAAACAAATCACCTCGAGTCCATTTGGATACTGCCCCAATTGGGGAGTGTGGTTTACCTTGGACAGTATGGGTTTGAGTGATCTCAGGGTGACTGCCTCTAAAGTTTGGGGAGAGTGTTATATTTTTGAGACGCGACGATAAAAAAAATAATAATAAATAATATTGGGTTGTAATTTGATAAAAAAAAAGGTTTTTGAGATGAAAGTTAAGTACGTACGACCTATCTTCTTCTTTTGATAATTCTTTATTTTTCCGTTTGATCAAACACCCAGATCCTGATCGTTATACTAAGTCCTTGATTCCAATTATTTCATACGAGTTAAGATTAGAGAATAATTTTAATTTTTATTATATTTACTAAGTAAATTTTGTAGAATTTCATTTAAATGATATTTGATAAATAATTTATCTAAGTTCTATACACTTTTTATCTTATTAATTTCTAAGAAAGATATATTTAATATATTTATAATATTGAAATGATATTTTGTTAACTTGAAAGTTAATCTACCAAGCATATCATTTTTATTGTAGTTTATATATGTTACCGCTTATTTTTGCTCGGGACGAGCAAAAGCTAAGTGTGGGGGAGTTGTTTAGGGTGATTTTACATGATTTATAACGTTATATTTTATAACGATTTCCTCCATATTCGTATAATTTGCATAGAAATTAAGGGTTTAATCGAATTATTGAGCAAATGAGTTTTAAAAGTGTTTAAGTGCAAATTTGTGTTGTTTATGTGGTTTCATTGATAAAAATCTTTGAATATGAGATGTTACATTTTGCACCATGTTATCATAAATGTAGGTACGCTTGCATGTTAAATGAGGAGCTTAAACGAAGATCGGATGAAGATTAAGAAGAAAGCTCGATTCGAATAAAGAAAGCTTGATTCGATTCGGCCCAAACTTGGTGACCAAGGTTTTCAAAATATCACATGTAACAATATGTTTTGAGGTCTAAAAGATGGATTTTGAAGAAGATTCCACGAGTTTACGAGTTAAACGAATCAATTTTGTCCAACGCACTTCTACCGTAACCTGTTTTTTCGATGGAAATTTGACCCAACTTAGAGGCATTTTCAGGGGAAGCGTTCTTGACGAAAGTTGTAGATACTAAAATGAGCTTTCCAACGCATTTTGAATCACGTCAATCGGAGGTCTACAACTCAAGTTATGATTTTTTTACCGAACTGCTGGAATTACGAACGAACCGGAGATAATTTTAGCTCATATGGTTGCATGTTACTCCATGTGAAGACTAATGATGGCAATGATTACTCCCCAACAAACTCCACATGCTTGTAACTAACTCTTGTATGACTCATCCCCTTCACATGCTAAGTAATCATCACCTCCCACATGCTTCCTAACAAACTTAGGATATTCTAAGCATATTCCCTTGATGCTTAGGCTATAAAACCCCCCCACCTTCACTTGTAATAGAAGCCCCTCCTTGGTCACTCTTGGCCAAGCTTTTACTTTTCCGTCTTTTATGTAAATACTCTGTAGGCGTTATGCCGAGAATAAATTAGAATAGTAGTACTGTTGTAATGCTGGAGCTACGGCCCTTATTCTGAAATCATAATCGAGGATGATTGGCTAAGGACTCCATGCTAGAACCACCATTGTGAAGCTACCATCACCAGAATAAACAAGGATTTCGTTTTCATTTGTTCTAGTAAGCTTTCTTGTTCTTCCTTCATGTTTACTTTGTCTATGTGCAATGTGTATGAACTATATGTGTGTTGCATGCTAATCGAATTTAGATACGAAAGTTGATGAATTCGTAGATTACCGTGAAGGAGAGTGATGATATTCTTCCAACATACGTAAGTTGAGGGAGAATATTGTTAGATTAGGATTTTATATCCATATCTTTGATCCGTAAATGCTTTAGTTGTACCGAGAATGGTGAACTAATTAAAAGGCGATGAACCGAAAAGGAAAATGCCTCTTTAGCAGATAATAATCCAAGACTTACGAATGAATGTGTGTCTTTCTTGTTAATTTCGGTGGGGTGGTGGATCAACGGTGTGTTCTAGTTGTTTTAATCTTTCTCTAAACAAATTTTCACGTATCGTCTTTCTTTTCACTTTTGCAACCTTTATTTTATTTCTAGTTTTCAAGATCATAATCATCACTAAAAAGAAATCGAAAGCAAAAGTTATTTCATACAAGTCCCTGCGGATACGACCCGGTTTCACCACTAGCTGCAAGCTTTTGCACTTGGGGCTGACGTCGGTTTTTAAATAAATTTTAGAACCTGTTTTTAACCGCGAAAAAGTTTTATAGGTAGTAGAGCCTTAAGACTTTTCGACGTAACAGATAGTAAAACTCCTGGGGTCTTTAAGCTTAGGAGGGATCTTGTGTTGAAGCACGGCGGAACACTCCTCACTTAGACACAATATCTCATATTCTTCCAAACCGTTTCTTTCTGGATAGTATGTCTTTAAGAAACTCACCATATGCTGGCATATTCGTGAGTACTTCGATGAAAGGGATATTAAAATTTAAGTGCCGAAAAATGTCAAGAAAACGTGCATATTTCTTATCCAACTTCATCTATTTGATGTCCTCTCTCGGGGGATAGGGAAGTGATTCAAGATCAATTAGAGTATGGTTAGAATGTATACCTCCCTTACCCTTGTCATTAGATGAAGATGGTGAAGCTTTCTTGAATGTTTGTGCATTTGGAGGATGCCATGTGTCATCATTCTGTACCTTTTTCTTCAAAATCCGTTCTGGATGTTGTGCTGCCCTGTCGGGTTGAACCGAGGTGAGTTTGGGTTGAGCCGGATGAGGTTCGGTTTGAACCGGCCCTTCCAAACTTGATTCCTTTCCAACATGCTCATTGAACAAGGTCCTCAAATCACTCAATCTTGGATTTTTCAATAGCCTTGGAACCTTTATCCGTTCTTCTTCTTCCTCCACCTCAACATAGCCATCATTTTTCAAAAAATCATCAATAATTTCTTCCTCTTCTTCACACCACTCTTCCTTCTTCTTGTCCTCTTCATCCTCATTGCTTCCCTCGTTATGCCCATATGAATTTCCAGTTCGAGTAATAATAGCATTGACTTCCCTCGGGTTTCGCTTGGTGTTGCTTGGTAATCCACCCGGTGGTCTACTATTATTTCCCTCGCCTTCCCTAGTCAAATGGCCTTCAATACCTCGCATTGATGCTTCCATATTTCTCATTCTTGTATTTTGACTCACCACTGATGTTTTCAAATTGCCAACATCTTGGAAAATCACACCAATAGAAGTCATCATTGTTTGCATATTAGCGGCTTGAGTAGCAACGACACCCATCAGGTTTTCCATCAAATTTTTCCATTGAGAAACCTCTTCCATTGATTGAGAAATTTGTTGAATGCGGGCATGTTGGGTAGGAATTTGTTGGTAAAAATGATGTAGTAGTGATTGTTGGTAAGAGGATTTTCTTGGTATTCACTTTGTTGTTGCACATTGGCGTTGATGGATGCCTTTTGTTGTTGTTCAAGAGATGGTCCGGGTCCATGATTTGTTGAATTATCAGACCAATAGAATATGGGATGATCTCTCTTGATATTATTGTAGGCGTTGGTGTAAGCATTATTGAGCTTCCGGTGTTGTTGCATAAAACTCACTTCCTCATTTGAAAAGTCTCCGGCTTTCACTAATCCCAACGGTACATTATCATTCCTCATACTTTCATAAGCCGCATTACTAAGCTTTTCACTCCCCGAACTCTTGCTTGCTTGAATTCCATCAACTTTCTTACTAAGAGATGCCAATTGTGCCAACACCTCCGTTTGAATTGATGATTCTCCCACAAAAGCTAGTTTCCTTGTACTTGTACCGGTTTCCCACATTCAGTTATTCTTTGAAATTTTCTCAATGGCATCATAGACATCTTGTGCCACACTCATCATCAAGGAACCGTTACAAGCTTGGTCAACTTCTGCACGTGCCGCTTTCCTTAACCTTCGACAAAAGAATTGGATTTGCATGTCTAAAGGGTATCCATGGTCGGGGCATTCTCTCAACAACCTCTTGAATCTCTCCCAAGCAACCCCAAGTGATTCACTCTCGCCTTGCTTGAAGCTAGCAATCTCAACCTTTAATTCCAAATTACTCCCCGGAGTAAAATATTGCTTCAAGAACTCATTTTGGATCTCATCCCAACTTGTCAAAGAATGGTGAGGGAGTGACATAACCAATCCTTAGCTTTACCAACCAAAGAGAATGGAAACAATGACATTCTAGTTAATTCTCTATTATTACCATGGTTCTTGGCGGTATTGCATAATTCCTCAAGTTGATAAATGTGGTGGTGTGGGTCTTCATTATCATCACCATGGAATTGGGCTCTAGACTCCACCAATCCAAAAAGATGAGACTTGATCTCAAAATTGTTTTCACCAACATTGGATAGAAGGATTGGGTTATTGGTTGCATTTCTTCTCATGGGTTGATCACAAATAGGTCTTAGGTTTGGAGGGTTATTGTTGAGTGGTGGAAGATTGTTGTTGTTTGGTGGTGGTGGATTTGGATTTTCAGGATTTTGGGCATGGCCTTGGGCATGATTGAGCCCTTGCTCTTCTTGTGCGTCTACAAAGTTCTCATCATCCATCTCTCCTTCTTGATTAGATGACTCTTGTGAAAAACTTTCACCTCGATTAGGCTCTTGGCTTGCTTAACTACCTCTATTCTCGGCTCTCAAGCTTCAAATGCAAGTGTTGATATCCGAATGATATGGAGTGAGCGGTGCCTTGCCTTTTCAAGAACGTGTCATCCACAAGATAGAAACAACAAGAAAACAATAAAACAACACTTGGTGACTTACCAAGAGGTAAGCACCAAAGGAACAAAATAGAAATTATGATAGAAAAAAATTTTGACTCATTCTCAAGAATTTTGAACTAATACAAGTATCAACCGTTACACATCCCCGGCAAAGGCGCCAAAAATTTGATCGGGACTTTCTAGGTGTCCAATCTTACCGGCAATGTACCAGGTCAATTGTAGTCTAGTAAGTGGTCAAGGTCGTATCCCACAGGGATGTGAGGTCAAACACCAATTAGTTATTATTATCTTGATCCGAGTCGCAAGTTTTAACATAAGAGTAATGATTTTCCGTCACTAATAAAATTAATGATTAATAATAAGGGTACTAGCCAAGACAATTTCGCTGAACTATAGTCTCTGTCAGTTTTTTAAGGATATGATTAATCGGCCTATTAAGGGTATCCAATTGTGTGAAACGGTGTACTCTTTATTCTAACAATTTCCTCTCATACAAGTGTACGAAATTGTTCTATGCCTCCTCCTTGGTTTAAGAGCCCTAAACCTAATGATTTGACATGATAAACTCTCGAGTACAATTAATCTTTCCCCGGATAGGAAATCGGATTCCGATAAACGGCCAATTTTACCTTCCGGTTTTTCTACCTCGTTCTCGAACCTAATATCTCCGTTCTGTATCAATTAAGTGTGTGTATGCTAATATTGGTTAATTACTCCAACACAAGCTAACAATCAATACAAGTAGAAAAAGCTTCAACACAATCGAAATTATAATATACATTACATAATCATCATCCGATCAACCAAAAGCGATCAAAATAGTTCAATTACATGCCTTGGCTAGTTACAAGACTAGCCACTCATTAGCATTCATAATAATCAGATTAAGAAAACAAAAAAACATTAGAATGTTACTGGTTACAATCGTTGAATTGGAAAAAGAAAAGCTTGAAGTCTTCTTTTCGGAGCATCAATAGAGTTTGCTTCCCCGGCTGTTGAACTTTTCCCAATCAAACCTTCCACAAGCTTGAGCTAAAGCATTCTAAGAATTAATTTGTGATGAAAATAGCTAATAATGGAACTAAAATATTTTGGCACTAGAAGCCATGGATGAAAGTTGCCTGCAAAAGAAAGAGAAAGAAAATTGGCTCCCCCCCCCCCCTTTTTTTCCTTCTTTCATATATATATATATATATATATATATATATATATATATATACAACTCTCGATCATGAATAGTAGATGGGAGAATAATTGAAGGGCCCCATTCCAGGTTTAAACCGGTAATTCCCGGTCTGAGCCGGGTCAAATCAGTCAGTTGGATGTCAGACATAACACATACGTCATTAAATGCCCAATATTTGAAAAATCTTGATATATTCCGGCGTGCGCCGCTAAAGGTCTCTGACAGCTTCTTTTGCGACGCTCGACGCCTGCCGTAATAGGCCGGTTCTTCACAGCAGTTCGGTAAAATGGCCATAACTTGAGTTGTAGACCTCCGATTGATGTGATTCAAAGTGCGTAGGAAATCCCGTTGGAAGATATAATACTCTCATGAAGAAGTATTCTCCGGATAATGCCTCTAAGTAGGTTCAAAAGTCTATTGAAGATAGGCTATGGTAGAAACAAAAAAGACAATTGATCCGCTTGAACTCGATAGTTTATGGCATGCTCTTCTAGTCCTAAAAAGACGTGTCAATGCTCAACATGTTTCATCCATCGGATTCTTGGTCAACCTATAGTCCTGCAATAAATCACCAAAATACCAAGCGTAAACCCGACACGACGCTCCGGTTACTAAACCGGTACAAAACCTATCAAAATATGATATTTTATATAATAGTTACTATCTATACATTGGGATGAAACTAAGAAATTAATGACTTGAATTGACAAAAAAGTGGTATCGGAAATGGGGTTAAATGTCATAATAATGAGTGACAATTTGTCCCTTATCAGCTTCCTAGTAGAATGAGGAGAGAGAAAAAAAAAATTCCTAATAAAATAATGAAAATCCCTTTAACTGATTTATCTCATTAATATTTAATATCTTATATTAAATATATTTCCAAGATATATATTGGCAATATCTTATATTGAATATATCTTATTATATTTCCATAAATCTATTTTTCCCAAAATCAATTAATATCCCATATTAATAGTATGGTAATCTCATTAATTAAATTGCACAATCCAAATGTATCTTACACACTATAAATCTGCCCCCCCTTTAACCACTAATTGGCTTCCGGATATTCTTTAATTAATATAATGCTATGATTAATTAATTTGCAAAATACATGTGTATCAATGTGCATCATGACATATGCCCTACATGTATCAAAATACATATATTTAATTAATCAACATATTTAATATCTTGTATTTGATTTATTCATAATAAATAAATACCACCATATTAATTTACCACTATAACATTTATAGTATGAGATAAATTCTTTCCTTATTTGGTTATCAACTATAACCACATTTTAATCCGACTCGATGTTCATATGTGTGACCCGATAGGCTCCCGAATATGTTGGCCGTAGACGTAAGGCGCAATTACGAAAATTCCCTTCAAATCTAACGATCACGGATAGTGTCTAACAACATGTGCATGTTCCCCAACCATCGGATGAGTCAATACGCAATGACTACTTCCTTTAAAGTGCTCGGTTAGCGTGTAAATATAATCCTATCACCGTAGTAATATCCATATGATCGTATCCCATAATCTGGATATCAAGCTCTCTCGGAATAACTCATTTACTCTCACTTTGCAAAGATTCACGAGAACTAGACATTCCTTATGAAGGCGCTTTCCGATGTTCACTCCTACTCATAAGGTATGCGATTCCCCGACGACCTAACATGTATACTCCGTATGCTTCAGTATCACACCCAATTACTACCGCATGATCACCTCATGGCTAAGGGAAACCTCAATAGTGTCAAATCATGACAATTCACACCGTGATGCCATGTAGACTCCGGTCCTAAGCATAATTACACAACTATCATATAGTGTGACAGTTAATTGTGTAGTGGGTCAGTCTAACATACGCATTCTCTAATACACGTCCATGTATAGTCCAAGTGTCTCTACACTTCGATAGACGAGATATATTCCTGCCCTTAAAGACAGAAGACATCTAATACGTGCTAGCCTGTTTATACTATCAATGCCCTGTTTAATAGTACATCAGCCTAGAGACATTTAAGTATCAAACTTATTAAAGTGATTAGAGATCTCATCAACCATAATCGCCTATCATGGTTTCTCTATCACAGTTTAATACTAAGGACGTTATCATATAACAATTCATAATTGGTTCTTTAAAAGAACATATATATGACAACAGAAAAGCCATTTTATATATGTATAAACATAAAGAAATAGTAGAAATGATCCGACCCGGTCGGATCCAGTCCATGCTGAAATAATGTCCTAAACGTATTACAGAATGCGTACGTTAAACTGGCCCACTTACACGGATAAGTGTCACACTATATGACGGTTGTGTAATTATCCTTTGAACCAAGTCTTCATGCCATCACGGTGTAGATTGTCATGCTTTGACACTATTGAGGTTTCCCCTAGCCACGGGACGATCATGCGGTAGTGATTGGGTATGATACTGAAGCATGTGGAGTATACATGATTGGTCGTCCGAGAATCGCGTATCCTATGATTGGGATCGAATATCCGAAATGGCCTTCTTATAAGGAATGTCTAGCTCTCATGAATCTTTGCAAAGTGGGAGTAAATGAGTTACTTCGAGAGAGCATGATATCCAGATTATAAGATACATTCGTTGATGTTTTGACACTCGACTAACGACTCTATGGATATTACAGCGATAGGATTGTAAGTTACATGGTAACTGTTTCACATGAAAGGTAGTAGTCATTGCATTTGACTCTTCCGATGATTGGGGGTCACGGTGTGTTGCTAGACGCTATCCCGTGATCGTTAGGTATGAAGGGCATTTTCGTAATTTGCACTTTGTGTCTACGGCCAACATATTCGAAGCCTATCGGGTCACACACATATGAACATCTAGCCAGATTAAAATGTGGTTAAAGATGATAAACAAATAAGGAAAGAATTTATCTCGTACTATAAAGGTTATAGTGGTAAATTAATATGGTGGTATTTATTTATTATGAATAAATTAAATACAAGATATTAATAGTATTATATTAATTAATATTAATAGAATATTATATATATATATATATATATATATATATATATATATATATATATATATATATATATATATATGTGCTGTACATTGGATGTACATGTGCATAATTTCATTAGTTATATATATTTATGGATTTATGTGTGTAATATATATATGTGATCTATATACATGTGTAAATTAATTTATGGTAATATAATAAAGATAGTGAATATTAGATATTGACAATATCTTGGAAATATATTCAATATAAGATATTGACAATATCCTAGATTTATTTAATATAAGATATTAATATAAATGAGATAAATCAATCAATTATATTTTCCTTATTTTATTGGGAAAATATTTTCTTCTCCTCCACTCTACTAAGAGGCGCCACTTTCATTATAAATAGAAGGTGGGTGTCAAGCTCTTTTGTACATCATAATTCCAAGAGCTAATAGTTCTTGTTTAAAATAGAGAGCATCCTATAGAGAGTTGGAGAGAGGGGAAAAGGGCCGGTCTAGAAACCGGAGTTTTCCAATAGCAATCCATGATGGGATTCCGACGGGCTGTTTGTGTGGACTAGCAGTAGAGGCCGAACGCTTGGGCGGCTCTATGCAGAACTACTCTCCTTAGACGGTCAAAGTGTCGATCTTTTAGATCAAGCAAGGTAACACCGTCTATTACTTATTTGTTTATTGCTTAAACGAAGTCGATCCTGGTTAAAAGGAAATAATTTTTTTAATTCCGATGCGTTCCCGCGTAGATTTCCTAACAGTCCAACCCAATTGGGTATAGGACACTATTTCAACAATCTCTCACTTGGCCTAAAACCAATCACTCGCACACACAAGACCAAGTTGAAAACACAAGAATCTCATGCAATACTCGCAATCAGCCCTAGCCATGAATGGACCGTGGGGACTCAGACTATCTTCATATCATTATTCAAATGACCAAGTCAAAAGGAACCGCCTCAACACACATGAATCTCTGATAGACCCTGGTCCTTATTTCTAGCAATGAATCCACATCATATCAGCTATACAGTAAATGTGGAAGAACCGAGAAAGGTTCAGGAAAGAACCTCTAAGATCCATGTATTGCTTCCGATGTGCCTCCAAGACACTACTGTGTTTTGGGTTAGTTGTAGAATTTACAGTGATCACTTGTAGAGCACATTTCCAACTCACCGCTTCACTTAACCAAAGTGACTGCAAACCAAGACTGTAGCTCTCACTCGACATCATAATACTCAGGATATACATCTGTATATCTATATTTATCTGATTCCAAGTTTCGATAAACTAGGAAACCATCTTAAACATGTTTAAGGATATTCTCGAGATTCACCAGATTTACTTTCATTCTTGCAAATGACTTAGTCATGGACTATGAACATCTGGCATTACTTTTATGATGGTTCCTATCGCATTATCAAAGGAAACCTTCTATAAGCATCATCTTTCACCTTATACTTAGGACTAACGTCCTAACATAGATTGATCTTAAGAACACTGGCTAGCAGTATCTCATGTCGCGATCTATGCTAAACTCTTTTAGCATCACATCTATATAGGTTAACTATAAACTAACAGTAGTTAGATCTATCATTATAGATTCATACTTCTAAAAATAAGAACTGCTAATCCAAGTGCTTTCATAAAGACCTTGAACCACCAAACATTGATTGACTATGACATGGGGTGATAATTCCCTTTGAGAGATATCCAATACCTTACTCAAAAATCGTAACCCACTTCCACTATCATTCTTGCACATTGGGCATATCCCTTCTTTTGCCTAAATCAAACTCCTTTGATTATCAAACAAAGAAATTGCCTAGAGAAACTTGTTTGAGTCCATAAATGGATCTCGTGGGCTCATATATCATGTTATTGTCTATGAACATCGAGTTGTTTGCCCAACATCTTCAACACTATCATATAGCCATGATACGAAGTTATAACAAGCATAGTCTGAATAGAAGTGGGCTCAGCTGGCAGCATAAAGATAATTACAAGGTTTTACATCCCGTACCCTTCAGCCGTCACTATAGCCTTACGGTAATCATATTACTATCCATGTCAACATTTCAGGGATATTCCCTGTAGGTAAGACAGACTAGGTTCACAACCCGGCTGTCACTGATGGAATCTAAATCAGATATTATGGCTCCTGGCCATATCTCTCAATCTTGCCTTCTAAACATTCCTTCATAAGTGTGAGATATTCATTCTCCAAGATGAAAACATACCAGCAGCCATTTTATGCTTGAGGTTATCCACAGACTTATAGAACATTTGTGTGCACTGAGCAGTGTTCTACACCTCATCACTACATGGCGTCTGCTCATGTTCCTATGGTTGAATCTCTCATTATGGCTCTCAAACTCATTTGAGATCTCACTTACCCCCACTATCTCTTTTGGAAGAAATACCTCCTTGAGAAGACAACATGTTTGGAGACAAACATTTTGTTCCGCTGGAAAGTAGACAATATTTAGCTTACTTTCCAAGACATTCAACAAAGTTGCATATGTCGTACTAGGCTCCAAGCCTTTCTGACTTTGCCTATGACAACTTTAAATCATCGGTTAAGATAGATTTGACATTATCCCCTTCCATATCTAATATGGAATTTATTCAAACTTATTCTTTGGAACTCGGTTAAGTATGTGTTTTGATAAAGGCCACTATTCCAAACCGGGTAAGGGATTCTTTGCATGGCTTACTTCACAACTTTATCGTATAAAGTGTTGCTTCCATTTCGGAACCGCGATCCGATCGCGCGTCTCAAAATGATATCCTTTTAGGGAGAATCTGATTCATTTTCAGACGACTTCTAAAACACCCTCCAATTATTAATTGCTTCAATCCATTTGAAGATTAATTCTTTAGTTTCATTTATCTCATATTCATACTAGCTCGAACTTTTTGAGGTTTCAGAATTGTCATACTTCAATAAGTACATTCAACTATTTCTAAAATAGTCCAAGAGAGCGATAAACAATTATTTATGGTATAAATTGTCATAAGCCAACAAACATCAATATGTTTGGGCTCTAGTCAATTTCTAGATTTTATAACCATTTTCATAAAATGGTATTTTAGTCCTCTTTGGATAAGATACACATAACCCACATTATTCATAATCATATGGTTCAGCATCATTAGAATGATGTTTGATTACACGCTTCCCTTCCATAGAGACTGTGTCTAGAACAGCCACAAAATCAAGGATAACAGCCATATAAATGTTTAGTTGAGATTTCATTACTCATATCAACTATATGGTGACAATAATCTTGCATGTTAGATTCAGTGACTGTTCAACCTTATCGGAATAACATGTATTCCTTACAATTAAATTTGTCCATTATATCCTAACGTATAGCTGAAAATATGTTCTTCATATGAACCGGAACAAAATAGCATTTATTTAGTTCCTTTATCAGTTTACTAGATTCAGAATATGGCAAGTGTTACAACGTTTTCTTCACCTTCCAAATCTGTATTTAATATTTCTAATTTAATCACACTTGTAGGCAGAGGCGGCTGCAGGATTTCAGGGATGGGGGTCAGGGATCGAGAGCAGCACCATCGAATTTTTTCCCGTACTTCTAAGGTTAAAAAAGAACTTCAGTCTAAAATACGTTAAAACAAATTCCAAAGGGTAATTCGTAATGATGTCGGAAAAAAGTTATAAAACAATAAATCAAACAAAGAATGGGAAACTCAAAAAAAAAAAAAAAAAAAAAAAAAAAAAGAAAAAACCAGCAGCAACAGAGAATGGGAAGAGACCTGAAAACTTATCCTTACTTTCATTCATACAAAATATGCACTTACATATGCTTAATCCAAAATAAGAGGAGAATGCTAGTTTTGTACTCCACAAACCTTCTAGGGTAGGGGACCAACAGAAGACAAAATACACAAAATGGACTTCAAAACATTCACTTAAAAACAGGCCACAACCTACATCCGATGGTTTTACAATTGTCCTCGACGATGTGCTGCTTTCTGAAACCGTTGCATAATAGACTCGTTATTAACACCGTCAAATACATTCTTTTCGACATAAGTCACCATGCAATCATTCAGCCATTTATCTTCCGTTCCATTGCGCAAGCGGCTTTTCACAATTTTCATTGCTGAGAAAGATCTTTCAACACTTGATGTTGCAACAAGCAAAACCAACGCCAACTATAGTAGGAGAAACACTAATGGATAAGCATTAGACAATCCCATCTCTACTAACATCTGAACAAGCTCGCTAATCCCCGTTACATCTAAAAATCTTTTTTTAGATCGCATGTCAACAATGTAATTTTGAAGTTGTGATTCAAGTGTCATACAATCTGCTTCAAAAAAATCTGATGGATACATTTTGGCTAGGCAACTAAGTTTCTCCTTGTCATAAGCAGTAAAAGAGTTCTTGGGATTCAAGTAACTAATTGAAATAAGCAACTCAGTACTAACTTCAGAAAATAGGTCGTTTAGTTCTTGGAGTTGCCTATCCAAGATTGTACAAAACAGCTCCACACGATAATACTCGTAATTGGTTTTATTTGGATCTTTACGATGTGATCTCCTGCGAACAACATGCTTATCATCCATGTCCGGAATTGTTATCTCATGTTTTTCACAAAATGATGACACCTCATTCAATAGGGAGTTCCATTCTTCTTCATTACTTCTCACTGTTTGCAATCGAGTCTTGCAAATTTTAAGAAGTTTCATGGCATTTAATATGTCTTGATCCTTCCTCCACAAAGCTTGTGACAGATCACTTGCTATACCTAATAAATTCTTCATCAAGTGCAGTGTACATACAAATTCAAAGCATTCCATTGAATCAATTAGAAATGCAGCTTCTGCTTTTTGTTCAGAATTCACAACATCAAGTTCCATGAATCCCATAAAATCAATTGAAGAAGAAAACATCAAAATCATTTTTATGATTGTACCATAATGTGATCCCCAATGTGTATCACCTGCTCACTTCAAGTTAGTCTCTTAATTGAGACCTTTACCACTTGCAATTTCACCTATTTGTAACTGATCAGCAATTGTAGCAGTCTGCCTCTCACGAAGCTGATCTTGTCTTTACATGAGGCACCCACAACATTAACAATGCTGCTAAGTAGAAAGAATAAAGAAGCAACTACTATGTGATTCTTAGCTACAGCTACACGAGTCAATTGTAGTTGGTGAGCAAAACAATGAATGTATTGAGCTGATTCATTCTCCATCAAGATAAGACTTTTCAAGCCACCCAATTCACCTCTCATATTACTTGCTCCATCATAACCCTGCCCACGGACTCTCGAGAAACTTAAATTATGCTTCGAAAATAACTCATCAATTGCACTCTTCAAGGTTACAGTTGTGGTATCAGGAACATGGACAACTCCTAGAAACCGTTCTATAACTAACCATTTCTTATCCACATAGCACAATAGGACAAAAATTTGTTCTTTCACTGAAATATCACGTGATTCGTCCACTAAGATTGAGAAAAATACATCTCCAAGATCTTGTATTATTGCATTTGTAGTCTCAATCACAGCTGCTGATGTGAATCAGGATCCATCATATATCACACTTTTAAGTATTCTTATATATATTATTATCTAAGTAATAATATAATATATTAATTATAAAATACGGGCTGATTTTGAGGATATTATTGGTGCCACTTTTTGTAGGCATTTTAAGGAATTAAATTACATATTATTATATCTTCTTATCAATTAAAATATTAAAAATATTGGCTGAATGCACATGATAATATGGTGCCACTTTTCAAAGTCCAAGAAGTCAAGTTTTGTGTATTCCAAGTACATTGAATCAAGATGGATGTCTTTTGGGATGCCTATTTTAAGTGCATTGAACTTAGTGAGCAGTTTTCTTTATTGGATCGGATCAGAGCTTTACTTATCCAAAATTGATGATCCACATATGTATTTCATAGTAGAAAATCTGATCTTCAACTTTCGTCAAGGGGTCATCTTCATTTGAATAAGTTATAATGGTCAAAATGACATAAACAGCTGCGGGACAAAAACTAGACAATATAAAGAAGATACATTGAACCTGGATGAAGCTCCTTGGATGCGCCAATATGCATTTAATTTAGGATAAAATTTTCATCTTATTATTATGAATTCATGCACTTAATTTCCTATAAATAGTCCTTGTATTTGTAATTTGAAAATTAAGCTTTTTGCTCAATATAAAATATATTTTCTTCACTTGGATTAGTGTTGTGTGAATTCTCTGGATAGAGTATTCAAAACCGGATTATCAAGGGCCCGAGCAACCCTTGTGGGTATCCAATATACCAAGGTGCTTAGAGACAAGTTTTCTAAGTGTCGAGGTTCTATTCCAAGGTGCCTTCTCACGAGTGGAGATTGTGTCGAGGAGCTCATTATTCCAAGGTGCTTTCACACAGGTTGTGACTGTGTCGAGGAGCTTATTGATTCCAAGGTGCCTCCACACAAGTTGTGGTTGTGTCAAGGACCTATTCCAAATACCTCAAATCCACGATCCTAAGTAATTCATTATATCTGAAGCCTTCCTCCGGGCGGTTTCACATCATTTGGTATCAGAGACAAGGCAGATTGACGGTATTATATCCCTTTATATTTTCTCAACCAAAAAAAAAACCTTTGAACAAAAGAATGGCTGGAAATAATGAAGATGTGCAAATGATCAATGAGAAGATTCCAATATTTTCAAGGATGATGGTGGCATTGTTCATCCATTTCTTTGTGTTGGATGACGGTTTCTATGTTGGAATTATTCGGTGTGTATGGCCAACATTCATATTCGACCCTGGTTGATTCGAGGACGAATCCTTTCGAATAGGGAGAGTATGATGTGAATCAGGATCCATCATATATCTCACTTTCAAGTATTCTTATATATATTATTATCTAAGTAATAATATAATATATTAATTATAAAATACGGGCTGATTTTGAGGATATTATTGGTGCCACTTTTTGTAGGCATTTTAAGGAATTAAATTACATATTATTATATCTTCTTATCAATTAAAATATTAAAAATATTGGCTGAATGCACATGATAATATGGTACCACTTTTGAAAGTCCAAGAAGTCAAGTTTTGTGTATTCCATGTACATTGAATCAAGATGGATGTCTTTTGGGGTGCCTATTTTAAGTGCATTGAACTTAGTGAGCAGTCTTCTTTATTGGATCGGATCAGGAGCTTTACTTATCCAAAATTGATGATCCACATATGCATTTCATAGTAGAAAATCTGATCTTCAACTTTCGTCAAGGGGTCATCTTCATTTGAATAAGTTATAATGGTCAAAATGGCATAAACAGCTGCGGGACAAAAACTGGAGAATATAAAGAAGATACATTGAACCTGGATGAAGCTCCTTGGATGAGCCAATATGCATTTAATTTAGGATAAAATTTTCATCTTATTATTATGAATTCATGCACTTAATTTCCTATAAATAGTCCTTGTATTTGTAATTTGAAAATTAAGCTTTTTGCTCAATATAAAATATATTTTCTTCACTTGGATTAGTGTTGTGTGAATTCTCTGGATAGAGTATTCAAAACCGGATTATCAAGGGCCCGAGCAACCCTTGTGGGTATCCAATATACCAAGGTGCTTAGAGACAAGTTTTCTAAGTGTCGAGGTTCTATTCCAAGGTGCCTTCTCACGAGTGGAGATTGTGTCGAGGAGCTCATTATTCCAAGGTGCTTTCACACAGGTTGTGACTGTGTCGAGGAGCTTATTGATTCCAAGGTGCCTCCACACAGGTTGTGGTTGTGTCAAGGACCTATTCCAAATACCTCAAATCCACGATCCTAAGTAATTCATTATATCTGAAGCCTTCCTCCGGGCGGTTTCACATCAGCTGCATTCACTATTTGCATCTGAATATCATGATGTATAAGCTTGTTATTTCTTGGATTATTACACAACACTTTATTAATTTCTTCGTTGTGGTCTCCCGAGAATTTCAGTAGCTCAAGGAAATTGCCCCTGTTATTTGAATTTTCATATTCATCATGTCCTCGAAATGGCAATCCCTGTCGTAAAATAAATCTTATCACATCCATGAAGCATTCAAACAAATTCGATACTCGCTATTTGATTGTTTGTTGTGCTTATGAAAAACATTGTGAATATCTTGCTTTTGGTTCTTGAAAGCTTGGTATTTTTGATAAGCTTTGAAATGGGCACCGGTTGGTTTTCCCTCATGTTGGACGAATCTTTCTTCTCCTTTGTTCCAATATGTAAATCCTCCCGAAGTAAAAGCATCGCCTCCTCTTACGAGTTCAGGAGGAAAAAGATAACAATAGAGACAGAAAGCTGCGTCTTTGTCGATGTTGTACTCTAGCCAACCAGAAAAATTACTAAACCAATTAGGCTGGAATTTGCGTGTGGTGTTGGCAATGGCTCTAGAAGGAAATTTGTGACTTTTGGGTTGGCAAGGTCCCCTTTGGATATACACTCTTCTTATTGCATCATGTAGATTAATATTCAAATGAGAAAGTGATTTCCTAAGACCTGGATCGGAAGGAAGATCTTTCACATCAAAAACTTCGCATCAATTGGAATTAGAGTGGTCTTCTCCTCCAAATCTTATGATTGAGATTGCAAGGGCGGGGGCGGGGGCGGGGGTGGGTTAACCTCATTTGTTACGGCTTTTTCCATCACATCTGCTACGGCTTTTTCCGCAGTACGATAGTACATTTTCATTGTTTCAATTTTTGTATGAACAAGTGACTTATTACGAAATACACATACAAAGTATACAATCAAGCATTTTGGAGTTATCAAAATAAATTATGCAACTGATTGAATTGAACTAGACTATCAAATATCAATCTTCCAATGCCATTGAACATTTGAACTCCTTAAAAATCACTAAAATTTCTTTAACAAACATCAACTACAAAGAGAAAATTAACATTTTTCTCTTCAACCCCCAATTTCTGCTCTTCTTTCTAGTAGGGTACAAATTTATGCTTCGCCTCATTCACCCCCAAAAATAAGAAATCAAAATTACTTTAAGCCAACATTTAATTAATGAATGAAGCTAAGTACCTGAATCACTTGACTTGAGACTTGAGTTGATAATGAACAGAAGATTTGAGATGAGATCTAATCCAGTCCGGCTCTGCTGCTTGGATGAGTGCGGAATAGTCACTAAGGCGAGCAGTCATGGAGACATTTTAACCATTCATTTTGAAGCATTTCAGAATTGTAGATAATATTTCCAAAAAAAATAATATATTATATATTTTTCCTTGGGATAAGATAACGGGAGTAAAGGACAATAGTTTTTTAAAATTTCAAACAAAAAACAGTGGGTCCATATGAGAAAATAAGAGGGTCAACCATGTATATCCTCATATTAATATATACATATATACACAACGAATTTTTGTTGTTGTTGTAGGGGGTCAGGTGCACCCCATACCTGCAACATAAAGCCGCCCCTGCCACAATTCAACACCAAAACTCAAACCTAATGTCATAAACCGTAATTAAACAATAGGAAGAGCATCTTACCTTTCAAGCAAGCAAAACCACAAGAAGAACTACAGCACTTTCTAAGTCTACTCCAAGAAACCTATTTGATCAATAATCAATCTTGAATTAATTGTAATCAAAGGATTCTACACAAAATGAACTATGATTACAAGCAAACAAAACACCGATACTGGATCAAAACGAGACGAAACCAATACTGGAGCTTTTCATTACCTTTCTCCAGACTTCAATTTTTCTATGTGAAAAGGAATTCCTTCTTCCGCTGATTCTTTTGCTATATTTTCTTATGAAAAGCACCAAGAACCTTGTGAGGAATCTGAAGAAGTCTCTTGAAGCCTTTCTTTTCCAATTTCAGAGATACAGTACGAACTTTGTCTAGGGAAGAGTTTTACTAACAACCCCTTGGGTCATGGGGAGTTACTTGTATAAATTAACTTCCAAGAGTTAATGGAAATAGAATTTCCATTAATTCACTCAACTTTCCATTTAAATCCTTTTTATTTTCTTTTCCTTGTATTTAGAATATACTTAATATCCATAATTAAATAAATATAATATACCGAACTTTACAAATTGACTCGTCTGTCCTTTCCCAAAGTTCGGGTTATTACATCCCCGCCCCCACTCCTTAAGAGGAGTTTCGTCCTCGAAACTCAAGCGTACTCAAACCGTTGACCTTTCTTAGCAACTCTCTCTTCAACACCAACCAAAAACGAAGTTTCATTTGTTCCCACAGACAACAACTAACAGCACCAATCTCGCTAACCACTTAATCAAAATGCTACTGATTCCCACACAGCTCAAACTCTTGCACACTTCACCCAAAACTGACCAAACCATCTTGAACAAATGGAAACCGCACTAACCAAATCTTTCATTCAACATTTCAGCCCTCTACAAACACTTACCCGGATGGTGTCCAAAAGTTTCCTAAAGGTTGAAAGGTAGGCTTAACTTCTTAGCTATCTTACTTAATACAAAAGTACTTGAAATTCTTGTATTAATTAAGACTGACATAGCTAAGTCATCCATTATTAATGTACCTAAAAGCTAGCTCATTAACTTAAATACAAGTACATTGATGAAGGATGGGAGGTTGCACATTGATGAAGTTTTGATGTTGAGGTGGCCATGGATGAGCTTTTTTTTTAGGGGATTATGGATAACATTAAACCTTGTAATTCTCCTTTTTATCAATAATGTTTTTTTAAAAAGAAAAAAACTTAAATTTACAAAAGACAAGAATCGTTTTTTTTTAAATTACTTTTTTATCTTGACAATATATCATATTAATCTCTGATTTGAACTTCATTCTTCTATTCTATGACTTAAATTATCTTCCAACAAAGCCCACCCTAATATTTTTCCTTTTCAAAAAATGTCTATATGACAAACTACAATCTAATACTCAGATAGTAATTTTTGGCTCACCCGATCATCCAAATTCAGTTCATTAGCCTATTCAGGTACTACCTCCGTCCCAAAATACAAGCCACTTTGGGTGTTCTTACACAGATTAAGAAAGTGGTTGTGTGACATAAACTTAAAGGAGAAATGACTATAATGTCATTTGACCATCATTAATGCAATACTTATAGAGTGGTTGGATTGTTAATAAATTAGGGGTGGATAAAAGAGTAATAAATGCTTCATTCGTAAGGTATAATGACCAGGGCCGGCCCTGACATATTTTGGGCTTAAGGCCATGTCCCCGAATTGGACGTTTTATTTGAAGTTGTTATTTTTTTATTTAAAAAACATACTTATCGCGTTTTTAACACCCGTACATACAAAATTCAATTTATTGATAGCCTTAAAACATGCCTACAAAGCAGTCTTTTCTAGCATATTTAGAAACAAAAAACCAAATTCATACGTATACACAAACAAAATGATATCTAAAATAATATATTCTTTTTAATTTCTATAGTTTTCCAAACAAAAAATTAATAAAACTTGTTTGTATGTCTAATTTTTTTTTGGGCCATGTTATTTTTTTATTGGGACCTTTTGTTATATATTTTTTTCATATATATTTTTTGTAATCGCTTGCATACGAGCTGCTGAACGAAATAATGTTATCGCAATGAAACGGGGTTCGACTTGATACATGCATCAGATCATGAACGGATATGCATTTTCAGATTTTCAGATACATGCATTTTCGAACTGATATGTACTTACCCTTTCGTTTTAGGGTTGCATTCTTTCATCCGGTGAACAGTGACAACCCTATCATTTCGTGAAAGGAGTACCTCCATTCGTTTATGGGGTACTTGCAGCCTATAAAATGTACAAGTATGCAGACGAAAATTCATAAGCTCTGACAGCATGTCCTCGGGTTTGATTCAAACAAGTCACTATTTGAATCAAACACCTCCGTTGTATCCTGAGAGAGATTTTTGTTTGATCCCTTAGTGACAATTCGTGTGGGACGAAACATCTCTTAAAAGATAACGCTTTGCGTGCCTTGGAGTCTTCTTCAATTTCTGTCAAATTCTTATTCATCAAAAAATTTCAACACTTTTATCGATTGGGGTAAAAAAAAAATTGGGCATTTATCAACAAAAATATTAACATAATATATTAGGTTGGATCGGATTGAATCTACACGGAATTTTTGTTTCTTTTAGTGAAACATGTACCGTTGGCCTTCCCGGCTCCGTTGGACCCTCCTGGCACCGTTTGGCTTAAGACGGGCGTCTCACCGGCTTCACAGGAGGGTCGGCTCTGATAATGACTTATATTTTAAAACAAACAAAAATAAGCAAATTAATTTATATTATGGGACGGACGTAGTATTAATTAATTCTTGGCTGCGTCCAATACGACGGTCACTGAAACTATTATCAAAATTTATTGAGTCCAACACTAAAGTTAGAACTTCGATGCTTCCGTATCTAAACTTTGGTGTTTAATAGGTCAACTTGGTATGCCTATATATATAACATTTTCTTAATTATTTAATAATCGGGTGGATCTTTTCATGGTTATACGAGGTTGACTAAGCAATTCCATTGGTTGTTATGTAAAGGTCGTAGATGTCTAACCTATCCGGATAAAAAATATTTGTGATATCCCGTAATTTCATAAAAGATAAATATGTCATTTTAGGGATTTTATGTGTATATTTAATTTTATAATTATTTTCCATTTTAAAATTAAGACATTAACTTTTTATGTTTTCTAATTGATCTACCGTCGGATTGACAGAACAATCACATATATATTAGGTAATTGTATTAAGGTTATTATTAATATATATATATATATATATATATATATATATATATATATATATATATATATATATATATATATATAGACGAGTGTTTTTAACCCAATTACCCGTAATTTTGACCCAAACCCGAAAATTGACCCGGACCATTCCCCATATAAACAAGTTTAAAATAATAAAAAAAAAAAACCCAGAATCAATCAATTAATCTCCAAAATCTTTTTTTTATAAAACTAATCTCCAAAATCTCAATAAATTTACTCCACAATAACTTCTATCCCATTATCTACCCCCCACTCTCCGCACTCCCTACTCCCAGGAAACCTCATTTCATTCTCATTTCTCCCAATCGAGTTAAAATTGTCATCACTACTTTTCTTCTTATTCAATCACATTTTCCTGATGAATATGTTTCTTGAGTTGTTCAACATCTTGAAGAATATTTTTTCCGACTGAATCGAAACAATCCACTTCGCTAAACCTTAAGACGAAAAGGTTGGTTTTTTTTCATGTTTTTTCGGTCATAGAATTTTTCATTGATATCTTAGATCAATACATGTTACTTTATTTTATTTTATTTTTAAATAACACTTCAATTTCATTGTCTAATGTTTTGAGTTAAAATTACCATCACTACTCTTCTTCTTATTAAATCCTTTTTTTCCTGATGAATATGTTTCTTTAGGTTGTTCAACATCTTGAAGGACACTTTTCCGACTGAATCGAAACAATCCATTTTGCTAAACCTTAAAACGAAAATGTTGGTTTTTTTTCATGTTTTTTCTGTCATAAAATTTTTCATTGATATCATAGATCAATACAAGTTACTTTATTTTATTTTATTTTTAAATAGCATTTCAATTTCATGATCTAATGTTTAAAAAATGTTTATGCTTCTCCTCCTTTTTGATTTCTTTCACATTCAATATTTTAGAATAATTAAAATATAGCCATAAAATAATTAACAAATTTCTTAAATAGAAATAAGAAATTAATTAAATCCTAAAAACAAGATTTTGAAAAAAAGAATCCTTGAGCTTTTCCAAAAAAATATTTCCTTGATTTAATTAAAATATTAAAAACGAAATTTAAAAAATTTATAAACAAAATCAAACAAAATCTCCTTAAAAAATGAATTCTTAAAAAAAAAAAAACCTTCGTACAAAACAAAATCTAAAAAGAAAAACCGTTGATTTAATTAAATACAAAAAAATATAACCATAAAATAATTTAAAAACTCCTTAATTATAAATATGAGGTAAATGTAAAAGGAAGTTAAATAAAATCTAAAAAACGAAATCTTAAAAAAGTCCTAGAGATTTTTAAAAAAAATCCCTGATTAAATTAAATTATTAAAAAATACGAAATTAAACAAATTTATAAACAAAATCAAACAAGATCTTCTAAAAAATGAAATATTTAAAAAATATCCACTTGATTTAATTTAATAAAAAAAAACAGAATTAATAGAATTTATGTGTAATCATCTAAAATATTTACACAATGATAGCACATTAATAGCGTGTGATTTCACAATAATAGCATATTAATAGCGTTTATACTAAAATCAATTTAATAGTTTGCGTATTAGAAAAAATAAAAACCGACTCTTAAATAAAACCGAAAATAAATCTGAAAAAATATTTTAAAAAAAAACTAAATTTGCAAAATCAATGAATTTATTGCAAAATTAAAAATCTCTCCCGGTCCCAAGCATTAAATCCGGAAAATCTTCTCGCAAATAAAAAAACCCGGGGAAAAAAATAAAAAATACAAAATCAATGAATTTATTGCAAAATCGAAAATCTCTCACCAATTTAAATAAAAAAATTCGCCCACACGTAATAAAACCTACCAGCAAATTAAAAGAACCAGGCATTAATAGCATTTATATTCAAATCAATTTAAAATTGACTCTTTAAAAAAAACGTCAAACGTAACTTTAAAAAACCGCCTCTTTAGGAAAATAGTAAAATGAAAATTTAAAAAACCGACTCTTTAGAAAAAAAAAAACAACCACTCTTAAAAAATTATGATTAAAAATTTCACATGAATAGAATTTATGTGCAATCCTCTAAAATATTTACACAATGATATCACATTAATAGTGTGTGATTTCGCAATAATAGCATATTAATAGAGTTTATACTGAGATTAATTTAATAGTGAACCAAAAATGGAAGCCAGCGTATTAGAAAAAAAACCGACAATTAAATAAAACCAACAAATAAATCTGGAAAAAAAAAAATCAAAAAATACAAAATCAGTGAATTTATTGCAAAATCGAAAATCTCTCCCGGTCCCAAGCATTAAATCCGGAAAATCTGCCAGCAAATAAAAAAAAATCCGGGAAAAAAAATTAAAAAAATACAAAATCAATGATTTTATTGCAAAATCGAAAATCTCTCACCAATTTAAATAAAAAAAATTCGCCCCACACGTAATAAAATCTGCCAGCAAATTAAAAATCAGGTAAGGTAGGGTAGGGTAGGGGTTGGTAGGGGTTGTGGTAGGTAGGGTAGGTAAGGGGTGGTGGGCAAGGTATGGTAAGGTGAAGTGGTGGGTAAGGTTGGGTAGCTAGGTAGGGTACAGTAGGGAAGAGTATGGTAAGGTAGGTTGGGGTAGTGGGTAAGGTAAGGTAGGGTGGTAGGGTAGGGTAGAGTGCAGTGGTGGGTAAGGTAGGGTTAGGGAGGGTTGAATAGGATAGGATAAGTTGGGGTAGTGGTAAGGTAAGGTATGGTGGTTTGATGGGTAAGATAGGGTATAGTGGAATGGTGGATAGGGTAGGGTTGGATGGTGGGTAGGGTAGGGTGCAATGGTGGATAGGGTAGGGTAGGGTTGGATGGTGGGTAGGGTAGGGTGCAGTGGTGGATAGGGTAGGGTAGGGTAGGGTGGTGGGTAGGGTAGGATGGTGGGTAGGGTAGGGTGCAGTGGTGGGTAAGGTAGGGTTGTGAAGGGTAGGATAGGTTGGGGTAGTGGGTAAGGTAAGGTATGGTGGTGTGATTGGTAAGATAGGGTATAGTGGAATGGTAGATAGGGTAGTGGTGGGTAGGGTAGGGTGAAATGGTGGGTAAGGTAGGGTTGGTGAGGGTTGAGTAGGGTAGGATAGGTTGGGGTAGTGGGTAATGTATGGTAAGGTGGTGTGGTGGATAAGATAGGGTAGAGTGGAATGATGGATAGGGTGGGGTTGGGTGGTGCGTAGGGTATAGTGGGGTGGTGAATTGGGTAGGGTAGAAAACGGTGGGGTGGGGGAAGGTAGGGTGGTATGATGGGTAATGTAGGGTAGGGTAAGGTGGATTAAAGTGGAGTAGAGTAGGTAATGGGTAAGGTGGGTAGGATGTCGAGGGTAAGATATGTGATATCGGGTAGGGTAGGATAGGGTGGTTTAGGGTATGATAGCGGTGGGTAGGGCAGGGTATGATGTTGGGTAGGGTAGGGTGAAGTGGTGGGTAAGGTAGGGTTGGGGAGGTTAGGGAGGGTTGGGGAGGGTTGAGTAGGGTATGATAGGTTGGGGTAGTGGGAAAGGTAAGGTATGGTGGTGTGGTGGGTAAGATAGGGTAAAGCAGTAATGGTGGATAAGGTAAGGTTGGGTGGTGGTAGGGTACCGTGGGGTGGTGGGTTGGGTAGGATAGAGAATGATGGGGTGGTGGGAAGGTAGAGTGGTATGATGAGTAAGGTAGGAGGTGGATGAAAGTGGAGTAGAGTAGGTAATTGGTAAGTAGGTAGGATGTCGATGGTAAGATATGGTGATATTGGGCAGGGTAGGATAGGGCGGTGGGTATGGTATAATAGCGGTGAGTAAGGCAGGGTGGGAAGAGAGGTAGGGTGCAATGAGGTATGACGATGACTACCCACCCTTTATCTGCAGGTAATCACATTGTCATACGTCTCCGTGCAATGCACGGGTTTATGACTAGTATATATATATATATATATATATATGTGTGTGTGTATCTGTCTCTAATCTTATATATGTATATATAACATATAAATAAATATTGTATGTATGTAATATATATGTGTTATTATATATGCATATACCTCAAATTGATTAGCATGGAATTGCTTGAAGCCACGTTGATACTTACATGGCAACATATATTGCTGGTTAGTATCAATTCAATATCCTAGTGTTGGCCACATTATCTAATAACTCGCTTGCATGACAAACGTTTTATGTAAATGGCTATATAATCCCTTCTTCCGTGAATACATGCATATATGATATATATTTCAATTATATACAGAAATAAAATTACTTTATAATGCTGGAACAATAGTAATTCACCCGAAGTACTGTAGAAGTACTTAGAGAGACAAATGGTATTATCTAATATCACTATCAAGCATTGTAACACCCCGTTCCCGGACACCGAGTCCTTATCCGGAAATCGAAACGTTCGGCACGCATAATATTAAATAAATAATATTACACGTAAGCCTCTACTACGTCGTATCAAGTAAAAGCAAACGGAAACTAAAAGACTCGGGTAATTTTTTTCAAATAACCAAGAATAGAAATAAAGAACTAAAGAGGAAATGTAATATTATTACATCCGAAACGAAACCAACGAATCCAAAATGTACGAATCCCAAAGTACTAGAAGTAACTACAGAATCCGATAATAATTCAAGTCTATGACATAAATGTAAAAAATGAATAAACAAGGTCTTCAAGTCCGGCGTCCTCAAACGTCGTCATCAAAGTCCTCCTCGAACTCCTCATTTACCTGTTCGTCTTCTCTCCCCCAAACAAATAAATAAACATGCATTTGAGGTAAGTACAAAGTACAAAGTAAGATGTAGAAGCTACAATACAATTAAGGTTATTATTAAAGATGTTATCTTAGTGAGACCGACTCAATTTAGGGTTCATTCCATGCCCATCGATACGTCATGACTATACGTTTCTAACTTAGCTTATCTTTGTTACATCATTTCTCAAGGACACAAAGCATGGTGAAAATTCCACCACGAGATATACTTGCCAACTACGGTGATTAGCATCGGTAGTCCCGGGATCTCCCCGGTATGCATATACATTCGATGGATTTCCTCCACTACCCTTCAGCCTTTTGAGCCAGTAGCGTTGTCCACCTTTTATGAACGTATCACATCGCCGATTTGAATCAGTTCCTAACCAAGAATAGATGACGTTTTAGCTTTTACTACACTTATGTAATTATTAATATGAATTAACTAGTCACCTAAGTGTTTTCAGAATAATAATCACCATATCAACTATACTCCCTCACTTAGACAACTAGACATCACATCCTACCAATTACACAGACATTGATGAACCCTAGTTCATCAAAGCACAAGCCCTTTCATGCCCTTCCGACGGATCCGAACTTCAACTCCCTTTAAGAGTACATTCGGTGTTTTAACTGAACGAATCAGAAGTTCAATCGAAGCTTGTTCATGTTTAATTAATGTTAACATATAAGGATTAAGGGTTTAAAACAGTGAAAAACACAATTATGAAGCCGAAAACCAAGCTAAAATGCTAGAATAGTGAAAACAAGGTAAAACAGGCCAGACGCCCGTTTGAAACCCTATGGACGCCCGTCCGTAACCAAACGCCCGTCCACTAACCTCAGACGCCCGTCCGTCAAAAATAGCTACATCCTGAATCAAAAGTCTGACCTCAAACGCCCGTCTGCCTAATGCAGACGCCCGTCCGCCTAATGCAGACGCCCGTCCGCCTGGGTTTTCCCCAAAACGCTAAAATCTTCACAACTCGATTTCTGAATCGTTTCTAACCTAATTAACCTCGTTTTCAGCACAGCAACACGTAGAAAACATATTTAAAACATTCCATAGCATCTATGATCCTTTGATCAACGAAAAAGCACACCTTTCTTGCATCTAATCATCTTAAATCTTGATCTAATCCTCAATAACGTTAATTAGAATTGTAGGAAGAGCCTCTTACCTTTTAAGAAGCAAATTCCAAGTCCAAACTCAGAAAAACAGCAGCTAAAACCGTCTTTTTTTTCTGCAGAAAACATGTGTGATAAATCCAAACTTAGATTAGATTCAATCACACGCTTCTAAACGACAAAAACTACGAATTGATCAGTTTGAATCCATCAAACTCGAAGAAGAACAAGGCTAGGGTTTAATCATACCTTATCAAGGCTTCAACTTTTTGATGTCACAGCGTTGCTCTCTTCACAACTATTCCGGTGCTCGACTCTGATCTGAAAACCGTCAAGGATTGAATTAACAACTGATGAAAATTCCTCCAGCCCTAATCCCTTGCTCACACACGCAGAGAGTGAATTTGGAGGTGGAAAATCTGATTAAAACTTTAAGGGGCTGATTAGGTTGATTTTCCCTTAAATAGGAAAAATCTCATAATTACCTAATTTCAAGGATTTTCCTTAATCACCCTTATTAAAGCAGATTTTCTTCCTTAAATATATACATTTATATATCTCAAATTATGTATATAATTATCCAAATTATTAACTCCGAATAAAAGGAACCGAACCCAATATTCTGTTTCGGCAAAATGACACGTCTGCCCTTTCCCGAAAATCGGAATATTACATTCTTCCCCCCTTAAAGGAGTTTTGTCCTCGAAACTTAGAACATACCTGTTAAGTCCATAAAATCTGGAAACTCACTGATCATATCGTCCTCAAATTACCAAGTAGCTTCATCCGGTGAATGATTGCTCCATTGCACCAGAACCAAAGGTATCAACCGTCTCTTAATCATTTTTTCTTTCCGGTCCAAAATTCTGATCGGTACCTCATCATACGAAAGATTATCTTAGAGAATCTCCGGATCAACAGTAGCCTCAACATCCGTCTTGGTCAAACACTTCTTCAACATCGAGACATGAAACACATTGTGGACTCTTGACATGGATTCCGGTAACTTAAGCTTATATGCCAATGGTCCAACTCTTTCCAGAATCTCGAAAGGTCCAACGTACCTAGGGCTTAGCTTTCCCTTTTGCCCAAAACATTTCACTCCCTTCATTGGTGATGCTCGTAGGTAAACTCTTTCACCAATTTCAAACTCTAAAGGCCTTCTTCTAACATCTGCCCAACTCTTCTGTCTATTTTGAGCCGCCTTCAAATTCTTCTTGACCAACTGAACCATTTCTTTAGCTTGCTCAACCAATTCCGGCCCGGTGATTTGTCTTTCCCCGACTTCATCCCAAAACAGCGGCGTTCTACATCTTCTTCCATACAACGCTTCAAACGGTGGCATGCCTATACTTGCATGATAACTATTGTTATAGGCAAACTCTGCTACCGGTAGGTAATCATCCCATGATCCACCTACTTCCAAAATACAAGCTCTCAACATATCTTCAAGTGTTTGGATGGTTCTCTCAGATTGTCCATCTGTCTGAGGATGAAAGCCCATACTCAAATCCAACTTGGTTCCGAAAGCTGCTTGTAAACTTTTCCAAAACCGACTTACGAACCTCGAATCACGATCCGAAACTATCGATATCGGTACTCCGTGTAACTTCACTATATTTTCCAAGTATAGTGTTGTCATCTTCTTCATGGGCATATGAACCTTATACGGTAGGAAGTGGGCTGACTTGGTCAACCTATCCACGATCACCCAAATTGCATCACTACCGCCTCTTGTCTTAGGTAAACCGGTGATAAAATCCATAGTGATCTTATCCCACTTCCATTCCAGAATATCCAAAGGCTTAAGCATTCCTCCTGGTCTTCTATGTTCGCTTTAACCTTCTGGCAAATATCACACTCTGCAACGAACTTGGCTATCTCAAGTTTCATCGAGGGCCACCAAAACCTTTCCTTCAAGTCTCTGTACATTTTAGTAGCTCCCGGATGAACTGCAAAAGCAATCCTATGTGCCTCTTCCATGACTCTCCGTCTTAAATCACCCACATTAGGTACACACAAACGATCCTGATACCAAAGATTCCCATTCTTATCTAACACATAGCCAACCTTAGGCTTTTCTCTTGCAACTCGCTTCAAGTCAACCAAAACTGGGTCTTCATCTTGCTTTTCCCAAATATCATCCATCAATTCAGACCTTGCTAACAACGGTGCCACAAACTTCCGGTCTTCAATCTGATCAAAGCTTCTGATTCTCAACCCATCTAATCTTTCTGCCATTTCTTCAACACTTGAAACCGCTAACACTGGTTTTCTGCACAAAGCATCTACTACCACATTTGCTTTACCCGGATGATACTAAATCTCCAGGTCATAATCCTTTACGAACTACAGCCATCTCCTTTGTCTCATATTCAGATTCTCTTGGGTAAAGAAATACTTCAAGCTCTTGTGATTGGTAAAGATCCTGGCCTTAACTCCATACAAATAGTGCCTCCAAATATTCAAGGCAAACACAACTGCTGCTAACTCCAAGTCGTGGGTTGGGTAATTCTTCTCATGCACCTTCAGCTGTCTGGATGCATAAGCAATTACCTTCCCTCCCTGCATCAACACGCAACCTAAACCTTGTCCCGAAGCGTCCGTGTAAACGTCATAATTATCAAAGATCTCCGGAACTGCCAAAACTAGGGCTGTAGTCAACCTCCTTTTCCACGTCTGAAAAGCATCTTCACACTCATTGGTCCACTCGAACTTCACATCCTTTTGAGTGAGCCGGGTAAGTGGTGTAGCTATCTTTGAGAAGTCTTATACAAACTTCCTATAATAGCCAGCCAAACCGAGAAAACTTCTAACCTCTGAAACGGTAGTCGGTCTGGACCACTTCTCAACTGCTTCAATCTTCGCGGGATCAACCTTAATGCCATCTCCGGAAATGACATGACCCAAGAAACTAACTTGATCCAACCAAAAGTCACACTTTGAGAACTTAGCATACAGCTGGTTCTTCTTCAAAGTATCCAACACTATCCTTACGTGTCCTTCATGATCTTTCTCATCCTTATAGTACACTAGGATATCATCTATGAACACTATCACAAACTTATCCAAGTATGTCATGAAAACACGCTGCATTAAATCCATAAATGCAGATGGAGCATTAGTGAGTCCAAAAGGCCTGACTAAGAACTCATAATGTCCATACCTCGTACTAAAAGCCGTCTTCGTATATCTGCTACCTTGATCTTCAACTGATGATAACCCGATCTAAGAACAATCTTGGAAAACACTCTCTTGCCTTGCAACTGGTTAAACAAATCATCAATCCTTGGCAAAGGGTACTTATTCTTGATGGTAAGATTGTTCAACACTCTGTAATCTATACACATCCTCATGCTACCATCTTTCTTCTTAACAAACAACACTGGGGCTCCCCAAGGCGAAGTACTAGGCTGAATTATATTCCTCTCAAGCATATCCTTAAGTTGTGCTTTTAACTCCTTCAATTCAGCCGGTGCCATTCTATAGGGTGCCTTAACAACTGGCGCCGCTCCGGGTATCAACTTAATCTCAAATTCAATCTCTCTATCCGGCATGTTTCCCGATAACTCTTCTGGAAACACTTCAGGATACTCGTTCACTACAGGGTTTTCCTATAACTTAGGCTTCACTTGTTCCACATCTACTGCGTACAACAAGTAGCCTTCACAACCTTTCCAACAAGCTCTTATAGCCTTAACCACTGAAATTATAGGGTGACGCTCCTTAATGGGCTTATAAACATTCCCCTGATAAGTCTTATCTGATTTTCCCGGTATCTTAAAGGTCACTCTCTTTTCTCTACAATCCAAATGGACAAAATTCTCGGATAGCCAATCTATTCCAAGAATCACATCAAAATCTGAAAAGTCCAAAACCGTAAAGTCACTCTTGCAACGATACGTTCCAACTCGAACATCTACTTGCGGCAGCAACTTGGTTACCTTGGTCACTTTCCCTAATGGTGTTGTTATCTCCAAAGTGTTTCTTAAAGTTTCCATTGGTAGGTTAAGCTTCTTAGCTACCTTAGTTGACACAAAAGTGTTAGACGCTCCCGTATCAAACAATGCCATGACCACTTAGTTATCTAACATTATTGTATCTAGAACGTGAATTCATTTATTTAAACACAAATACAACATGATTTAAATCGTGCTATAAAAGAACTCAAATAAATTACAACAAACCAAAGGTACCTGAAAAAACATTGTCATCTAGTTCAGCCATCTCAGCATCCACTGCAAACACTCGAACTGGGCGACTTGGGCCGCCCTTCCCATTTCCTTGTCTAGAAATATTCGAACTCCCCTTGGTTGGACACACCTTGGCAAAGTGCCCTAAATCTCCACAATAGTAGCATCCGCCTGAACTAGCCTTACATTCCCCTGAGTGGTTCCTGTTGCACTTAAAGCATAAAGGTGCTCCGGTTGGAGGTTTACTCGCTGCAGGGGCTGTTGTCTTCTTGAAATTTTTGTTGCGGTGCTCCCCGGCTATTACCTTGACTCGTGCCAAAATTCCTCTTATTCCCAATAACAACTGTGGCCTTCTTCCTGAAGGTCTCAACCTCCAAGGCCTTATTCAACACTTCAGGCATATTCTTAGCTGTGAAACCCAACATACCTGACTGTATCTGATACGATAACCCTTCCTTGTATAGGGCCATCTTCCTCTCTTCTACCTTCATTAACTCAGGGTAGAATCTCCCTAACTCGTTAAACTTGTTGGTGTACTGTGATACTGTCATGTAATTACCTTGCTTAAGCTTTAGAAATTGACTCGCCATGTATGTCTGCACTCTTTCTGGGAAATACTCATTATAAAACATGGCCTTAAAACTCTCCCAGTCCGTCACTTTCCCATTGCTACTCTGTATAGCGTCAATCCAAGCTTCAGCTGCACCTAAAAGGAAACTAACAGCTAACTGTGCCATCTCAAATTCAGGAACATGTATATTCCTGCAAGCCTTCTCGAAGCCTCTTAACCATTTTTCAGCCTTTGAATGCTCGACATTCCCAAAGAAGTCTTGAACTCTGTTTCTTCTCAACCTCGTATACCAGTCAATTGGTGGTGCTTGCTCGAAAACCAGCCTAACTGGTGGGGCTTGCGCATAAACTGGAGGGTATCCAAAAGGTATCTCTTGCTGCTGGTACTGGTGTTGGTGGAAACCGTAGGGTGGGTAACCAAAGCCTTGATGATGGTCAAAACGGGGTGAAGGTGGTACAGTAGGTCGAGGAGTATGACCCACTAGAAGAGGTAAAAGGTCTGATGCTGCTGATGATGGAAAACTGGTGGCGAGGGGTGGCTCACCGGTGGAGGGTAAACACTCACTGGAGGTGGATAAATACTAGTTGCTGGGGGTACGTAGACTGGTGGAATGTCTCCCACTACAGTGACTCGTATAGGTGCTTCTCCTGGTTCTCCATAGATGTAGTTATACCTCGGTGGAGGGTAGCTCACTGGTGGCGGTACTAAATCCGTTGGAACATCACTTACCAATGAAAACTGAACCGAACTTCCCACATGCCATTGTGGGCGTTGCTCCTGATGAGGTCGCGGTGACAAGCCCTGCTGAGATCGTGGTGTAAGGGGTTGCAGTATGAGGGGGTGGGGTGGGGCTCGGATGTGTTGAAGGATTCTGCCTCACAAAACCGCCTCTAACAACTGGTGTAGGACTCTATCGTCGAACTCCTGATGCTTCAGCACCTGCTCCAGTTCTCATGAACACCATCCTGATGATCAAAGAAAACTAGAACGTTACTAATAGATCTAAGGAGAACTTATCTTAAAAGAAAGGAAGCCTAAAAGACGCTTTTCTCTGATACCAACTGTAACGCCCCGTTCCCGGACACCGAGTCCTTATCCGGAAATCGAAACGTTCGGCACGCATAATATTAAATAAATAATATTACACGTAAGCCTCTACTACGTCGTATCAAATAAAAGCAAACGGAAGGTAAAAGACTCGGGTAATTTTTTTCAAATAACCAAGAATATAAATAAAGAACTAAAGAGGAAATGTAATATTATTACATCCGAAACGAAACCAACGAATCCAACATGTACGAATCCCAAAGTACTAGAAGTAACTACAGAACAAATATTAATCCAAGTCTATGACATAAATGTAAAAAAATGAATAAACAAGGTCTTCAAGTCCGGCGTCCTCAAACGTCGTCATCAAAGTCCTCCTCGAACTCCTCATTAACCTGTTCATCTTCCCTCCCCCAAACACATAAATAAACATGCATTTGAGGTAAGTACAAAGTACAAAGTAAGAAGTAGAAGCTACAATACAATTAAGGTTAATATTAAAGATGTTATCTTAGTGAGACCGACTCAATTTAGGGTTCATTCCATGCCCATCGACACGTCATGACTATACGTTTCTAACTTAGCTTATCTTTGTTACATCATTACTCAAGGACACAAAGCATGGTGAAAATTCCACCATGAGATATACTTGCCAACTACGGTGATTATCTCCGGTAGTCCCGGGATCTCCCCGGTATGCATATACGTTCGATGGATTTCCTCCACTACCCTTCAGCCTTTTGATCCAGTAGCGTTGTCCACCTTTTATGAACGTATCACATCGCCGATTTGAATCAGTGCCTAACCAAGAATAGATGACGTTTTAGCTTTTACTACACTTATGTAATTATTAATGTGAATTAACTAGTCACCTAAGTGTTTTTAGAATAATACTCACCATATCAACTCTACTCCCTCACTTAGACAACTAGACATCATATCCTATCAATTACACAGACATTGATGAACCCTTTCATCAAAGCACAAGCCCTTCCATGCCCTTCCGACGGATCCGAACTTCAACTCCCTTTAATAGTTCATTCGGTGTTTTAACTGAACGAATCAGAAGTTCAATCGAAGCTTGTTCATGTTTAATTAATGTTAACATATCAGGATTAAGGGTTTAAAACAGTGAAAAACACATTTATGAAGCCAAAAAAAAGCTAAAATGCTAGAATAGTGAAAACAAGGTAAAACAGGCCAGACGCCCGTTTGAAACCCTATGGACGCCCGTCCGTAACCAAACGCCCGTCCACTAACCTCAGACGCCTGTCCGTAAAAAACAGCTACATCCTGAATCAAAAGTCTGACCTCAAACGCCAGTCTGCCTAATGCAGACGCCCGTTTGAGCTACTGCAGTCGCAAACGTTCGTCTGCCTAATGCAGACGCCCATCCGCCTGGGTTTTCCCTAAAACGCTAAAATCTTCACAACTCGATTTCTGAATCATTTCTAACCTAATTAACCTCATTTTCAGCACAGCAACACGTAGAAAACATATTTAAAACATTCCATAACATCTATGATCCTTTGATCAACGAAAAAGCACACCTTTCTTGCATCTAATCATCTAAACCTCAATAATGTTAATTAGAATTGTAGGAAGAGCCTCTTACCTTTTAAGCAGCAAATTCCAAGTCTAAACTCAGAAAAACAGTAGCTAAAACCGTCCCTTTTTCTGCAGAAAACATGTGTGATAAATCCAAACTTAGATTAGATTCAATCACACTCTTCGAAATGACAAAAACTACGAATTGATGAGTTTGAATCCATCAAACTCGAAGAAGAACAAGGCTACGGTTTAATCATACCTTATCAAGGCTTCAACTTTTTGATGTCACAACGTTGCTCTTTTCATAACGATTCCGGTGCTCGACTCTGATCTGAAAACCGTCAAGGATTGAATTAACAACTGATGAAAATTCCTCCAGCCCTAATCCCTTGCTCACACATGCAGAGAGTGAATTTGGATGTGGAAAATCTGATTAAAACTTTAAGGGGCTGATTAGGTTGATTTTCCCTTAAAAAGGAAAAATCCCATAATTACCTAATTTCAATGATTTTTCCTTAATCACCCTTATTAAATCAGGTTTGCTTCCTTAAATATATACATTTATGTATCTCGAAATTATGTACATAATTATCCAAATTATTAACTCCGAATAAAAAGAACCGAACCCAATATTCCGTTTCCGCAAAATGACACGTCTGCCCTTTCCCGAAAATCAGAATATTACAAGCATACCACGATATTCATAGTGACGATGCCAAAAATTGACCTTACACATGTGTCGCCTTCACATCTGCACAATAATAAATAAAGATAGAGAAAAGCCTCCATCAAAGGCCAGAACCCCTAGTACCCGTACCGCATGAGCTCGGTCACCATTCTCCGACCTCTCCAGGTCGGCCTATACTTGTGATCAAACCTGCCGATCCCTGACCCTATAGGTCGGCTCAAGTCCCTCTCGGACCAAACCTCTTATGCACGCAATAATCCGAGTTGATCCCAGCTCGGCTATCTTCTTCGACCTCCGTAGGTTGGCCCAAATACAGAAGGATTCATCCCATTCAGCTCGGGCCATCTAAGTCGGCCAGAGTCGATCTTCTATCGTATTTCACACGTGTGTGATAATTAGATAAATATGGGAAGAATCGCTCATATTTGCTACTCTGATTTTGACAGTTAAATATGTCCATAATTATCTCCTAAAATTAAGGAGATTAATCATAGTTATCTTATCCTTTGTGAACGCGAAATCTAGGCCCAACAAGGACAAGGCCCACGGCTCCTTAGGGCATAACACTCCTCTATATAAACCATCCCTAAGGAACTATGAAGACTTGATTTCTATACACGCATTGGATACGTAGGCAGCTTGAAATCCAGTTTCTCAAGTCCAGTCTAAATTATCACCAAAACACCCCCCTCTTTTTATCATGGTCTTAAGGCTTTTTGCAGGTTGTATTTAGGAGAACAACCCTGGATTTATCATCGAAAAGATTTTTAGAATCGTCAAATGGCGCTAGAAGGAGGGTCTCCTACTGACAACTTTGTCAAAAATCCACTAGAAAAAACGCAGTCAGATCTACGGCCAATTTCCAGAGATTGAGCCGTCAAAACCATAATTCCACCGTTCAGATTGAAGAAGAAGGTGGAAGGAACAATCCCTCCAACTTTGTGCCGATCGGAGTCCGTTTCGATGCCCGATCATTGCCGGAAAGTTGTTGCTGCTGCAGTATCACCAAAAAACGTAGCAGTCAGATAGGTGGTTAATTGCCCAAGATTGAACCGTTGAAACACAATTTCCACCGTTCAGATCGAAGGCGAATTAGGGTCGAACAAGCTCCCCAAAATTCATGCCGATCGGAGCCCGGTTCAATGCCCGATCGTCGCCATAAAGTTGCTGCTGCTGTATCACCAAAATGCAGCAGTCAGATCGGCGGGCAATTGCTGGATATTGAGCCGTTAGAAAAAAACTTTCACCATTCAGATTGAAGAAGTGGATGGAAGGAACAAGACCTCCAAATTTCAAGCCGATCGGAGTCCGTTTCGATGCCCGATCGTCGTCGTAAAGTTGTTGATGTATCACCAAAACGCAGAACTCGGATCTAAGGCCAATTCCCAGAGATTGAGCCTTCAGAAACAAATTTCCACCATTCAGGTTGAAGAAGAAGGTGGGAGGAATGAGCCTTCCAAATTTCGTGCCGATCGGAGTTCGTTTCGATGCCTGATCATCGATAGAAAGTTGATGCACTATTACAAAAATAAGCTGCGAGTTTTCTTCCTTATTTTCCAAGATCCAGGCCGAGCTCCCTAACACTCCATTATCCAAGATGAGCTACCCTGCTCTGCAGATCCGAGCTCTGAAGAGTCAAGATACAATCTCTCATCGGGTTTTATTTCTACAACTTTATTATGATCACACTTCCTATTCGTTTTCGGAACTCTCCCGACCTAAAGAGTCAGGACGAGCTTTATCATACTTGGAACTCGCCTTCGGGCGAGCCTTCTATAAGTCCGTCTTCAGGTCGGCATCATATTTGGAACACACCTTCGGGAGAGCCTTCTGTAAGTCCGAATTCATTTCGGCATCATATTTAGAACTCGCTTGCGAGCGAGCCTTCTATAAGACCGACTTCAGTTCGGCACCGACAGATTATACCAATAAGCAAACGGCATGTTAATTTACAATTATTTTGTTCTCCATTATGCATAGTATTTATTAATTTTACAGGACAAACACATATGCAACTCTTTCACGCGAGAAGTCATCACTAGCCTGGCCCTGCTTGCCATACTTTTAAAACGAGAAGTCAGCACTAGCCTGGCCCTGCTCGTCCAATACTTTCATGCAAGAAGTCAGCACTAGCCTGACCCTGCTCACCGTGTTTTAAAACGAGAAGTCAGCACAGCCTGGCCCTGCTCGTCCAATACTTTCATGCGAGAACTCAATCCGAACTGGCCCAGCTCGCCCAATAATATGCGTGGCAGTCGGTCGCCCTGAATGCCATAACTCAAAGCCCCAAGCGGTCAAGCCCGCGATAAGGACATCGTCCCATCAGGTTCTCCTTAACGTTATTTTAATGTTGTTGGAAATAATATTTGTGTTTTGATGATGATTCGTCACGTAATTAGTAAGATCACTTACAACCCATGATGATGAAGTCATAACTAACTGTTATAGTGCAAAATGAAAGAAGAAGCCAGAAATGGTCTAGAGAAAATGTATAAGTTATGTCTAGAGTCTGAACCTTTTATAGGTTGTTTCAGACAAGCATTGTAATAGATAAGAACTAGGCGAACAGCTGAGTCACAGCAAGCAAACTGAGTATACACTTGGAAAACTGAGGGATCAGACTCAGTTATGAGAAAACTGAAGAAGATGAGTTCGCTGAGAGACACAGACTCAGTTGGCTTATCTAGAAGACTGAAGAACTGAGGGACACAGACTCAGTTACCGAAGACTGAAGAACTGAGGTGGCAAACTCAGTTAGAAGATGATTAAGTCATGACTATAAGACAGGATTCAGGCAAGTCTGTGGTGACCTGAAACTGAACTATAGATCATGTAAAGCTGAATAATCTTAAGGACAAAGATTATCAGTTACTAGGAAAAGGAGAAACTGAACGGTGTACTCTGACTCAGTCAATTGAAGTCAGATGTCAAGATCATAAGGTACTCAGTTTTGAAGAAGAGTAGAAAACTGAGTTAAGGCCTTGTTAAATTTGAATTGACAATACGACAAAAGATCGTACATATGAACGTTGGCTAAACGACAAATGTAATGGCTATAAGAGCTAGTGGCCGTTACATCACCCCTATAAATACACAAGGGAAACACTTCAAAGAAGAGAGAGGGAGGGATCTGAAAAAGGTTTTAATAGCATATATATAAAGATCCAGATCCAGAAAATCAGATTTCATGTATAGAAAATGGGAAGCCAACAGAATTGCCTTAAAGATTAAAAAGAAAGATCCAGTAACCCATTAAGTGGGAAAGAGGCATCTCGGAGCTACAAAGTCATATCCAGAAGAAGCAAACAGCTCACTGAATTAATCTTTTGATTAATTCTAAACCAAAACTTTATGAAAAAGGGTTGGCTGTGCATAGTTTGAGGAGAGCAACTCCACATTTCCTCATACCTTTAGTGGTGAGCTGGTGTAGGAGCTATTCCACCTCCGAAAGATCAGTGTGCAGAGTGCAGGTGGCAATCTTACCTTTCTTCATTATGTGTAGACAGTGAAACTAGGGTGTCGTGAAGGACTGTCATTAGGTTAGGATTTTGTAACAGTTATCTCAAGATTCTAGTGATACCTCCTACACGACAGGAGAATGGGAGACGTACGGGATTACACCACCCGGAACTTCCATAAACAAACTCTGTGTTGATTTACTTTATGCATTTATGTTTGTGATATGATTGTGTTATTTATTGCATAATCATGCTATCACTTCACTCAGCAAACACTAGATACTGAGTCAGCACAAAACTGTTACATAGGAGGTTTAGATCTTTATTGACACATCTATTGCACAAAAGGCTTAATCTTATCCGCTGCAAGATAATCCAGTTATTGCATTAGCAAAACTGAATTAACTAACTCCTTGCAAGTTTAAAGGACATGAACAAAACTAAGCTGAGCATCAGTTGGAGTTTGGGAAAAACTCAGTTCCTGGGGTACTTCCAGTTTGGGAAAGTTTTTGGTGACAAGTTTATTCACCCCCCCCCCTCTCTAAACTTGTGTTAGCCTTTCCAAGGGACCAACAATTGGTATCGGAGCAGTTCTTCCGTTTGGAAGTGATCCAAAGATATCTTACATACCAGTTGTTGATTACCCCTCACTGTATCAGTTGTAAAAGCACTTAGTTGAAATGGTTACATCTAGAATCAGAAGTTGGCTTATTCACCCCCTGGCTAATTGTTTTCAAAATGTATCTGATTTTCATGATCAAATAATTGAGAGGTTTAATGCTAAAAATTCTCAGACAAATCCAGAACCTCAACTCAGTGATGATGTGGATAGCAATCTAAATGCATATGTTGACGAATCCAGAGGAGTTACATCACTAAGAGATCTCTCAGAAGAAGAAGAAAAGGAATTGTTGCAAGTAACTGTTGATATAGAAGATTCATCAGAGCAACAAGAGAATGTACAGTCAAACATTAAAGCTGTAACAAACAATCAAGGAAAGGTACATTTCTCAACTCAGTTATCATCAGCTGAACTCAGTCAGAGAAACTCTGAGCTTGCCAAGTTGATAGAAAAACTCACTCTGGAGTTAAAACTAAAAGATATAGAACTCGGCAAAGCAAAAGATTGGAATGAGTTTCTTGAAACTGAAATGTCAAATCTAGCTGAAAGGCTATTATCTAGAAAATTTGACAACAGCAATGATAATTCCCCACCCTTACCCAGTCTTAAGATTTCAAGGAGTATAAACTCCAGACATCAAAATACTGGAAGACCTGGTGGATCACACAAAGGAAATAAAGATGATAAATCTAAAGGAATCCTTGTGAAATCAACTAAGGTTGAGCGTAATGGTTTATCTAGAAGAGAGATGAGAAAGCTTAATTCTATCATCAAAGAAACTGAAGTGTGTACTTCAATAACTAACCTAGCTAGACACAAAAAGGTATGGGTACCAAAGAAAACTTAAAAATGTTTTGCAGGCTAAGTCAATTCTCATATTGCTGAATCCTGAGAAAACTGACTCCTACATAGAAACGAAGCTGAAAAGGCAAAAGCTGATGAAGGGAAAATTGGTCAAAAGCAGAAAAATTTCTAGCTACCATCTGACGCTTGGGCTGACAAGACAAATCACCTGAAGCCACGTGTCAATCAAGGAGAAGAAGTAGATGTACATCCCTACAAATCTCATTGATTGCGACACGACTCTTATTTGAAAATGATTGAAAGACTCAGAGACGCAATCTTGACAAAATCTTGCTCAATCAATTTCAAAACATTCAGGTTCCCCCAAGAATTCTTAATTCAGAGATCCATGGAGCAATACAACATTGATGAAGGAATCACCAAATGTCTGGACAATTTCAGTAAAAAATTCTCAAACTCCATCCTTTCGACCCAGATTGCAGAAAAAATCAAGAAGATTCGAGGACTTGAAAATTTGATCGATACGAAGGTCAATACTCTGAACCCAGAAAGTATCGAAGAATTCTACAGAAATGCCGTAATCACCAATGATGGAAAGAGTTTCAGGACGGCAGTTCAAAATAAAAGCATTAATGTTGATGAAGATTTGCTTTCCCTAGTCTTTGGTTTAGACATATTTGGAGGATCTTCATCTCTCACCTTTGCAAATGAAGAAAAAGGCAGACTTTGGAATATCACAGCACTCAACAAGGACGAGAAGAATTTCATTGGATCCATCTATCAACAAAAACAAGAGATCGCATTCTTGACAATTCTTCTGACCAAAAATGTTATTGGTCACACTTGGAATCTATATACACTTTCAACAGAAAAGATGAAGCTGATCTATGCCATTTGGTTTGAAGAAAGACTGGATTGGAACAAGTTTGTTCTCAAGCAATTGATCAAACAAGTATCAGATGAAAAAGCAAAAGACCAAAGGAGGAACGTTGTTGGAGAAAAATTCTTATTGAAAAAGGGATTCACTTATCTAGTTCAAAGAATACTAGACTATTTCTCCATCTCGAAATCCACAGAAACAGAAGTGAAACAGAAATCAGCGTTCAGTGGAGCAAAGAAAAGGAAAATCGTTGAAGAAGAAAGGAGAGAAACTTCAGACTCTAGTTCAAGAGAAACTGTAAGTTTGGATGACAGAAGCTTGAGGAGACAAAGAAGGATGTGGAACAAACATCTATCAAAGAAAACTGAAACTGAAGATACTATTCTAATAGAAGATGAAACTGAAGGAAGTAAACATTATGAAACTGAAGAAAGCGATCTTCCAACTGAAATGCATGAAGAATTTACTGAAGAGCAAAGAGAAGCCTTGGAAGATGCTGAATTTTGCACGACTGAGTATTAAAGAGAATTATCTAGTCATGACTTTCATTTTCATTATCATAAAGCCAGCTCCTCATCTCAAGTTCATGAAGCGTCTACAAGAAAATTTGCAACTGAAGGATCTCAGCGCCATTTAACTGAGATTGAAGAAAAATTGGAACTATTAAAAGAGATCATGGAAAACCTGATGCAGACTCTACAGCAGAAACTCTACAACTTGCATGAATTTATTGGAAAAGCACATTATTCAGTTTTGAACAAATACTCAAACATCATCACCTTGTGGAATTTATTTGAAGAAAGCTTCTGCATATCTTCAAACAAGGGGGAAGATAAAACTGAAGGTGATGAAGCTGAAGGTGATGCTGTTGCTGACAAAGCTGAAGAGGCCTATGCCAGACTGTTGGTTGAAGAACAAGACAGACAAGTAGATGCTGATCTACTTGCAATTCAACAAAATGGAGAAGCAATTGATAATCTGATTGAAGAGCTAATTGCAGAATAAACCTTTGAAGAAACAAGAACTGAGGAAGATGAAGAAGCCTCAGTTAAAGCTGTGTTGAACATTAGGAAGAAGCTTGTAATATGTGCCAGATTGAAGGAATATTTAAAGGCAGATGGAGGCAAAGAGATAAAAACTGAGGGGAAGCTGAAATAAAACCAAAAGGAAAAGCCGAAAGTGGAAGACATAACTTGATATCAAAAGAAGAAGAGAAGGTAATGAATTAGGAGATTAAGGAAATTTTGGTGATGTTCAAAAACCAAGAAAACGAAGAAGCGAATCGGCTAATCAATGAGTATCTGGAAATCAAACCAGAGATAATGAATCAAGTGAAGAAGGAAAAGCAAGGAGGCTTCTAGAAACGAAAAGAAGCATTTTTCTTGGTGAAAAGTTAATGATTTTGGAAAAAGGAAAATTGTAATGAATCCAGTTATTCAGTTTGCTATGTAATGAACTCAGTTGTTTTTAGTTTGTTATTTTAATTTATTGTGATTTCTTGCATTATTCTTTTATTATTGCTTTTAGGTAGGGTTATGATACATCATCAAAAAGGGGGAAATTGTTGGAAATAATATATGTGTTTTGATGATGATTCGTCATGTAATTAGTAAGATCACTTACAACCCATGATGATGAAGTCATAACTAACTGTTATAATGCAAAATGAAAGAAGAAGCAAGAAATGGTCTAGAGAAAATGTATAAGTCTGTCTAGAGTCTGAACCTTGTATAGGTTGTTTCAGACAAGCATTGTAATAGATAAGAACTAGGCGAACATCTGAGTCATAGCAAGAAAACTGAGCATACACTTGGAAAACTGAGGGATCAGACTCAGTTATAAGAAAACTGAAGAAGATGAGTTCGCTGAGGGACACAAACTCTTATCTAGAAGACTGAAGAACTGAGGGACACAGACTCAGTTATCGAAGACTGAAGAACTGAGGTGGCAAACTCAGTTAGAAGCTGATTAACTCATGGCTATAAGACATGATTCAAGCAAGTCTGTGGTGACTTGAAACTGAACTATAAATCATGTAAAGCTGGATAATCTTAAGGACAAGGATTATCAGTTACCAAGAAAAGGAGAAACTGAATGGTGTACTCTGACTCAGTCAATTGAAGTCAGATGTCAAGATCATAAGGTACTCAATTTTGAAGAAGAGTAGAAAACTGAGTTAAGGCCTTGTTAAATTTGAATTGACAATACGACAAAAGATCGTACATGTGAACGTTGGCTAAACGACAAATGTAACGGCTACAAGAGCTAGTGACCGTTACATCACCCCTATAAATACACAAGGGAAACACTTCAAAGAAGAGAGAGGGAGGGATCTGAAAAAGGTTTTAATAGCATATATCTAAAGATCCAGATCCAGAAAATCAGATTTCATGTCTAGAAAAGGGGAAGCCAACAGAATTGCCTTAAAGATTGAAAAGAAAGATCCAGTAACCCATTGTTGGTCCCTTGGAAAAGCTAACACAAGTTTAGAGGGGGGGGGTGAATAAACTTGTCACCAAAAACTTTCCCAAGACTGAAAAAGCTCCAGGAACTGAGTTTTTGCTAAACTCAAACTGATACTCAGCTCAGTTTTGTTCCTGTCCTTTAACTTGTGCGGAGTTCAGCTAACTCAACAGAGTATAAGTCAATACTGACTTATATTTAGTCTTGTTAACTGGCAGCGGATATATTTTAGCCTTTAACAACTAGTTAACTTAGTTTCAGAGTAAAAACCATATACATATAACTACAATAAAGTAAATGAATGCGTAATGTAAATGAACAAGAATTATAGAGGTTCCAGGTGGTGTAATCATGTACGTCCTCTCTTCCCCTGTGATGCAGAGGAAAATTCCACAAGAACTTCTTTGAGATGGCCCAGTTACAAAAAGTTCTAAACTGATAGTCCTTGACTAATCCCTAGCTTCACTATCTAAACACTTGTAGAACAGGTAGGATTGCTGCTCTTCAATTGTTTGAAACACTGGTCCTTGAAGGGTAGAATTGCCTCTTCACCAGCTCATCACAAACACAGTCTTCCTGACTGCACTCAACTGTCCTTCACACCTTCTCGGTGTTTCACAGTCCAAACCTTTGATAAAATCAAAGTTGAGACTTGAATCAATAACTATGATTCAATTTTGATTAGAGCTTTTCTTCTGGATAAGTAAATTAAGCGCGGCTCAGTGTTTCTTCAAATGATAGATCTTGATTTTTCTTGAATGTGCTTGAAGAAATTTTCTTGATCTTGTAATTAAGTACTTAGCAGGAATTCTTTCGAAATTGGACTTCCCCCTCAATCAGATCTTATAATTAAATCTGTTTTAATTCCTCCTACTCTCTCACTTCTTGTTGTTGTAGAAGTAGTCTATTTATAGGGGTTTATTCAACGTTCATCCTGCTTGAATCTTGTAACGGCTATATTTTCAGACCGTTCTGCGGTGTCAGTATTTCATCCAATAAAATCGCTTCCTTTATAACGTTCGATTGTATGATCAGTTTATTGAATGACTGCCACATAAAACTGAGTTTCCTTATCAGTTTTATGCTGAGTTTATCACTTGTCAGTTTCTTGACTGACTTGGAGCGTTAACTGAGATTTTACTCTTCTTCAAATATCAGTACTCCAGTTTTCATCTGATTATAATTGACTTAATCAGAGTACACCATAACGGATTATCTTCTAAGAATTAATTGTCCTTATGATTCTTAGGTCTTCATAGAAGATCCATAAAGTCAGTTCAGGTCATCACAATCTTGTCTGAAGTCTAACTTAACAGTCTCGACGTAGTCTTCATAACCGAGTTTGAACCCTCAGTTCTTCAATCTTCAATAACTGAGTCTATGACCCTCAGTTCTTCAGTCTTCTTAGATAAGCCAACTGAGTCTGTGTCCCTCAGCGAACTTACCTTCTTCAGTTTTCATGTTGGTGTGCTCTATTTTTCAGTTCCTTATCGAATCTCAGTTTCTTATATTCTCAGTTCTCGGCCTAGAACTATTACAGTGCTTGTCTGATTTAATCTATACAAATATCAGACTCTATAAAATCCTATACATTGATATCTAGACATCTTTTTGCTTTGGACTATAACAGCTAGTTATGACACTTCATCAATGAGGTTTAGAACAATAACTGATTAAGCGATGAATCATCATCAAAACATAAATTTTATTTCCAACAATTTCCCCCTTTTTGATGATGTCAATACCCTCCTTAAAAGCAATGCAAAAAGATAAAACACAATACAGTAAATAACGCAATGAACTGAGAAACTGAGAATTATTGATAACTGAGTTACAAGATAGAGTAATAAAATACAACATAATAAAAAGAACTAGAAGATAGTTTCTTTTTACTTGGCAGATAGACAAAATTGATTATCATAAGTTTCTGCAACAGATCTCATAGCATCATTTGTGGCTGAGTTTTCAATTCCATGGATGCTTGCCCAAATATTCCATGATTCAGATAAGTTGTGCTTCCTGAAAAATTTGTTTTTGAAAAGAACTGCGAAAGTGAAGACAGTTGCCCTCAGTCTTTCATTGGTGGCTGTTCTCAGTAGATTTTGAACAAATTCAGGTTCAGCCTTTTCAATTTTCTCTGATTGTTTATCTATAATACCATTTGCTTCCCATTTCTTCAGTTTACTCCAATAGTGCATGAGCATTTTCTGCATGTGTAGGAACGATTCTAGAGATTCTTCTCTTGATACTCCTTCCCTTTCTGTTTAGTTTCTAAATAAACTGTATAGTCGAGAATCCAAACCAACTCTCTTGTCAGTCGGTTCTGAGTATTTAACAATCAGCTCAATTTCTTCATCAGTGAAATCTCCTCTTGCTTTCTTCAGTTCATTGAATTTATCATCAACATTTGTAAGGACTTGTGGCATCTCAGCTGCATGGACTTTTAAGATATCCAAACTTTCCCCCCTTATTGACATCATCTTTATGAATCAGGCTCTTGATGTAAGAGTTTAATGTTTGTTGAGTTGATACCAAAATGGTTTGAGCCACAACTGAGTCCTTCATGCCCGGTTCCATTAAGATCATTCTATCTACCAGATTGTTAAGAATAATTTCCCATCTATCTTGAGTTTCATCTCTTCTTGTATCATGCTCGATGGTTGTTTTCCGAAGCTCAAGCAGGGTGTTTTGACAATTATCAGTGACGATATCCATTTTCTTTTCAAGATTGCTTCTTTCATCTTAGCTGGCTTCTAAGGCATGTAGAACCTTTCCAAATAAGTTGTTATTGTCTTTCTGAATTCTGATTATCTCATTATGATAAAACTTAATGAGATCAACCTGAGTGGGTAAATCTTTTGAACTTCCTGCTTGTTGTTCTTTTCCTTTGTTTGTCTCAGCCTCAGTTGGTTTAGCTTGCTTTAGAGGTGAGAGAACAACTTGCTTCAGTTTTTCTCTGTATTCAGCCGATTGTCTTCTTTCTTCAGATTGTTTCTTAGCTTCTTCCAAGCTTGATGGGTCAACAACTTTTGCTGGTGACAGATGTACGTTGAGTTCATCATCTGACTCTTCTCCAGGCATGTTTGCCACAGTTCTTGCTATTTCAAGTGTAGACTTGTCAGTGGGAGATTGGTAACCTCCTTATTGTTCTTTATCTTGCAGTGTTTCAGATATACTTTCATAACTTGAACTTCCACTGCTTTCACCAAAACTACTAGAATCATCATCAGTGTTATGTTCTGTTGCAGTTTCCTTTTCTTGTAGAGAGGCAAGAATCCTTTTTTGTAAGTTAGGATCTTCCTGAAAATCATCATCATCTTTCCTTTTGGAACATCCACCAGCTGTGGCTTCCTTCCAATAACTATTTCTGATCGAATCTCTGTTTAACTAAATCTCAGTTTCTTATATTCTCAGTTCTCGGCCTAGAACTATTACAGTGCTTGTCTGGTTTAATCTATACAAATATCAGACTCTATAAAATCCTATACATTGGTATCTAGACATCTTTTTGCTTTGCACTATAACAGCTAGTTATGACACTTCATCAATGGGGTTTAGAACAATAACTGATTAAGCGATGAATCATCATCAAAACATAAATTTTATTTCCAACAATTTCCCCCTTTTTGATGATGTCAATACCCTCCTTAAAAGCAATGCAAAAAGATAAAACAAAATACAGTAAATAACGCAATGAACTGAGAAACTGAGAATTTATTGATAACTGAGTTACAAGATAGAGTAATAAAATAAAACATAATAAAAAGAACTAGAAGATAGTTTCTTTTTACTTGGCAGATAGAGAAAATTGATTATCATATGTTTCTGCAACATATCTCATAGCATCATTTGTGGCTGAGTTTTCAATTCCATGGATGCTTGCCCAAATATTCCATGATTCAGATAAGTTGTGCTTCCTGAAAAATTTGTTTTTGAAAAGAACTGCGAAAGTGAAGACAGTTGCCCTCAGTCTTTCATTGGTGGTTGTTCTCAGTAGATTTTGAACAAATTCAGGTTCAGCCTTTTCAATTTTCTCTGATTGTTTATCTATAATACCATTTGCTTTTGTTGGGGAGATTTTGCATCATTAAAACAAAAGAAAATTTATAAACCTATACTACCATGCAAAACTACCTCCTAACCGGCCGAATACCGGGTAGTTGCTAGTAAAGTTGGATAAGTACGGGTATCGATCCTCAGGGAAAAGGGATGTTGAATCTAATCTAATTAGTTCTTCTTTATTAACTATTCCTAAACCTAAACTAAAACAGAAAAGTAAACTGGACAGAGGATTGTTAGTCCAAAGCCAGGAAAGATAGTTGCGATCAACATAAAATAAATCTAAACTACAACTAAGAAAAACGAATAAATCTATCTAACGAACATGATAACGACTGAAGCGATCAAACATGGAACGATCCATAATCCACCATCCCGCAACCCTTAATTTCTTCCCTAGATTATCTTATAGTGATTTAATTCAAGTTGTGGTTTCACCTATCAAACGTATGAATTCCTACTTTCGTAGATGAATTCGCCTATCAATCTCTATCTTTCGATTTACGGAGATTAACGCATCATAAAATAAACCAAGGTGCAAGATTTACTAGATCTAACAACCTAGACATTCAACCTATCAACTTTCGTTTGACATAGATCAAAACGTCTATTCTTTCCTATGGTGATCTCGCGTTTACACCGACTTTCGTCCTACGGTAAACATCAATCGCAAACATCTTTCGATATAAATTTGCAATAACAAATAATCATAGAAAAGATACGAACTTGGAATTTAAACTTACAAGATATCCAGAAAAAGAAAGTAAAAACGCTGCAGAAAGATATCCATGGCTGCTCCATGTTTATTCAACCTCAAAACATCATCATGGTTCAAGAAACGAAGGAAAAACAAACAAAATAAAAGACCTAATCTAACCTCGGTTCACCCGAGCACAAGGCTCGGGTGACCGGCCTTCAAGTCTCCAAGATGCGGCTGTGCTCTCTTTTTGATGTGAAGGAAAAATATGGATGATTATTAGGGTTACAATTGGCTGCTTTAAATAGAGTAGAGAGGCGGCTGGAATTAATTCTAGTATGTCGGCTGAATCTTTTTCTTTTCCAATTAGGAAAATTGCATGAGAAGTCTCAAGTCGGCTGAAATTAATGTTAATGTCGGTCTAAGCTGGACTGAGGATGGACGCTGGTTCAAGTCACGTTCTGAGCTCTCTGTATCCAAAACTTCGCATGGACGCTCGGCTGGACATGATGGACGTCCGTCCATGAACTGAGACTTTGGATGCCAGTTTGCATAGAGTCTAAATTCAAACTTCTAAAATTCGTATCTTGAGTTGTAGACCTCCAAAAATTATGATCCGAACGTCATAAAAAAGCTCTCGGAAAACTCTACAACTTTCATTAAGGACTCTTCTTCAGAAAACGCCTTTTTGACTAGCCCGTCGTATTACGAGTCGTTTTCGGGATTTTCCCAAGCTTTATTTCATCTTCATCCTCTTGTATCTCTTTCTTTCCACTTTAATCTTCAATCAAACATCATTTAGACCTCTTCCATTCCACATTTGTGCACCTAAAAGATGACAAAACCGAGCAAAACGTAAAACCATACAAAATAGATAATAAAACCACGATATTTACTCGATTTTGCATTTTAACTATTCAAAACGTCATTTGCTCAATTAATCGATTATAAGCTCGAATTCTACGAAAAACATCCATATATGGGGAATATTGATATAAAATATATCCTTATAAAACACTACAAATTGACCCTTAACAACTCCCCCACACTTATCTTTTGCTCGTCCCGAGAAAAACAAAACAAAGTCAAGCTCGAGACAAATAAACATCCATACAAATATGAAGTATATTCAATAACTTAGAAGTTCACCCGTGTAGTGTGTGCATAGCCATAATAAATTTCCACTAAGTCCAAACTTGAGAAACTCAAAGCAAAACTAGCTAATACCCCCTTGTAGAATAGTAATAAATGACACTCATAAGATGTACCCTACAAACGTGACATATCCCGAAAAAGAATGATCGAATATATCTAGGGCCTTTCTGAAATACTCAGAGGATAATCCCTACAACATATCTGTCAGTTTATACTGGGGATAAGATTAACGAAAACTAAGCCTTATATTCAATTTCGTAACGATATCTTAGTCGATTTAACTTATTCACTTTTAAACACACATTAGGATAAGCCATTGCCCTCATAGTAGAATAGGACATTTCGAGATAATACCCTACCTTACTCCAATCATAAGGCAGCTCTTCCTAACTGTCGTGAGCTTTTAGTCATCATAGTGGTATAGGACATACGTGGTACACCCTACCTCACTCAAATTATCGACTAGCTTTCGACACACACGATTAATTCAACTTTTCATTTGACATTAAGTTACGTGTTACTTATCACATTCAAACCTTAGATATTCACAGTATAACATACTCGGGACTAAATACAAACTATCATAAGTCTCACGATACATACGTAGCACTAAGCACATGACTTACAAGATAATCAAAAATCACTAATCCAAACGGGGTAATAACTCTATAAAATAGCTCATCGTCACTATGGCTCGTGAAAAATAGTGTCAGGTGAAACAACTAACTTACCAAACATATGATATATAGCATAGATGACTATCGAAAACAAAGAACATTAACATGTATTGCCTACTAGGGACAAAACAAAAACAAAAACGTGGAAATTTTAAAATTCAGCTCATTTTTCATAAAAACATCATGTATTAAGCAAATGGTAGATACATAACGATCATTCCCCTCCCCCACACTTAAATTACAACATGTCCTCATGTTGTGCAAAATAAAAGAAAAGAGAACTTAGCTGATTGTCTTCCGAAAGGGAGCAACTCTGGAATGATGCGCATCACCCAGGAATGCTCGAGGATATCAGTAGATTGTGGACCATCCACCAGAAAACTGATATCGTCTAAAACTTATAAATGCTAATGCAAATACCCTGCACTCATGAAAAACAAAGAAATACCTCGGGGACAAGGGGGAATAGAACATACAGAGCACAAAATAGAATCGCTTCCGATGGAAAAATCAAACAGGGAAAGTACAGAACATCTAAGCGTCTAAATATGGAAGTTTGATATAAGCACAAAAAGAAATAATAGCTCAGATGGAAAGATCAACACTTAAACTCAGGACATATAAGAATAAAGCCACAGAAACTTGTAGAATAATATAGACCACATGTGCAAACAGAAACATCAAACTCCAACTAATAATGATAGAGGATTATACACGGAAAAGAAGTCATAGAGATTTTTCAGATTTAGCTCATATAAAGATGGAACATATACATGGAACATTACAAAAGAGTAGGGCTAGATGCAACTACATGAAAATATACTACAATGCAATCTACATGATATGCAATCCTAAAAATAAAATAAATAAATTCTGACAGGCTCAGGCTGAGCAAGTTGACCCCTGACAACTCTACAGTGACTACGGCCCGTGCAGAATCAGAAAAAAAAACGAGGTAGTATTACGGAAACCGACAGTTAACTACACTCAAGAAAAATAAAAGAAAAATAGAAAAACAATGCAACTAGATGACATGCAACTAAATGATATGCATCTAAGTGATATGCAAAAATAAAAGAAAATAAAAGAAAGAAAACTAGCCCACTCATTAGCAACATGACATGTATATAATAAACGTCTACCAAATAATGACAGGTTACGATAAACGACAGTGCTGTTCATTACATGCAGTGTAGACGCGCTTTAAGACTCGTCAAAGGTGATAGCATTATGGAAACCAACAGTTAGCTATACTAAACAGATATAACTCATAAGACTGGAATGGTAGCATTACGAAAAACCGACAGTAGCTACCCATATGAGTTACAAAAACAACAAGGAAGCACATAAGTCTCAAAGCTCACAAGATTCATCACAGCGGTATGTAGCATACGGAAACCGACATTAGCTACTAATTAACACGAAGACTAGTTATAGCATACGAGAACCGACAGTAACTATAACTTGCATAGATGAATCATGTATAAGGAATTGATCAATTATCTAACATGGATTCATAGATGGAAAGGTAAAAACATACAAGTTCAGAACATCTACGTAAAAACAATTAGCCACAGAAGCTCAAATTAAAGTATCCATATCAAATAAAGCATTAAAAATCAAATTGAGAAGAAATCTGGAACCTGGACTGAACCCCGGACGAACGTTCACTTAGCGTTCAGAACTGGACGAACGTTCATCTTTTCAAACGCTCGTTTGCTCTTGAAAACCTCCAGACGGGCGTTCAGAATTCCAGACGCCCGTCTGATCCTTCAACTCAGAACAGCGTTGAAACCTTTCTGGACGGACGAGCGTTCATACACCCAGCCGTTCTTTCACCTGCAAGTTAGGGGCTGGACGAGCGTTCGCTTACTTGGACGCCCGTCCAAGCATCGAATTTGCACAGACAATGCAGGAAAGACACAGAAACCCTAAATCTCATAAGCACAACGCATCATAGAGCACAGACAACAGCCACAAATAAATTTTAGCACAGGGGTTAGACTAGGTAACAACTAAACACAAACTTCACGTAAAACAGATTGAGTAAAAAACTTTTGCACATTCTTAACCCTACGGTCATCGAAGCACGGCAAAATAAAAACTCTCAATCTATACGACGCTACTTTTATTAAAACGAAAAATAACCGTAACAAAATCGAGAAATAACAAGGTCAAATTCAACATGACACCTATTCCCCGGCAACGGCGCCACTTTTGTTGGGGAGATTTTGCATCATTAAAACAAAAGAAAATTTATAAACCTATACTACCATGCAAAACTACCTCCTAACCGGCCGAATACCGGGTAGTTGCTAGTAAAGTTGGATAAGTACGGGTATCGATCCTCAGGGAAAAGGGATGTTGAATCTAATCTAATTAGTTCTTCTTTATTAACTATTCCTAAACCTAAACTAAAACAGAAAAGTAAACTGGACAGAGGATTGTTAGTCCAAAGCCAGGAAAGATAGTTGCGATCAACATAAAATAAATCTAAACTACAACTAAGAAAAACGAATAAATCTATCTAACGAACATGATAACGACTGAAGCGATCAAACATGGAACGAACCATAATCCACCATCCCGCAACCCTTAATTTCTTCCCTAGATTATCTTATAGTGATTTAATTCAAGTTGTGGTTTCACCTATCAAACGTATGAATTCCTACTTTCGTAGATGAATTCGCCTATCAATCTCTATCTTTCGATTTACGGAGATTAACGCATCATAAAATAAACCAAGGTGCAAGATTTACTAGATCTAACAACCTAGACATTCAACCTATCAACTTTCGTTTGACATAGATCAAAACGTCTATTCTTTCCTATGGTGATCTCGCGTTTACACCGACTTTCGTCCTATGGTAAACATCAATCGCAAACATCTTTCGATATAAATTTGCAATAACAAATAATCATAGAAAAGATACGAACTTGGAATTTAAACTTACAAGATATCCAGAAAAAGAAAGTAAAAACGCTGCAGAAAGATATCCATGGCTGCTCCATGTTTATTCAACCTCAAAACATCATCATGGTTCAAGAAACGAAGGAAAAACAAACAAAATAAACGACCTAATCTAACCTCGGTTCACCCGAGCACAAGGCTCGGGTGACCGGCCTTCAAGTCTCCAAGATGCGGCTGTGCTCTCTTTTTGATGTGAAGGAAAAATATGGATGATTATTAGGGTTACAATTGGCTGCTTTAAATAGAGTAGAGAGGCGGCTGGAATTAATTCTAGTATGTCGGCTGAATCTTTTTCTTTTCCAATTAGGAAAATTGCATGAGAAGTCTCAAGTCGGCTGAAATTAATGTTAATGTCGGTCTAAGCTGGACTGAGGATGGACGCTGGTTCAAGTCACGTTCTGAGCTCTCTGTATCCAAAACTTCGCATGGACGCTCGGCTGGACATGATGGACGTCCGTCCATGAACCGAGACTTTGGATGCCGGTTTGCATAGAGTCTAAATTCAAACTTCTAAAATTCGTATCTTGAGTTGTAGACCTCCAAAAATTATGATCCGAACGTCATAAAAAGCTCTCGGAAAACTCTACAACTTTCATTAAGGACTCTTCTTCAGAAAACGCCTTTTTGACTAGCCCGTCGTATTACGAGTCGTTTTCGGGATTTTCCCAAGCTTTATTTCATCTTCATCCTCTTGTATCTCTTTCTTTCCACTTTAATCTTCAATCAAACATCATTTAGACCTCTTCCATTCCACATTTGTGCACCTAAAAGATGACAAAACCGAGCAAAACGTAAAACCATACAAAATAGATAATAAAACCACGATATTTACTCGATTTTGCATTTTAACTATTCAAAACGTCATTTGCTCAATTAATCGATTATAAGCTCGAATTCTACGAAAAACATCCATATATGGGGAATATTGATATAAAATATATCCTTATAAAACACTACAAATTGACCCTTAACACTTCCCATTTCTTCAGTTTACTCCAATAGTGCATGAGCACCTTATGCATGTGTAGGAACGATTCTAGAGATTCTTCTCTTGATACTCCTTCCCTTTCTGGTAAGTTTCTAAATAAACTGTATAGTCGAGAATCCAAACCAACTCTCTTGTCAGTCGGTTCTGTGTATTTAACAATCAGCTCCATTTCTTCATCAGTGAAATCTCCTCTTGCTTTCTTCAGTTCATTCAATTTATCATCAACATTTGTAAGGACTTGTGGCATCTCAGCTGCATGGACTTTTAAGATATCCAAACTTTCCCCCTTATTGACATCATCTTTATGAATCAGGCTCTTGATGTAAGCGTTCAATGTTTGTTGAGTTGATGCCAAAATGGTTTGAGCCACAACTGAGTCCTTCATGCCATGTTCCATTGAGATCATTCTATCTACCAGATTGTTAAGAATAATTTCCCATCTATCTTGAGTTTCATCTCTTCTTGTATCATGCTCGATGGTTGTTTTCCGAAGCTCAAGCAGGGTGTTTTGACAGTTATCAGTGACGATATCCATTTTCTTAATGAGATCAACCTGAGTGGGTAAATCTTTTGAACTTCCTGCTTGTTGTTCTTTTCCTTTGTTTGTCTCAGCCTAAGTTGGTTTAGCTTGCTTTAGAGGTGAGAGAACAACTTGCTTCAGTTTTTCTATGTATTCAGCCGATTGTCTTCTTTCTTCATATTTGTTCTTAGCTTCTTCCAAGCTTGATGGGTTAACAACTTTTGCTGGTGACAGATGTACGTTGAGTTCATCATCTGACTCTTCTCCAGGCATGTTTGCCACAGTTCTTGATATTTCAAGTGTAGACTTGTCAGTGGGAGATTGGTAACCTCCTTCTTGTTCTTTATCTTGCTGTGTTTCAGATATACTTTCATAACTTGAACTTCCACGTCTTTCACAAGAACTACTAGAATCATCATCAGTGTTATGTTCTGTTGCAGTTTGCTTTTCTTGTAGAGAGGTAAGAATCCCTTTTTGTAAGTTAGGATCTTCCTGAAAATCATCATCATCATCATCATCTTTCCTTTTGGAACATCCACCAGCTGTGGCTTCCTTCCAATAACTGTTTCTGATCAGCGCATACCCTTGATTTAAGAACTCATCGGTATTGATTATCTCCGATAGATTTGTAATATTGTATAAATCAAATACCCATTTCTCGGTAATTTCCATTTCTTTCTCCTGACTTCTTTGATTGGCAATAGAACTGAGTTTCCAAGTTCGATATCTGCTCAATCGCTCATAATCAGCTGTCATTAGTTCTCCATGATCAGTTGTGGATTTAAATGGTGTGAGAGTGTCCTATGATTCTCTTGTGATCTCTTGTTCCTCTTCAAGAATCGAATCTTCAATTTGCATGGGATCATTTCTTGCAACATTATCAGTCTGCATAAGATCGGTTCTCTTGGTTCCTCCCTCAGCAGTGTCTGGGACGACTGATGTCTCTTTTTCAATAACAGAAACTAAGATTATCGGCTCAGTTTCCAAAACTTTCTCACATACAAGTTCTTCAGCAACTTGTTTTTCCCTAGGTTCAAGTTCCAATTCAGTAACATGAACTTCATTCATTGTATGCTTAGTGGGTTCTTCTTCATTGATTTGCTCATCCAAGTGAAGAACCTTGGTTGATTCTTTTTCTGCTTCAGCCTCTTTTTCCTCAGGGTGAGGAGCTGAAAATTCTTTAATTGTTTCCTCGTGTTCCAATCTGGGGGCAGATTCTTGAGAAGTAGACTTGGATCTTGAAAGCAACATGAGCATATTCAGCATTGTTTCATCAATCAGTCTTTCATCACTGTCAGATTCTTCATCAACATGCTCAGTTCTCAGGGTCTGTTCCCCCCTGAGTTTCAGCTTCCTTCTGTATGATAGTTTCAACAACTTGTTCTTTGTTGACAACTTCAGTTTCCATTGTCACTTCTTTTTCTTGTGACTGTGTAGCTGGTTCTTGAATTGGTAAAACTTCAGTTACCAAAACTGGAGTAGGCTCGGTGAGAGTAGCTTCAGTTCTTACTACTGGTGTTGGTGACACTTCTGTTGGTTTCTCAGTAACTTGATCAGTTATGCCTTTTTCTGTATCTTCCAACTGTTTTCTTCTTTTCCTTAGATCTTCAATCTTTTCCAAAATTTCATCTCCAGTTGCAGGTTTCTTCGATTTCCTGCTTTTCTTCTTTTTAGGCTCATTCACAGATTTCTCAGCTTTCCTTTTTCCAGCTTTTTATTCCTTAACAACAATCTTCCCATCAGCAACTGGTGTTTCTTTTCTCTTTGCAATTCCAAAATGGTCTAATATTCTTTGGACTTCTAACGCAAGTGTTTTCTTGTGATAAAATTGACCTTTTTTGACATCAGTTTTCTTCTTGGGTAAGTCAATTGATTGTGCCGTCAATTGATCAAACAGATACCTTGGCCAATTGAAACTTTCTTCAAACCAAATCACGTATAGCAAATCTAATTTTGCTCCAGATAGATTGCTAAAGTTTCATGCATTTCCAATTATGCAATTTGCTAACATCTTTGAGAGAAAATTAAATTTTGGCTTGAGTAAGCTTGTGCTCCCGGTTTGTGAGACAGCAGATTCTCCATTAATCGCTATATCTTTCCATAGTTTCTCCTTTTGTTCCTTAGTCTGCTTGATGGCTTCCGATCCTCCGGATTTGTCAAACCCAAAGATTTCTGCAATTAGATCTTCGGTGACCATAATCTGCTTACCATTGACAGTAGTGGTATAGGTGTGTGTGTGTCTTCTCCTTCTATAGTTGTCTTCCCAAATTCATAGAAGTCTCCAATGCTTTCTAGACATACACTTTTCAGATCGATATTGAATGCAGCATCCAAACCTTTAATTTTTCTGATTTTTGTTTCAATAGAATTGACTAGAGTTTGATCAATATACTTTGCAATATACTGGTCAAGAGATACGATCATTCCGGGTTCAACATGGGTGAAAGTCATTCTTCTGGATTTGAATGGATGTTTTGAAAGTTTGAGATTCAGAGAGTATATTCAAAATTTTAGCGTAAAGAATTATAAACGAAAATTCTGGGAATTTATAATTTGTAGCAGGGGTAGTTAAGAATTGAGTGGGACTTAAAACGTCCTGTCATAAATATTTTGAGATTGTGAAAAAGGTGGATGGGTGGAAAATATGGACGGTTTAGATTGAGAGGGACCACGTCTTTTCTTGACATCTGTGGCAAGAGAATAGTAAATAAAGTAGGTACGGTGCATCAACAGCTGTATGCGTTCAGTTTTATCCTTGTGCTGAATTCAAAAACTCAGTTGTAAATACAACTCAGTTTTGTGAATTAAGCTCCTTAGTTCTCAGCTAGCGATATTTCTCCTGCAAAACAAGATAAGAAATTTTTGGTACCCATATCTGTTTGGGTCCTAACTGATTAGCTTTCGATGATACAAATTTATTTTTAACTTTATACCTCTCTTGATATTTTGACTGAGTAAAGTCAGCTTTCACAAACTTTTCCTGTTTTATCTTAACAGCTTTAGGTTTGTTCAGTTTGTGAAACTGATGTGATGGTTCATTCCAATCTTCATCAGTGGGATATAATCTTCCTTTCCCTCTTAGTTTATTATTCCATGAATGATCTTCATTCTTAGATGAATATGACTTGAAGATTTTTCTTACTGATCTTGGATCAGTTTTACTGTTTTCAGCCTTCTGAGTCTTCCTGTAAAATCTGTTGGCTTGGTGAATTTTACCAACTGATTTTTCAGTTTTATCAGTTTGTGCGTTTGGCTGTGCTGAGTTTTTGTCAGTTCTAATAATTTTATCAGTTTTCTGAGTTCCTGACTTTTGAGTAGTCACAAATTTTATTGCAACTGATCTTGGTCTGAACTTAGAATTATGCTGATTATCAAACCCTAAACCAGATCTATCTCCAAATGGTTTTCCTGGTTTGAATTGAACTCTGGAAATTGGATCAACTGATGATTCTGTGATGTTTATTGCTTTTGTTGGTTCATCAGTTGGTCGAATTACCCTGGTTCCATTATTAGCCTTGATTTGATTGATTTCAGCATTCAATCTCGAAATTTCAGTTTTCAATAACTTTTTCTCCTTTTTGACATCCTCATAATTCTTTTGAATTACCTCTAATTCCTTTATGAGTATGTCCAAGGTTTTATTGAAATCAGCATTTCTTTGATTGTTCATGGTAGTGTGAGTGCTGGATGTAGATGCGATTACCTCCTGATTTTTGATAGGTAGATCTTCTGTCGAGGAATCATCATCAATTAGAACTTGTTTTCCTTTATCAATAGCATTTGTCTGTGTAGCTCCTAGCATTATGATTTCTTCATCACTTTCACCTCCATGACTTGTAGGTAGAGTCTCATCAATATCTTTGGCTTTTGCACTGGATGGATCTTTGGTCAGTTTTTCTTCTATATAATTGGCTACTCGTAGTAACTCTCTTTCTGCTTCTTCTGAAAGATCGCTTAGTGATGGAAATCCTCTGGATTCATCATCAACATTTGCATTAAACTCAATGTCTTCATTATAACTGAAATGAGGTTCCGGATTTGTGTTAGAGCTTGTAGTACTGAATCTTTCAAATACTTGATCCTGGAAATCATAGACCACATTCTGCAAGTAGTCAGTCAGGGGGTTATTTAGCCAGCTTCTAATTCTAAATGTATCCATTAATTTTGCTAAGGTATTTCAGTTAGGGGTCTTCAACAACTGGTTTATAAGATATCTTATGATACTGAGGTTCAGTAAAGGATCTCATCAAAACAGAAGCACTGCTCTGATACCAATTATTGGTCCCTTGGAAAGGCTAACACAAGTTTAGAGGGGGTGGTGAATAAACCTGTCACCAAAAACTTTCCCAAGACTGAAAAAACCCCAGGAACTGAGTTTTTGCTAAACTCAAACTGATACTCAGCTCAGTTTTGTTCCTGTCCTTTTAACTTGTGCGGAGTTCAGCTAACTCAACTGAGTATAAGTCAATACTTACATATATTTAGTCTTGTTAACTGGCAGCGGATATATTTTAGCCTTTAACAACTAGTTAACTTAGTTTCAAAGTAAAAACCATATACATATAACTACAATAAAGTAAATGAATGCCTAAAGTAAATGAACAAGAATTATAGAGGTTCCAGGTGGTGTAATCCTGTACGTCCTCTCTTCCCCTGTGATGCGGAGGAAAATTCCACAAGAACTTCTTTAAGATGGCCCGGTTACAAAAAGTTCTAAACTGATAGTCCTTGACTAATCCCTAGCTTCACTATCTAAACACTTGTAGAACAGGTAGGATTGCTGCTCTTCAATTGTTTGAAACACTGGTCCTTGAAGGGAAGAATTGCCTCTTCACCAGCTCATCACAAACACAGTCTTCCTGACTGCACTCAACTGTCCTTCACACCTTCTCGGTGTTTCACAGTCCAAACCTTTGATAAAATCAAAGTTGAGACTTGAATCAATAACTATGATTCAATTGTGATTTGAGCTTTTCTTCTGGATAAGTAAATTATGCGCGGCTCTGTGTTTCTTCAAATGATAGATCTTGATTTTGCTTGAATGTGCTTGAAGAAATTTTCTTGATCTTGTAATTAAGTACTTAGTAGGAATTCTTTCGAAATTGGCTTTCCCCCTCAATCAGATCTTATAATTAAATCTGTTTTAATTCATCCTGCTCTTTCACTTCTTGTTGTTGTAGAAGTAGTCTATTTATAGGGGTTTATTCAACGTTCATCCTGCTTGAATCTTGTAACGGCTATATTTTCAGACCGTTCTGTTGTGTCAGTATTTCATCCAATAAAATCACTTCCTTTTTAACGTTTGATTGTACGATCAATTTATTGAATGACTGCCTCATAAAACTGAGTTTCCTGATCAGTTTTATGCTGAGTTGATCACTTGTTAGATTCTTGACTGACTAGGAGCGTTAACTGAGATTTTACTCTTCTTCAAATATCAGTACTCCAGTTTTCATCTGATTATAATTGACTTAATCAGAGTACACCATAACGGATTATCTTCTAAGAATTCATTATCCTTATGATTCTTAGGTCTTCATAGAAGATCCATAATGTCAGTTCAGGTCATCACAATCTTGCCTGAAGTCTAACTTTACAGTCTCGACGTAGTCTTCATAACCGAGTTTGAACCCTCAGTTCTTCAATCTTCAATAACTGAGTCTGTGACCCTCAGTTCTTCAGTCTTCTTAGATAAGCCAACTGAGTCTGTGTCCCTCAGCGAACTTAACTTCTTCAGTTTTTCATGCTGGTGTGCTCTGTTTTTCAGTTCCTTATCGAATCTCAGTTTAACTAATTCTCAGTTTCTTATATTCTCAGTTCTCGGCCTAGAACTATTACAGTGCTTGTCTGATTTAATCTATACAAATATCAGACTCTATAAAATCCTATACATTGATATATAGACATCTTTTTGCTTTGCACTATAACAGCTAGTTATGGCACTTCATCAATGGGGTTTAGAACAGTAACTGATTAAGCAATGAATCATCATCAAAACATAAATTTTATTTCCAACACCCATTAAGGGGGAAAGAGCCATCTTGGAGCTGCAAAGTCATATCCAAAAGAAGCAAACAGCTCACTAAATTAATCTCTTGATTAATTCTAAACCTAACCTTTGTGAAAAAGGGTTGGCTGTGCATAGTTTGAGAAGAGCAACTCCACCTTTCCTCATACGGTTGCAACTTGGTTGCCACAACTGTTGGTGCAGTCTTCGGACTGTGTTTGTGTTAGTGGTGAGCTAGTGAAGGAGCCATTCCACCTCCGAAAGATCAGTGTGCAGAGTGAAGGGAGCAATCTTACCTTTCTTCATTATGTGTAGACAGTGAAACTAGGGTGTCGTGAAGGACTGTCATTAGGCTAGGATTTTGTAACAGTTATCTCAAGATTCTAGTGATACCTCCTACACCACAGGAGAAGGGGAGAAGTACGGGATTACACCACCCGGAACTTCCATAAACAAACTCTGTGTTGATTTAATGCATTTATGTTTGTGATATGATTGTTTTATTTATTGCATAATCATGCTATCACTTCACTCAGCAAACACTAGATACCGAGTCAGCACAAAACTGATACATAGGAGGTTTAGATCTTTATTGACCCATCTATTGCAAAAAAAGGCTTAATCTTATCCGCTATAAGATAATCCAGTTATTTCATTAGCAAAACTGAATTAACTATCTCCTTGCAAGTTTAAAGGACATGAACAAAACTGAGCTGAGCATCAGTTGGAGTTTGGGAAAAACTCAGTTCCTGGGGTACTTCCAGTTTGGGAAATTTTTTGGTGACAAGTTTATTCACCCCTCCCCCCCTAAACTTGTGTTGGCCTTTCCAAGGGAACAAAAAATGTCATATTGACTCGTTCTATTAATTGTGCATTTTATCATTAAGTTCTACAGAATGGACACGCATATATCGAGTTTGAATAACTTCAAACTCGTTGAAATAGTCAGAAATACTTCTGACTCCCTTAAAATATGATACCTGAGCTCTGCCAAGTCGGGCTCAGCAAAAAACAAGCGAGGTCTGACAAATCCGACCCAACTCACAAAAACTTAATATACGAAGTCAGCAAAACTTCTGACTCAGTTTGCCAAAATATGACATCCATGCCCCCTGTGTCGGATCAAACGAACATGCCCGCTAAACTGTCTGCAGGCCAGACAAGCTGAGCTCCATAGGGCGTACTCCACTCAAACCACTATGGTTGACACTTAAGCTCCACAGGTCGGACTCAACATGATCAGCAGCGACCAAACTAATAAAGTCTACGTGATAGACTCAAAGAATTAAGTCTACAGGCTAGACTCGAGATAGACAAACAAACAATCAAGTATGCCATCCAAAAACTATAGATTAGTGTCTGGCATACTGAGGGGCAAGACGTCCCAGTTATTAAATGAAAAGCACTCAAGAGACTGAATGTTTGGATTACGAAAACTCATCAAGAGTCAAATTCTGACTCAGCAGGACTAACATCTGAGCTCCGCAGTACGGAACCAGCTTAAAATCAAATCTGCAAGATAGATTTGACCTAAGCCTTGCTTGCCGTGCACTCAAGAGACTGAAAGTTTGGATTTAGAAAACTCATCAAGAGTCAAATTCTGAGTCAGTAGGCCTGACATCCGAGCTCCGCAGTACAGAACCTCGACCTAAGCCTTGCTCGCCGTAAGCTAAGTATAAAAAAATCATCCAAAATAAATTAAGTTCTTAAGTATATCTCCAAAAACAAAATCCTGAAATTCTCGTTGCTAAAATTTTACTATAAGTTCAAACAAAAACAAAATAGAAAAGCCCTTAGGCTAAGCCGTGAGGGTCGAATTATGTGGCTCTAAAGAAGGAGCCGAGGAAGCACCAACAGACACAATGTCCACTCTCGCCTTAGTCTTTCACCCGCTCGTCGGGAAAAAGAAGATACCTCACCAGCTCAGTGTTTGGAGCTCGGACACGTCTTGCTCCCTACCCTTCGTTTCCGCATCCAACTGGCCCGACACGGACTTTAGCTCCGCCTCTTTGAACAAAAGCTGATCTTGGAAAGCCTTTATCTCCTTGTCTCCGAGCTCGATGGCACCCCCGAGTTCCCCTGAGGTTTGCCTCAACTCGGCAATCTTCTGACAATAGACTCCTGTCACGGATTTATCTAATGTAAAACAACAAGTAATAAATATTTATAAATCCGGTATTTCCCAAGTGTAGGGATCGTAGTATAGTGATTAATACCGGGTCGATCTTACGGGGAATCGGAGGTTGTTAACTCTAGTTTTTATTCTAACTAATCTAAGGGTGTCACGATTACTAACCTAAACAGCAAATAAAATAAACGAGACTGAAAGTAAAGATAACACGAACGTAAAACTGGACAGAAGAATGAATCTAAAGCCATGGAGAATACGGGTTGCGAACAATTTAAACTACAACTAAACCTAAGATGCAATAAGAAGATTTAACTAAACTAAACAACTCAAGTTTTAAGGGATTAAATTCAAATTATAACGAACAAACGAGCGATTGATCCACCTATCCTAACAAGTATCAACTCCTATCTCGATTATATTGCGTTTTCTAACCAAGTTGTGATTTCACCTTGTCTAAAACATGAACCCTAATTTCTTAGATAGTTCACCTATTAATCTATATCTTTCGATTTAAAGATTAACGACTTTACTAATTAAAGGTGTAAACTTTAACGTTTGTAACCTAGAAATCTAACCTATTAACTCTCGTTATATAGATTAAACATATATTCCTTACCACGATGATCTAACGTTTATATGACTTTCATCAACATAAAACAATCAAACAAGCACATCTTTCGATATAATTGCAATGAACAATATAAAACATGATAAAGGAAACAACTTTAGATAAAAACTCACAATATATTCGAAGAAACAGAATCAAAAGCCTCTAAACATCCTCTGGAAACTTGAAATTGCTGAATAAACTGACATAGAACTACCTAATTTAATCTAGAATTTACTTGCATAAAAACTGGAATAAAGGAGTAAAAACGCAGCCTAAAGCCGCCCCTAGGTTTAGGGTTTTGAGTATTATGTAATGATATCCCCCTAGGGTTGAAAATAGCGCTGGTAATTATAGAAAATAAAGTCGGTTGTGCTGAGGCGGTGGAAGGACGCCCGTCCAGCTATCTGGACGCTCGTTCGGTCTTCAACAAAAACTTCGAGTCGGGCTGAGTCTTCATCAGACGCCCGTCCTTCACAAAATTGGACGCTCGTTCACTGAAAATCTGAACATCCTGAACCAAATTTCTCCTCCTGGACGCTCGTTCAATTGACCAAACGTCCGTCCAACTGGACGGAACTCAGACGCACGTTCAGGATGATCCAAATCCGAAATCTTCAACTTTATCTCTTTTCTTCTAACCAATTCCATCCTTATCTCTTTCTCATCAATTAAATCCGACTCTTATCTCTTTTTGATCATCATTTGAGCATCAAACATGTACCTATAACACATTAAAACATCGCAAAACGTAATATCATCCAAATAATCATAAAATCAAAATTAAAACACCAAAATTAACCTATTTTGTGAATAACTCATTAAAAACCTCATTTACTCAATAATTCCATTAAACACTAGTTTCTTATGCAAATTATACAAATATGAGGGAAATTATCATAAAATATATCAATATAAATCGTATAAATTCACCCTTAACAACTCCTTGGAGGCTTCCCCCAACCTCCGGGAAACCTCCTGACCAACTAAGGTCCCCTACATAAGCAAATTTAAAAAGGTTAGTGAGACTATCAAAAGCATAGCATCAAAATAAAAAGGATAAATTCTAAGTCTGCAGGACAGACTCGAACTGAGCTTCGTAGGACAAACTCAACAAAGTTTGTCAGATGATGACGGTTAAAATAGTCTATCCTACGGCATCAATATTATATCCATTACGAGCTAAAAATAGTTGTTTTGACCTATAAATATGAACCATTTACGTTGAATATCATATGTCGGGATTGTGAGTCGAGAAATCTGTACTTAGCGTTTATTTTCCCTGTTTCGATATTATTTCGTGCATTATTTGACGATTCTCAGGATACAAAATATTGAGCTTAGCATGATGGATGAATCTGGAGTGGACAGAACGAAAGGATTGGGCCTAGGGTATTCCAGAAGCATCCAAGTTAAGTCGGTTGAAGAAAAAATACGGAATTACCCCCGGTAACCCGGGAGGAGGTGCCGACTTACCGAGGGTCGAGAATCTTCCGAAACATGTTTTCATGGACGAGGGGTCGAACTAGTTGTTCCTAAGTCGGTTTAGATAGCTATTAATAAGAGGCTTCGCCTCAGACATCAATGTAACATTGGTAGCACACAAATACTACAATTATTATGCAATAAAAGTTCCTTGTTCTTTATTTTATTTATTTTATGAGTTCTGGTCGGAGAGACGACGGAGTCGCCGTTTAGGGAGAGATCCGATGGAGATCTATTTTCATCTTCGAGGGTATGATTTTCTATCTTTTCCAAGATGTAGATCTATCGTTGTTCTATTCGACTAGTATGTTTTAATTGTTTATTTAGTTTAATTATGTAGTAGTTAGTTTATTTTACCCCATGTGTTATAGATCTGATTCGTTGGTGAAGAAATCATGAAATAGTAGATGCGTTCTTCAGATCTGCGACGGTCTATATCGCTAGATATGGATACCTAGTAAATTACTAATTCATGATAATCGGCGCCAGCTACGTTGATCGACAGATTTAATTTACATGTTTTTAGCCTGATCAACTATTTGCATGTTATCGTAAATTAACATGAAGGATTGTTAGGGAAGTGTTAATTAGGACAATATCTTGATGGACCCTAGGAACGTATTGGTCAATGTCGACAGCTGTGTAGGCGGGTTTGCGGTATGAGTTAGCGCTCAATATCGACAACTCTAGTTCTTTATGCGTATGGGCTATTACTGACCAATTAAGGATGGTAGCTTGCGTATAGATTATCTACTGCCATTGTCGGAGTAGATAGGGTTAGGAGTTGTACCCGTAGCTGAACAATTAATAAATTCGCCAATGGGGAGGACTGTTGCATGTGTGGGGGAAATAGCTAATTATTCATAATTGAACTAATACATTAGAAACTCCAGTTTGCTTCGCATGAACTTGCATAATATTGCTAGTTGATTGTTACCGAATTTTACTTCTGTCTATATTATAGTTGGTCGTAGACCGTTATAGTCACAAGCTCAATCTTGATAATTAGACGTTCTTACGAGTCTCTATGGGATCGACCTTGATTTGCCAGTACTCTACTATGATAGACCTAGTCCTATAGCTAGTAAGTGCATTGCACGCGATCAAGATTTTTGGCGCCGTTTCCAGGGCTCGTGTCAAGAATACTTTTTATTTAAGATTGAGTCTTCTGTATATATTTGAGTATGTTTAATTGAGTATGTTTTATAGTCTGTTTATACAAGAGTCATACAGTATCGATTTTGTTAAAAATCGGGAAAATTTGCTTTCGGTTTACCGGTCTGTCCCGATAAACTGAGGGTCCCGGTTTCAACATAATTGTTTTTGTCTGTTTAGAGTCAAGTCAGTAGTCAAGGTTTGTATTTTTTATTCTGCCAGGCGTGTGTAACAGCCGGCGAGGCAAGTTACTAAACTTTTTATTCTTTTTGTTTCTTGTAGTACGCTACACGAAGTTCAGCAGCCAAACTCGAGAGATTCATACCAGAGATTGAAAAATTTGTTAGACAAAAGAGAAAGGAAACTCGAGAGAAATTCGTTAGGCTGGCAGACGATGTGGTTTTGCACGAAGGAGATCACAGCTGGAGAGAAGAAGAAGATACAGAAACCAACATGGCACATAATGGAGCAGGAGTTGTGGTACAAGCAAATAGGAGAACTCTACAGAGTTATGCAATGCCGACGATTGAGCAATTCGTGCCAGAAATTGTTCAGTCTGAGGATGCAAATGAGGTATTTCACCCGAAACCGAATGTGATACAGATGGTGACTAATTACACTACCTTTCATGGAGTAATAAATGAAGATCCAAGTGTGCACGTCACCAACTTTCTGGAGATAGTCAGCACGGTCAAGCCAGCAGGAGTGCCTGAAGATAATATCAAGTGGAAGTTGTTTCCAATCACTCTAAAAGACAAAGCGAAGATATGGTTATTGTCTTTAGCACCAAGATCGATCCAAACATGGACCGATCTGCTGCAGAAATTTATGAATAAGTACTGCCCACCAAGGAAGTCACTACAGAAGAGACAAGAAATCATGAATTTTAAGTGGAGACCCACTGAAACCTTTGAAGAAGCATGGGAAAGATTTAAAGAAGCACAGAGGAGATGCCCTCATCATGATATCACTTTGACAGTACGAATGCATAGTTTTTATCACGGATTGCGGCCAAGTGAACAAATGAGAGTTGTTGCCTCAAGCAACGGATGTTTTGCGTTGCTATCACCTGAAGAAGCCGAAGAAAAATTGGAACAAATTACGCTTACAAGTCAATGGGGAACACACCAAGTTGAAACCGCCAAAGTAGCTGAAGGCGTATTTGAAGAAGATACTTCTCAAAAGAACTTATACCAGCTAATGGCAATGAATGAAAAGATAGATGGCATGCAATATCGCATATCCAAGGTTGGGAAAGTTCAAGAGACTGAAGCAGCCAACATTGAGGACGTGAACTATATAGGGAGGCAAGAAAATCCTTATGAGGGCGGATATCGCCCAGGTTCTCACGACCACCCTGGTTTTAGAATGAGCGACCCTATAGGGGGTTTCCGACAAAGTGATTCAAACGGTGGAGAGAGACCGAGACAAACTGATGGATTCATGCCTCAATTCAACAAGTTGGGCAGCAGCCATGGAAAAAATGAGCCCAACTTTGACCGGCACGGTCAATCAACTTACGAAATGCATGACTGAGCTGAATACAATCTTCACCACTTATGGTCAAAAGAATGATACAAGACTGACCAATCAAGAAGCCATAGTGCAGAATCTGTCGCACCAAGTGGGGCAGATTGCAGAACAAGTGTCAGCCCGTCCTCCGGGAGGATTGCCAAGTAATACTGAGAAAAATCAGAAGGACGTGAATGCAATCATGACTAGAAGTGGAAAAGAACTGCCTGGACCAGTTACACCAACTGCCCAGGAAGAATCAGAAAGCAGTCAGCAGCAGAACGCAGCAGAATCTGGAGAAAAAGATAGGCCGGTAACCCGGAACACTACTCCGGTAAACCGGGAGTCTGAAAATTCAACAGACAAGCAGGCAGAGCAGCAGCCGTCAACAGGTAAGTCTTCATTAACTGTAACTATTAATCCTGCTACTTTGCCCTATCCCTCTAGGAAATATAAGCCGAATAATGATGATGCACGTTATAAAAAGTTCATAGACATGTTGAAAATTTTGCGAGTGAATATACCTTTGGTAAAAGAAGCAATCTCTACCAAAAGGAAATTGTTAGACTTTGAAACTATTTGCCTTAACAAGGAATGCTCGGTAGTTTTACAATGCAAAATGCCTCCCAAGTGTAAAGATCATGTGTGCTTTCTCATACCATGCACAATGGGAAGAGTATGCCTTAACAAAGCATTGTGTGATCTTGGAGCTAGTGTCAATCTAATGCCACTCTCCATCTTTCATAAGTTAGGCATGAAAGAGTTAAATGAAACATCTATAACCCTTCAATTAGCAGATAGGTCAATGAAGCAACCTTGTGGAGTGGTGGAGGATGTTTTGGTGAAAGTTGATAAGTTTGTATTCCCTGTAGACTTTGTGGTGCAAGACATGGAAGCTAACCACGATGTTCCATTGATCTTAGGAAGACCTTTCCTAGCTACGATCAAAACATTGAAAGATGTTCATAAGGGTGAGCTGATTCTGAGAGTGAATGAGGACAAAGTAGTGTTCAATGTGATGAATTCAAGGAGATATGCTCAAGATGAAGGAGAAGCATTCTACATGCTAGATGCCATAGACGAGCTTGTTTTGGAATTATATCAGCAAATGGCTCTAGACCTTGAGATAGTAGATACTTTTCTCCTGAAGGATGAGGAAAATTATGAGGAAACCTGGCATGGGTGTAGTGAAGGTCAAATGCGAGAAATAGATCCTATATCTTCTGTGGATTTATGAGGAACCATTCATAGGCCTTCCTGGCACAAGTTCTTTGACTTACAATTGACTGGTAGCTGTTAAGATCATCGTTAGAAGAGCCACCAAGGAACATAACATTGAAACCTTTGCCATCTCACCTAAGTACGTGTACTTACAAGATGATACTCTCCCTCTTATAATTTCAGCATCATTATCACCTTTAGAGGAGGATAAACTTTAAGAGTACTGAGAGAGCATAAGGGAGCGTTTGGGTGGATGATTGCAGATATTAGAGGAATAAGCCCATCAGTGTGCATGCATAAGATCTCTGTAGACCCTGAGAAGAAAGTGGTAGCACAACCTCAAAGGAGGTTGACGCCACAACTGAAGGATGTTGTTAAGGAAGAGATCATAAAGATGTTGGAGATGGGAATCATTTTCCCAATTACAGACAGTGAGTGGGTAAGCCCGATTCATGTGGTGCACAAGAAAGGAGGATTCACTGTCCAATCTAATGAGTTTGATGAGTTAATCCCTGAGAGACTAATTACTAAACATCGAGTTTGCATAGACTTCAGGAAACTGAATCATGCAACTCGTAAAGATCATTTTCCCCTACCATTCATTGGTCAGATGTTGGAAAGATTAAGCGGTCTTGCGTTTTATTGTTTCTTAGATGGATATTCTGGTTATTATCAGATCCATATTGCTCTTGAGGACCGAGAGAAAACAACTTTCACATGTCCCTATGGAACTTTTGCGTACAATCGCATGCCCTTTGGGTTATGTAATGCACCAGCAACATTCCAAAGACGCATGATGTCATTATTTGCGGACATGGTGGAGGATTTTCTAGAGATTTTCATAGATGATTTCTCTGTATTTAGAGATAGCTTTGATAAATGCTTGGACAATTTCAGTAAAGTGTTGAAAAGATGTGAAGAGACCAACCTTGTACTTAACTGGGAAAAATGCCATTTCATGGTTACAGAAGGAATAGTGTTGGGTCATAGAATTTCAAAGAAAGGAATGGAAGTTGACAGATCAAAGATAGAGGTGATAGAGAAGTTACCCCCTCCAACGAACTTAAAGACATTGTGAGCCTTTCTTGGCCACGCAGGATTTTATAGGAGATTTATCAAGGACTTCTCTAAAGTTTCTAGAACTTTGACTGAATTGCTTGCAAAGGATGTACCTTCTGTATTTGGAGAGGAGTTCAAGAAAGAATTCAGCACATTAAAGCAAATGCTTATAACCGCCCCAATTCTGGTAGCCCCAGATTGGAATAAACCTTTTGAGCTTATGCGTGATGCTAGCGACACGGCAGTTGGAGCAGCCCTGGGACAAAGGGAGGATAAAATATTTAAGCCTATTAATTACGCTAGTCGTACCCTTAACAGTTCCCAGAGGAATTATGCGACTACAGAGAAGGAACTATTAGCTGTCATCTTTGCATTTGACAAGTTTTGACCTTACCTGATAGGATTGAAAGTCACATATTCACTGACCATGCAGCTTTGAAATACCTTTTAACAAAGCAAGACTCCAAGCTGAGATTGTTGAGATGGATTCTACTCTTACAAGAGTTTGATGTTGAAATCAAAGATAAAAAGGGAACTGAGAACCAGGTGGCTGATCACCTGTCTGGATTAACTTTGCTGAAAGAAGAGCAACCGACTGAGATCAGGAAAATCTTTCCTGATGAACAACTTTTTTCCGTCTCAGTGGTAGCTCGGGTTGAATCTCAGACCCGATATCATACATCAAGAGTGGGCAAGGTATACCCTTGGTTTGCCAATATTGTGAATTATATAGCAGGAAGATACCCACCACCAGAATTCAATAATGCAGATAAGAAGAAATTCTTCACATATTTGAAGCATTATCATTGGGATGATCCCTACCTATACAAATTATCCCCGGATGCCATTCTTAGGAGATGTGTCCATGATGATGAGCACCACCGCGTGACCACCATCATGGGCTAAAAACGCCTTGAATTCCGCAAAGTCATAGCAGAGATACAACGAAAATCTACCAGATTGGCAGAATAGGCTGCGTATCAACTCTTCAAGTTTAGAGAGCCGTGGCCAAGATACCTTAAGCAGATCCGAGCTGACCTCAAGGGCTCAGCTGGATATGGGGGGCTTATGATGATGCCAAAAATTGACCTTACCCACGTGTCGCCTCCACATAAGCTCAATAATAAATAAAGATAGAGAAAAGCCTCCATCAAGGGCAAGAACCCCCAGTACCCAAGCCGCATGAGCTCGGTCACCATCCTCCGACCTCTCTAGGTCGGCATGTACTTGTGATCAAACCTGCCCCTGCCCGACCCTATATGTCGGCTCAATTCCCTCTCGGACCAAACCTCTTATGCACACAATAATCCAAGCTGATCCCAGCTCGGCTATCTTCCTCGACCTTCGTAGGTCGGCCCAAACACAGAAGGATTCATCCCGTTCAGCTCAGGCCATCTAAGTCGGCCAGAGTCGATATTCAATCGTATTTCCCACGTGTGTGATAATCAGATAAATATTGGAAGAATCCCTCATATATACTACTCTGATTCTGACAGTTAAATATGTCCGTAATTATCTCCAAAAATCAAGGAGATTAAATCATAGTTATCTTTTCCTTAAGGAACATGAAATCCAGGCCCAACAAGGACAAGGCCCACGCCGCCTTAGGGCATAACACTCCTCTATATAAACCATACCTAAGGAACTACGAAGACTTGATTCCAATATAGGCATTGGATACGTAGGCAGCTTGAGATCCAATTTCTCAAGTCTAGTCTAAATCATCACCAAAACACCCCCTCTTTTTCGTGTTCTTAAGACTTTTTGCAGGTTGTCTTTAGGAGAACAGTCCTGGATTTATCATCAACGATTTTTGGAATCGTCACACAGCAACGGTTTTGTTCAAAGATTTGAGGTAAAAGGGTGTTCAACCGCAATCATTAAATATGTTTTCACCGTATTTGAGCATGATTTAGTATAAAGCCTTATATATTATGTGGTAAAGTAAGGTATATAGGTTATGGTGGCTTTGGCTCCGCACCGTGCCAACCTCCTCCCCGGGATAAGCACGGGAGCATCGGAACACATCACTTGACTTTGCGGGATGTGGTGTTTAGTAACCTACGTCTTTTGTGCAATGTGCTAAGCAATGATATATAATGGCCTAGGACTTGAAGTCCCTAGAAGCCTTTTATGTGGAATGAACTTAGGTGGTTAGCTTAACTACGCCTGAAGATAATTGAAAGTCTAAAAGATAAAACACCTTGGTCTTTGGTAAGACACGTTTATGTTTCGCAGCTTGGGACTATTACCCCTCCACAAAGGTAGCCGCTGCATGGACTGGGTACTCTCCCACATGGGTAACAGCCGTGCCATATGAGGAGCTGAGGATATGTCGTGGTGCATTCTCACCATACAAAGTGTCCTTAGACCTTGTGTGTAACAGGTTCCTTGATTGGTTGAGTTTTACTAGCGAGACTAGTAGAGGGGAGTGAGTTTTTATACATATGTGGTAGTAATGATAATACTTGTTTTAGATTCGGTGCTTCTAGCATTTATTGAGTGCTTATGTACTCACCCCTCCTTTATTATGTTGTTTCCCATCCCGAGAAGATGATGCATGATACAAGGAAGACGTGTACTTTGAGGAGTGAGATTTTGATGGCATTTGAGGCTCTATTTAAACACCTATTATGTTTTGGGTCAGATATATGATAATATATCTTTTGTTTAGACTGTTTCCTTTGGTTGTAATAAGCTAGTTTGGTACGTTTGGCTCGTTCGAAAACGTTGACGTGTAATATGAATAGTTGGTGATGTTTAATATTATATTCGACGTTGTATGTCATATAAGCTTTCCGTGTTTTTTCTTGTTCCGCTTTAACTCGATGTTGATTACGTGAGACTTGCGTATATAATTGAATTAAGTTTTAAGTTATATATGTGCTGGGTGTTTATTTCCGGATAAGGGCACGGTATCCGGAAACGGGATGTCACAATATTGCACTAAAAAATCTATGTTGTCTAGTTCGATCCATAAAATATTTTTAATATATATATATATATATATATATATATATATATATATATATATATACACTTTACTTCACATTTTCTGCATGATGACATATTATAGCTAGGTATACTTCAGTATACAGTTTATATGTGTCATATTAGGGTATAACAAGTGTAATAATATATTGATATATTTCAATAATATATTCGAAAGATGAAGACAAAGATGTATATATAAATGAATGACACCTTTTTAATGGGTTGTTTAAATATTTTTTTCGCCTCAGTTACCATTCAAATGGCTCTCTTCCAATTAAGTAATTGTAGCAATTTGTACAAAATTTCACTACAAGACATGCCATGTTGATTCTCTTTAGTCACTTTGGTAGCTATAAATTGGATGCCGCTCAACTAATAAAATTGCATCTTGAAAAAGAGTAATTGAGTTCTCAAAAAAAAAAAAAAAAAACAGAGAGAGAGAGAGAGAGTAATTGAGGGTAATTTTCAAGAGAAATCGAGAAAGAATGGCTTTGATCGTCGCCTACGTTACTATCTTTTGCCTCCTTAATTCTGGTCAGTCTTTTTTTTTTTTTTTTTTCAGGTTGAAATATTCTGTCTTGTTGCATCCATTATTAGCACATGAAATCATGTCTTTACGTATCCAGAGAAAAAAATCAATGGATGCTCATTTCTTTTTTATTTAGTAAACTTTCTTCAAGTCTAATATTTGCTTTTTTTTCTTCAGCTCAGCAGGGTTCGGAAACCCCAGTTTTTATTGTCATTAATTTTTTTTTCTACAAGTTTTGAATTCACCAAAAGTCTCTATATATGTGCTCAATGTAACATTTATTACATGGAAAACTCAAACGAAACGTAACAACGTACGAAATCCTATGAAAGCGAGTACTAAAGAATATTACAAGAAGTTTCCCCAATGTCAACAAATCTAGCGAAAACAAATATAAATAAATAAAGTCTTCAACTTCGGCGTCTTCAAACGTCGTCAACAAGGTCTTCCTCGAAATCTTCACTGACCTGTTCGTCTTCTCTCCCCCAAACACATAAATAAACATGCATTTGAGGTAAGTACAACGTACTTAATAAGAGATAGAAGCTATAACGACAATTAAGGTTTATAAAGTAAAGATAGTTAATTAATTAGTTATTTATGTGTGACCGACTCAATCTAAGGTTCATTCCATGTCCATCAACATGTCATGACTAACTGTTTCTAACTTAACTTATCTGTGTTACATCAACATTCAAGGACACTACGCATGGTGCTGCCCACCACGAGACATCTGGGTGCAACCTATTGGTGTGTCTCACCAATAGCCACGGGCTAGTCCCGATGGTATACGCGTTCGGTGAAGTCCCTCTACTCCTGGTGCCCTTAGGCCAGCAGAGTCATCCACTTGTGAAGTCCCTTTACTCCTAGTGCCCTCTAATGGCCAGCAAAGTTATCCACAACGAGTACCCTCTACTCCTGGTGCCTCTAGAAAGGCCAGCAAGTTTACTCGTTTTATCCGAAAGCCTACACATTGCGATATAGACTTGTGCCTTACCAAGAATGACATGACGTTTAATCTTTTAACTACACAAGTATGTATTTATTATTGATTATTAACTAGCCGCCTAAGTGTTTTCAAGTAAGCTCCCTCACGACTCAACTCTCCTTCCTAGACCACTAGACACGAACATGTCCTAGCAGTTACACAGACATTGATGAACTCTAGTTCATCAACGCACAAGCACTTCCATGCCCTTCCGACGGATCCGAACTTCAACTCCCTTGAAGAGTACATTCGGTGTTTTAACTGAACGCATCAGAAGTACAATCGAAGCTTGCTCATATTAATTAATCTTAACATATTATGATTCAGAACTTAAACCAATAACAACATGATAACCAAACCTGAGACTAAACTGGAATGATTAAACTCAATAAAACAATGTAAACTGATCAAACGCCCGTCTGAAACCTTAAACGCCCGTTTAAACCCTACTGGACGCCCGTCCAAACCTTATGGACGCCCGTCTAGTAATGGACGCCCGTCCACTTATCCCGGACGTCCGTCCGCCTGAAAACGTTACAACCTGAATCAAAAATCAACTCTCAAACGCCCGTCCACCTATTGTGAACGCCCGTTTGAAGATGGACGCCCGTCCACTAATCCCGGACGCCCGTCCGCCTGCGTCTTCACCCAAAACCCTAGATTCTTCAATTACGATTTCTAATCCGTTCTAACCTAAATAACAGCGAATTAAACGCATAAAAACCATAGAAAAACTTAGCTAATCGTACCATAGCATCTAGGATTATTAACCAACCAAAGATCATCTCTTTCTTACATCTAAACACCTAAAAACTTAATCTAAACCTTATAAACATTAATTGAGATTGTAGGAAGAGTCTCTTACCTAATTGCAGCCCAAAACCAGATCAACAGTCCCGAAAATCTGCTGTACTTGCCACGAAACTGATATCCAAACGTTGCCCTTCTCACAACGATTCCAAATCTCCAAACCGATCTGAAAACGATTGAGGAACGCTTCAGAATTAGTGAAAACTGTCCAAACCCTACTTCTTTCTCCAAACTTGCGCAGAGAGGGGGAGAGAGGCGTGGAGACTGATTTGTTTCTGATTAGTGTTTAGGTTATGGGATTAATCTGTGTAATTTTTTCTTAAATACTTAATCCCAATAAATCCCTTTTTCCATAATTACCCTTAATTACCAAAAATTAGAAAATCCTTTTAATTATATACGTAATTATCTCGAAAATTACATATATAAATATCCAAATATTTAAACTCCGAATAAAAGGAACCGAACCCAATATTTCGTTTTCGCAAAAAGACACGTCTGCCCTTTCCCGAAAATCGGAATATTACATTCTTCCCCCCCCTTAAAGGAGTTTCGCCTCGAAACTTGATCGTGCTCCAACCCATGACATTCCTTAACAACTCATTCTTCTACACAAACCAACCCGAAGCTTCACTTGTTTCCCATGGTAGCCAAAACTGCTCTTGCCAACCTCATTGTCAAATCCTTGCTCATAAAACCAATTGACCAGACACTCCCAAACCGCTGGACTGCACTTAACCAAACTACCAACCACTTTAGCCTTATCTAGTTCACTGTACCTAGATGGTATCCATAAAGGTTTCTTAAAGGTTGAGGGGTAGGCTTAACTTGCTAGCTATCTTACTTAACACAAAGCTTTGACATTCTCGTATTAATTAACGTTGAGCTGTGTTACCCATTCCTTTGTGCCTAAAAGTTAGTTCATTTACTTAGCTACAATTACAACGTGAAGTTAATTCATGTCATAAGAACATTTTAAGAAAACAAACGAACTACAAGGTACCTGGAATGGCTGCATCAGTAGCAAACACCCTTGTTGGTCGAGATGCACCTCCATTGCCACTTCCTTGACTTTCCTTTGTGTTCCGCCTAGGACACTGCCTTGCGTAATGTCCGGGGTTTCCACAATCATAACAACCATTTGTATCTGCCCGACACTCCCCGGAGTGATTCCTTTTACACTTTGGACAAACCACTGCGCTATCGGATGACCTAGCCGCCAGAGGTGCCTTAACCCTTTTCTCCTCTTGCTGCTGAGGTGCTTCTTGGTTTTCTACTGGGCCATTCTCCAAAGATCTTTTTACTCCAATAACAACGGTGGCCTTCTTCTTGAAGGTTTCAACTTCCAAGGCCTTATTCAGCAACTCCGCCATATTCTTAGCCGTGAAACCTAGCATGCCAGACTGTATATGATATGCTAACCCTTCTTTGTAAAGGGCCATCTTTCTCTCTTCCACCTTCATGAGCTCAGGGTAGAATCTTCCCAACTCGTTAAACTTGTTGGTGTACTGTGAAACTGTCATGGTCAAACCCTGCGTAAGCTTTAGAAACTGTCTTGCCATATCTGCCTGCACTGTAGCCGGGAAGTACTCATTGTAGAACATGGCCTTAAAACTCTCCCAGTTTGTCACCTTACCATTACTACTTTGTATCGCATCAATCCAAGCTTCAGCTGCACCAAAAAGAAAACTGACCGCCAACTGTGCCATCTCAGTCTCAGGGACATGTATATTCCTACATGCTTTCTCAAAACTTCTTATCCATTCCTCAGCCTTCGAGTGCTCAACATTCCCAAAGAAATCCTGGACTTTGTTCCTTCTCAACCTTGTATACCAGTCAACCGGTGGTGCTTGCTCGAAAACCGGTCTAATTGGTGGGTATTGCGGATAAACTGGAGGGTACGCATAAGGCACTTGTTGTTGGTACGGTGGTGGTTGAGGGTACGGTGGGATCACTTGGGGCTCATTCTGGTGAGGGTGGTAATTCTGCTGAAGTTGTTGTGTGTGGTAAGGTGGGTAGAAACCGTAAGGTGGGTAACCAAAACCTTGCTGGTGGTCAACACGGGTGAAGGGGGTACAGTAGGTCGAGGAGTATGGCCTACTGGAGGTGGGTATGAGGTCTGTTGTTGCTGGTGGAACACTAAAGGTGAGGGGTGGCTCACTGGTGGAGGGTAGAAGATCTGCTGGTACGGAGGGTAGCTTACGGGTGGGGGTACTGAACTTACCGGAACCTCACTTACAAAAGAAAACGGAACCGAACTTCCCACCTGCCATTGTGGATGTTGCCCTTGATGAGGTCTTGGTGGCGAGTTCCGCTGAGAACCCGGTGAGGGGGTTGCCGTATGAGGGGGTGGTGACAAACTCCGCTGAGATGGATGACTTGGCCTCACAACACCTCCTCCTACGACTGGTGTTGGACTCTCCCGTCGAACTCCTGACGATTCTGCACCCGCTCCAGTTCTCGTGAACACCATCCTGATGATCAAAGAAAACCAGAACGTTACTAAAAGATCTAGAGAAAACTTATCTTAAAAGAAAGGAAGCCTAAAAGACGCTTTTCTCTGATACCAACTGTAACGCCCCGCTCCCGGATACCGAGTCCTTATCCGGAAACGAAACGTTCGGCACGCATAATATTAAATAAGTCTAATATTACACGTAAGCCTCTACTACGTCGTATCAAATAAAAGCAAACGGAAGCTAAAAGGACTCGGCAATCACCATAAAAGCTACTAAGATTAGAAATCAACAAACTAGAGATGGAATGTAACATTTATTACATGGAAAACTCAAACGAAACGTAACAACGTACGAAATCCTATGAAAGCGAGTACTAAAGAATATTACAAGAAGTTTCCCCAATGTCAACAAATCTAGCGAAAACAAATATAAATAAATAAAGTCTTCAACTTCGGCGTCTTCAAACGTCGTCAACAAGGTCTTCCTCGAAATCTTCACTGACCTGTTCGTCTTCTCTCCCCCAAACACATAAATAAACATGCATTTGAGGTAAGTACAACGTACTTAATAAGAGATAGAAGCTATAACGACAATTAAGGTTTATAAAGTAAAGATAGTTAATTAATTAGTTATTTATGTGTGACCGACTCAATCTAAGGTTCATTCCATGTCCATCAACATGTCATGACTAACTGTTTCTAGCCTAGCTTATCTGTGTTACATCAACATTCAAGGACACTACGCATGGTGCTGCCCACCACGAGACATCTGGGTGCAACCTATTGGTGTGTCTCACCAATAGCCACGGGCTAGTCCCGATGGTATACGCGTTCGGTGAAGTCCCTCTACTCCTGGTGCCCTTGGGCCAGCAGAGTCATCCACTTGTGAAGTCCCTTTACTCCTAGTGCCCTCTAATGGCCAGCAAAGTTATCCACAACGAGTACCCTCTACTCCTGGTGCCTCTAGAAAGGCCAGCAAGTTTACTCGTTTTATCCGAAAGCCTACACATTGCGATATAGACTTGTGCCTTACCAAGAATGACATGACGTTTAATCTTTTAACTACACAAGTATGTATTTATTATTGATTATTAACTAGCCACCTAAGTGTTTTCAAGTAAGCTCCCTCACGACTCAACTCTCCTTCCTAGACCACTAGACACGAACATGTCCTAGCAGTTACACAGACATTGATGAACTCTAGTTCATCAACGCACAAGCACTTCCATGCCCTTCCGACGGATCCGAACTTCAACTCCCTTGAAGAGTACATTCGGTGTTTTAACTGAACGCATCAGAAGTACAATCGAAGCTTGCTCATATTAACTAATCTTAACATATTATGATTCAGAACTTAAACCAATAACAACATGATAACCAAACCTGAGACTAAACTGGAATGATTAAACTCAATAAAACAATGTAAACTGATCAAACGCCCGTCTGAAACCTTAAACACCCGTTTAAACCCTACTGGACGCCCGTCCAAACCTTATGGACGCCCGTCTAGTAATGGACGCCCGTCCACTTATCCCGGACGTCCGTCCGCCTGAAAACGTTACAACCTGAATCAAAAATCAACTCTCAAACGCCCGTCCACCTATTGTGAACGCCCGTTTGAAGATGGACGCCCGTCCACTAATCCCAGACGCCCGTCCGCCTGCGTCTTCACCCAAAACCCTAGATTCTTCAATTACGATTTCTAATCCGTTCTAACCTAAATAACAGCGAATTAAACGCATAAAAACCACAGAAAAACTTAGCTAATCGTACCATAGCATCTAGGATTATTAACCAACCAAAGATCATTTCTTTCTTACATCTAAACACCTAAAAACTTAATCTAAACCTTATAAACATTAATTGAGATTGTAGGAAGAGTCTCTTACCTAATTGCAGCCCAAAATCAGATCAACAGTCCCGAAAATCTGCTGTACTTGCCACGAAACTGATATCCAAACGTTGCCCTTCTCACAACGATTCCAAATCTCCAAACCGATCTGAAAACGATTGAGGAACGCTTCAGAATTAGTGAAAACTGTCCAAACCCTACTTCTTTCTCCAAACTTGCGCAGAGAGGGGGAGAGAGGCGTGGAGATTGATTTGTTTCTGATTAGTGTTTAGGTTATGGGATTAATCTGTGTAATTTTTTCTTAAATACTTAATCCCAATAAATCCCTTTTTCCATAATTACCCTTAATTACCAAAAATTAGAAAATCCTTTTAATTATATACGTAATTATCTCGAAAATTACATATATAAATATCCAAATATTTAAACTCCGAATAAAAGGA